>LPNX010963285.1:807259-895762 GCA_001517045.1 Pseudotsuga menziesii | reverse complement strand
CTTGGTATGTTTTAAGTTAAAATTGAAGTATGAATTGATTAAATTAGGCTAAAGGGGGACTCCAGATATACCCGAGAGTACTTGGAGTATGTCCAAAACTAAACCTTCACGGCTACCCGCAAGGAATATGTGGGCTGAAATGAAGTCTCTGGGGCTATTGTTCGTAACACACACGTTAGGGTGTGACATAGATCGGCGCCCCGAGGTCACTTTTTAGAAGTTCCCGCTTCCTTTGGGTATTTTTCCACCGTAGAGGTTTGATCGAGGTGTTGGAATTTCACCTGATGGTTTGTCAATTGGGGAGGGTGAGCCCTATTTTTCCTAATCACCCAAGTGATTTTGATACAGCTTGACTGATCGGACGAACCGCAGCCAAGTGCAGAGCATACGCACTGGAGTCTTGTTGATTTTAGTAAGTTTTAAACTGGATGTTCTTGTTTAAAAGAAAAGCCTCCAAGAATCTCTTTCAATCCAAGTGGATCTCAATCGGGGAATCAAGGAGGGGTAAATTTTATAGTTGCTTATAAACAAAATGTAGAAGAAAGCAAAAAGATACACAATTCAGATTTCTTAATTAATCCTACCATGAATCTCTTTCCCCTTTCGGGTCAATCGGGAAATCGTGGGGTAAGTATTACGATTACTTTGAAATGTGAAATATGCAGTATGGAATTAATAACAAGATCAAGTATACTACCCTACAAATCAAATCAATTCTAGTAAAAATGAAATAAGCAGAAAACGACGAAAAGGGCACCGACGCGAATACCCCCAGGGGGGATGGGGAATGGGCTCGAAAGAGCCTATTCCAAAAATGATTTTATTACAGTGGTTACAATATCAAATAACTGATAAATCAGAACTTTCTTGGTCCTTATACAGGCTGAAACCAAGTTTTTACAATTTTGCAAAACAATTAAGTTTTTTTGGCGAAAAGGGAGACCCCTGGGGGGATTTGAACGCTCCTGAGATCACTTCGGACAGCAGCTTCCCTTTCTTTTTGTCAGACCTGATAAAGGACAGCAAGAAAGTTAGAATAACATATGCCCAAAGGCACTTTAAGAGTACCTTTGGATCGGCCTACTTTATCTCAAAAATAATGCGGTTAAACTAGCTAAAACGGCGAAAAAGGAACCAAGGAAAGCAAGCTTTCCATGGGATCGTGGCTTGCTGTTTGTGCAGCCAATTAAATTGCACTGATATTGCAGAATATTAAACTTATCGAACAGCAAATGAAACTACCTTAACAGTAAGCTATGAATTTTCACTAAATTGCTTGTGAAAATAAGGTGCTTTTAGCTAGATCTCTTGAAATTGAACTTTAGGTGCAAAACAAAACTAAGATCTAGAATTTGGGAGGGATATTACTGATTAGATCTATGTGTATTTTTCTTAGTGAGATATATCAGAGTAATAACCTTTTAAGTAACCGATTTGAGGAAAATTTTAGATTTTAAAGGAGAGAAAGGGGAAGAAAGGTGCTTGTTGTTGAAGCAGATCTGCAGAGGAAACTTGTTAGTGGAATGCAGAGGGGCAATGTCTTCACAAATATTTGGATGTGTAGTGGAGTCAAACTAGATCCACAGCTCGTCCAATCCTTAGATCCACAGCTCATCCAATCCTTGCTACCTGAAAGCTAAACACACAATCCTGCACGAAACCTAATGAGATCTGGATATATATATATGAAAAAGAAACAAGGATTACATGCAAATAAACTTATTAAACACGTATAATCAAGATCGTCTAACATATATTCTATGAGATATAAGAAAAACAAGTAACCTTACTTGCCCAACTATACTCCTATTGATTCAGCTGAATCGTTCAAGCCAGACAGGGTTCACATGCAGAAATTGAGAGAAAATCCGGCAACATCAATAGCCGTAAGACAATGCTTAATCCACACATATGAGAGCATTACACCATTTAGCCTCCAAAGCTTCTTTAATTCAACAATCGAAAGATTACAACAGTATTACAATGGCAAGCCCTTCAGTCCAGCTCTCACTAGCTTGGAAGAGGGAGCCTCAAGCAGGATATATACAATTTGCAGGCCATCCAGCCCAGGGGGGGTGCAATTCCTCATGGAATCAAGTGAAATCAACTGATGGAGAGTTCATCAATGCAGAACTGAGGCTAAACTGAGCCTACTTGTCAACTGGGGGCCTGATCTGGCTGACACATCAACCCATACACTGCCACATCGGCCCAAAACTCATCCAGATGAGCCAAAACATGTTGAGGAGAGAGGGAGGGAGAAATTCCCCGTAAAGGATGCTCAAGATCAACTCTGGATCTGATTTGATCACCTCCTTCAGTCAGGGATTCGTCAAATCCAGTCAATTTGCTTCAGATCTGACTGATTTCAATCAAATCAGCTGGGAATCCACTGATTTATTGATTTTGGGTTTGCTCCATTATTCATCAATTTATTAATTAAAATAATCAATAATTGATTTTTGGGGCTTTCTGACCTGAGTGATGGAAGATCACTCAAAACTTAGGAAAAAGTGGGTCCATGGGTTTACATGGTGCTCTTAGCTTGAAAATGAGCACCCACATGACTGAAACCGATTATTTGGCCCACTTTTATTACAAAATCAATTTTTCCAATTAAACTATTAAAAAATAGCCTAAGTTTTGGAAAATTTAAAATTTAATAAAAAAACACTGAAAAAACTAAAAAAATGAAAAACGCCTAGGAGGACTTAGACATGTTCATATGACTCAAAAATGATGTCTAGCATGCTTATACATTGACACATAGACTCTAATAACCTCAATAGGCCCAGATGCCAAGCCGACCACCCCAACTTTGGAGGTATGGAGTGAAAAACTCAGAAATTATCAGTCGTTTATTCAACAACCAATAATAACCAAGGGAAAAAACACCCTAGGCTGATCAGATTGACAAATGAAGTCTAAGAGACCGAGTCTTTTACAGAAACTATCATGCTAGAACATTTATTACAATTCCCCCATGGGGTATGAACATGTGATATGATACAACAAGCACTTCCCAGAAGTACTCCCAAAGGTCTTATTGAAGTCCGAACAAGTCAAACCTGTCCGGTTCACCAGGCTCACTTGATAAAAAACCACTAAGTACAACTTAGGTGGTAACAGTACCTTCTTGCGCACTAGTTCCAAGGCTAGTGTTATCCGTATTAGCGGTCCTTTCTAGAAATGAAACTCTAGATCTTGCCCTGGTGATATTGTTGGTGTTATGTAGTTGTGCTCTGACTCCGATGTCTCCTTAGAGTCCTCAGAATCTTTAGGTCCTTTCGAAATCGGGTTGTAGTCCTCCTCTTTGTCGCAAGACTCTTCGTCTTCGCACGACCAAAGTTCGTGTTCACTTTCCTCGAACAACCTAGGATTCCATCATCCCCTTTTGGTTTTCCTTCTCTTTCCTAATCTAAATCTTCTCCCACTCCTTAGGACTCCAACCTCTAGTTCAGGTTCGGTTCTTCCAGGGAACATTTCAACTCACCCTTCCCCATATTCTTAATAGGTCTTCCGCGACATAGCCTCCTTCTAGACATGGGACTCAACTACTCAGCTGCAAAATACCCTTCTCATAGCAAGCATTTTTATCCATGTACCAATACATAACAAGTATCTTCTTCGGGGTCCTCGGAAAAAGTTTCTTTCAGCTTCGCTATATGAGGTTATAGTGTCTACTGCAAACTCAGTAATATATCCTTGTAATATACTATCGACCCAAAAATCAACAACTCTAGAGATGGTGTTGCTTACACTAGTTACCACAAGAACCAACTAATCACTCCACTCGACGGTCTCTCATCTCTGGAAGTTTGTCTGCCTAGTCGCCAATCTTAACAACCATTCATGTAGTAAAATGGGGAATTCGGCAAAGAATATCTCATGAATATATATATATATATATATATATTTGTTTATCCAGTTCTTTGTGCTCAACTGTGTCCCTATGCTTTCTTCTTATGAGAATACTAGCATTTTAGAATCCATCCAGTCTTCTATCTCCTTCTTCATTGGGTGCCACAACATTTCCCTCGATTTGATCAATAGGGTCTTGGCAATGAAACCATTTGTTGGCCACTTTTCCTAACTTGCGCGACCGAGGTTCTGCGCGGCCCTTTAACCCAACAAATACTCGAGATACCGACCCAACAGAGCAAGCCTCGTTGGTAACACCTGCAAAGCAAGTGCAGTCTCACCCGAGATATCTCTTCAATAGGTAACCACCAGAACCATATTTCCACGATTGTCGAGGGATTATAGTCCCTTGGCTTACAGCCAAGGAGCTCAACAAAGGCAACTGGATGGCTGGACCGAGGAGTCAGTCATGCGTGACCGAACACAAATACATGTCATCGCACACAACTTGTCCTTTCTTTCCACCTCACAACTAGCGCAACCTATGCAGCACAACTGACTCATACCAGCAGACCTACAACTCAAGTCGTAACTCAATACAGAAGCGCACAGGCTGATATATACATGTACATGTCAATGACGCATTTCCAACATTCATCTACTGGTTACCGGATAGCATCAGACATTTAAGCAACATTTAGCATTATACATAAAGCAAATAACAACCATTCTCATAAAAATTCACCACATCAATCATCCATTCAAACACAATAGATAATGTGGAAACCCATCTAGGAAAAACCACCAAGGTTCTCTTCATCTGGCATGAAAAAGGGTATACACCTTGCATTCTGCAGGATATAGACTGATCTTAAGATATGTCTCTACGACTAAGACTTATGGTTCTCATGCTCTCTAGTTTTCTCTCTTCCCTCCCTCTACTCCTAGCGGTCTGCGCACATAGCAACCAGATTCGCGGCTCAACAACCCCCTATTGCTACCAGACTCTTCTTGAGTCTTCCTTTCCTCTGATCTCTACAACATCACAGCAAAATGGCATCCTTCACCATGGATTACCACTGAAAAGACCAACAACCACTGGAAACTTACCTAAAACATAATTACGCTCAATAATAAGCAACTAAAAGCCAACCTTATAACTATTGAATCCCTCCTATTTATACTATTTTACATTACCACGCAGGGTCGACAGCATACAGGCATTCTGTTAACTGTCACCATCAGTCGCCCCTCAGGCTACAGCTATGGTGATTATGACTTGACATGAGGCACTATCAGCCTGACTTACAAATATCCCCTCATACATGCGTAGCTGCAGGCTTACGCCGCCTTAAAATGGCCATGATTTGGATTCTGTACCTGTCGTTATCACTTGCTCGCTCCTACACTTGCCTTCCCTTCGCCGCACACCTCTCTATTCTACCTGGGCGGGTCCTTTGCTTCCTTCGCGTTCTTCCTTTGTTTCTGTCATGCACACGGTGCACCTTCTTTGCTTGCACGCGCAAGCTTCTTCCTTGTGCTCCTTTCCCATGCCAACACATTCCCTTCTCCCATCACACTCCATTCCCTACGCTACCCCTCCTCCGCGCTGCTCCCTTCCTCTAGCTACTCTCCCTTCTTTCCTGCGCCCACCACTCCTGCGTAGCCTTCCTTTCACCGCGTGACTATTCTAACCTCATCCAACACCGTCGTTAGGCATTCTAGCTCCCAACTCTCAAATGTCCTCACATTAAAATAATATTATAATTTATTTTAATATTTATACTTTTAAACATATTAAAAAACTATTAATATTTTTATTCCATATAATAAGATTATTAATAATTTATCAATAATTATTATTATTGTAATTAAATATAATAGTTAACCTATATCCCAATCCAAAATTAGCAACATGAATACAATAAATACAGAGAGAAATTGTCACATCCCCGGTTTTGACCTCGTTTGCATGATGTATATATTGTAATTAATCATGGTGAGGAGCTCAAGGCAAAAGCCCCACCATTGATTTGGCTGTGTATGTTTCGGCAATGGGGATAATTGCCGATGGTATGTCGTGCTATCCGGCACCTTTTAATTTGGCATCATGAAAACCCGCACATCAATTAATTAAACCACAACTAGCTACGGCAGTGCAACGTTGAATGAAAAGGGCATGGATTCCAAAGGATAAGGGGTGGGGGATGTCAAACCTTGGTTATGGGGGAAAAACCCATGTTTTATTGCCTTTGTTGTTTGTCAACCTCTTTAATGCTTTAGCTGGTGGTTGGGGAAGTTATTGCTGAAGCGGTGGTGGTTGTGGCAGGCTGTCAGCCTTACCCATTTGCCCACTCCACCCACGTTGGCCATTCTTCTCCCTCACGCACTCTTCCCTGGTCTGTTGAATCTCACCACGATTTTTGGCTAATGGGTTCCTCACACACAGGCTCTGGGCGTTTTTGGTCTCACGCAGACATTTTCTGGGGCTCCACGAGTTGCTGAAGCACCCACGCACTGTAATTCGCGTCCTTGCTGTTGTTTTGTTCATCCACAGGAAAAATCGGAGTTGTTTTCTCTCACGCAGAGGTCTGTTCATCCTCACGCAGAGAAATCGGGTATGTATTCCCGCGCATTTTGCTGTTGGGTGTAAGTTCTTCCTCACGCACAGGGTGTTTGGGTCGTTTTCCCATGTTGTGAGAGCCGTTCTCACTGTAATGTTTGGGGCTGCTGTTTCCCCTGTGTTTTGTTGACTGTGGTGTTCAATTTCGTTTGGACCACTATGGATTGCCAATTCGTGGGTTGAATTTCCCTTGTCTGTCCACGCTGGGAGTTGTTCTTCTCCTTTGTTGGGACTGTGTGATGTTTCCCAACCATCCTATTGAGGAATTGTGTGTGCTGTTGGCTGATTTTCCCTGTTTTGGGACTGTGGACTGTTGTTATCCTTCATTGTGTGTTGTGGCTGCTGATATACCCTGGTTTGGGTGCTGTTGTTGAGTTGTTTTGGCCACGTTAGGGCCAAAACCTACTCTGAGTTGCCTTATAGGCTGGAGCTGTGCCTCACCTTTCGTTTGGGACTGTCATGGATCATTTTGCTTCTTCACAGAGCTGTGAAGGGATTATTTGGCTGCTGGTATGCAGTGGTTGAACCTTGGACTGTGCTGGCTTGGCTTGTTTGTTGACATCCTGTGAAACCCAGCAGTGTTGGTTTGGCTGTTATGTGTCCCCTTGGCTATGTGTAAGCCTGCAATTGACCCTTAGTCCGGAGGAATCATGCCCAGCTCGGGGGTGGCAGTGTTGCTGAGAGATAGATGAGCAAGCTGGCCTATGGTTGGGTGGAACGTTGCAGCGACGTAGCTGGTTGCGGGTGAATTCTTCATCAAAAGATAAGTCTGCTGCTGTTTTCTGCATCTCTGTAATTTATATTGATGATTAATGCTGGAAATGTCTATGTTTGCTTCTGCTGATTGTTTGAAGGACTGTGCATCCTTGTATGATGAATTATGCCTGTTGTTTAGGCTTTTGTTTTCAGCATTTGATTTCTGTCAATGTTCATGGGGCAATTTGCCCGGTTGTGTTGATGGGTTAGTCGCGTCCTCTTCGCCGGTTGAGGGACAAGGACGTGACAGAAATCCTCCGGAGAACAAGGATGCATCCATAAAGCCAGAAGATGATCCAATTCAAAATATATTGGCAAAGCTTGAGAAAAAAGATGAGGACATTTGAGCCCTAAAGCTTGAAATTCTCTCACTAAGAGACCAAGTTAAAGGAGGCAATAACTCACATATAGGACCAACCCTCAACGTCGTTCACAAGGTCAAGATTGATTTACCAAGGTTCAATGGTGAAAATAATTGAAATGGGATTCGATGGATCGACAAAATTGAAAAATATTTTGAAATGTACAATATCTATGGCGATGACGACAAATTGAATGTTGCAGCAATGTACATGGATAAAACTACTTGTGACTTGTTCTTATGTTGGAACTCAATAAGAACTCAACAATGAAGGGAGGAAGACTAGTTAGAGACTGGGACACCTTCAAGAAAAAATTCTTTACACGATTTCAAGACATGGAAGAAGCGAAAATCTACAACAAGCTCACTCATTTACAACAACAAGGAACTATGGATGAATATTTTAGCAATCTATTGGTCCTGGCCACTCGTGTCCAAGATATAACTGAAGAATGATTCCTCAAATTTCCATTGGTGGCATAAAAAATAGTATTCAAAGTGAGATAAAATTAATAGACGTCAAAGACATGGAATAAGACCGTCGAAAAACAAAATTAATTGAAGAAAAGAAAAAATCAGAACATTCGTCGGTTTATATACCACCCCGCCTAAGAGCAAATGGGAAAAAGGACGACAATTGGCATACAAGACATAAGTGTAAAAACAAGAATATATTCTTGTGCGAAAAAAGTAATACGGGTGAGGATAATGATGAAGAATTAAGCGACGGACCTTCCTCCGACATAGAGTCAGATAGTGATGAGATTGGAAAAGAGGAGGCTAAGGCCACACCAACACTCTCAATGGCTGCAATGACATGTATATCTCAACCCCAAACCCTCAAATTGTTTGGCCATATAAAAAACACTAATGTGATGATGTTGGTCGATAGTGGGAGTACACACAACTTCATAGACTCTAGGGTAGAAAAACAATTAAACATATTCCTCTACCCTACTGCTAGCTTCCAAGTATCGATAACATAAAACAAGACCACACCGTGCAACGATAAATTCCATATAGTAGAACTAGCTATAAAGGAATACAAGCTAAGATCGCCAATGTATGCTATGGTAACCAGAGGGGTTGCCATTGTTTTAGGTGCACAATGGTTGGAAACAATGGGACATTCGGATTAAACTTACGAGAACAATTTATAAGGTTCTATGAAAATGGGAAGAAATATAAGCTTTACAGTATTAACTGCCCCCCTTCCCAAATTGTATCATCCAACAAAATGGAAAAGATGATAAAAAAGGGACCTCAAGCATTCTTATTACACTATTATGCTATGGAAAGAACAACTAACGAAAGACAAAATGTTGATCCACATGAATTAGAACAACTCCTAGGGGAACATAGTGAAATCTTTCAAAACCCTCCTCATGGTCTCCCACCCCCATCCTTGAATGTGATGCTTCAGGGACAGGCTTAGGAGTTGTTCTCATGCAAGAAAACATCCCATTGCTTTCGAAATCTGAAAGTTAAAACCAAGTGAGCAAACAAAATCCACAAATGACAAGGAAATGTTGGAAATAATGCATGCCCTCATTAAATGGAAGCAATATTTCTTCAGGGCAAAATTTCTTGTTAAAACAGACACAACAGCCTGAAGTATTTTCTAACTCAAAAAAATCTCTCTCCCAAACAACATAAATGGGTAAGGAAAATCCAACTCTTTGATTTCGACATTTTGTATAGAAAAGGTAAAGAGAATAGGGTTACAAACAGTGTATCAAGAAAACATAAGAGTGGTGCCTCACTATGTGCCATATCCATAGTTGTTCCTAAATGGATTTCAGAAGTCCAAAGTGAGTATGTAAAAGACCTAGAGACATGGAAGCTAATTGAAGAAGTTGAAAATGACAAGTCAACAAACTCCAAATATTCATGGGAAAAAGACATACTATGGTACAAACAAAGAATATATTTACCTAGTTCATCAAAATTTAAAACTCAAGTCTTAAAAGAGAACCATGACTCCCCAACAACGGGCCATGTTGGTTTCTTTAATACATACCACAATGCCCGTCAATCGTTCTTTTGGAAGGGAATGAAGACTGATATCCAGAAATATGTGACTAAATGCGATAATTGTCAAAGGCAGACATTCGAAACAGTGGCTCCCCCGGGTCTCCTACAACCCCTTCATATTCCAGCCCAAAAATGGTATGAGGTATCCATGGATTTTATCACTAGCCTTCCTACATCGGAAGGAAATGATAGTATATTTGTAGTCGTTGACAGATTAACAAAATACGCTCATTTCATTAGTATTTCATCCAAAGCAAAAGCAAGCCAAGTAGCAGATATTTATGTAAATAATATATTTAAGCTCCATGGGTTTCCTAAGGTTATTGTTAATGAAAGGGACCCCAGATTTACTAACAACTTCTAGAAAGAAATGTTCCACCAAGTTGGGACTTTATTAACTATGAGTACCTCATACCACCCCAAGACAGATGGACAAACATAAGTAGTAAAAAAATGCCTTGAAGGATACCTGAGGAATTTTGTGAACGACCGACAAACTCAATGGGTACAATGGCTACACCTTGCAGAATGGTGGTACAATAGTACATATCATACATCAACAAAAATGTCACATTTTGAAGCCTTATATGGGTATCCACCTCCTACAGCAAGAGAATATGTCATCAACAATTTCAAAGTTCCAGCAGCAAGAGATTACCTAGCGACATCCAATGAGGTCATCTACATTTTGAAGAACCGTCTCGAACAAGCAAGAAATTGCATGAAACAACAAGCAAACTCTAAAATAACCGATCAAGAATATGAAGTGGGCGATTGGGTGTTTGTTCGCCTTTGACCGTACAAACAAACTTCACTAAAAAATTCCAAAAATAATAAACTTGCACCCAATTTATATGGCCCATACCATGTTTGAAAGCAAGTGGGACAAGTGGCCTATGCTCTAGACATCCCAAATAAAGGAAAAATACATGACGTCTTCCATGTGTCATGCCTAAAGAAGAAATTGGGCTTAGCCACTCACATACAAACTAAATTGCCTATGTAAGATGGTGAAGGAAAATTAGTGTTGGAACCATAATGCATTTTGGAAATTAAAACTAGAACACTTCGCTCCATATCAGTAAATGAATACCTTATCAAGTGGAGAAACTTACGAGATAATGAAGCTACATGGGAGAATGAAGATTTTCATTCACACCACCCATCCTTACCAATACTTTGTGGATGAAGTATTCGAGAGAGGGATGACTTGTAATAAAACTAAATAGTTTAGTAACTTAGTGATTTTTTATTTATTAATGAACGGCTTGATAGGTCACATCATTTAATGATGACCCTTCATTTGTATAAAACCGTATTGTACTCCTTATAAAAACAATCAATTCAATAAATACAATATATCTTTCGAAATTTCAATTCCAAGACATTTTATAAAAATTAATTATTTATACATTTAAATAATTATTTAAATACTAGCAATAATCACATTAATAATATTATGTTAGATATATTTTATACTAGAATATTTAATACATCAATAATGTTTTCTAATACAAAATGTGCCAAAAAAAAACTCTAATAAAAAAAATTATATATAATCAAAATTGTTTAATATAAAATGTCAATCTTAACCCAAATGCAAACAGGTATAAGGATAAAGCTGGCCAACACTTTATCTAAAAATTCTTATTGGAAAACCAATGAATGTGATGATGATGATGGTTAACATCCACTTAGACCAAACTTTGAATAGATATTTTTTATATTATTTACAATAAATCAACATAAAGAATAGGTTTCCAGTAAGAACAATATGAGTTCTCACTAATAGCGACAATGAATTGAAAGAAGGTTATCACATAATCCCAAAGCTACAATTAATTTTATAGATACTGATGAGTTTTTTTTTAATAATAAAGTTTATATTAAATTTTATTAATAAAAAAATTATTCAAGTAATTAGAGAAGTTTTTATTTTAATTAAAATTTATATTATAATTTTTTTATTTTTTTCCTTAAAACTAAAAATTAGGAAACTAATTATTCACATTGATAAAAATTGTAATTTATAAGATTTTCAAGAGGTACACTTTAAAACTAGGAAAATTACTTTCAATTGAAATAGCGTTTTATATTTTCATTTAAAAACGAGGAAATAGATAATGGTGGGTATTTTTTTTATAGGAAAGTTTATATGAAATTTTACTCATCTTTATTTTTAATAAAAAACTTATTCAAGTAATTAGAAGAGTTTTTTAATTTTAATTAAAATTTATATTATAATTTTTTTTCCTTAAAACTATGTTTCAATCATCAAATTGATAAAATTTGTAATTTATAAGATTTTCAAGAGTTACATTAAAACTAGGAATTTCTTTTTTGACAAAAATGGTTATGTTATAAAGATGAAATCAGCATTGGAACCACTGTAAGATTTTACAAAACCGGTTTATGCAAACCAGGACAACAAGTGCCTGCACCTTCATTCTTGCTGGGCAAACTCTACAAGTAAAACATAACCTTTCCTTTTAAGGTGGGAAGACTAAACATAAATGCAGCTTTATTGAAAGTTCATTTCTGCTTAGCATCATTGATTTATTGCCGGCTTGATCCGCCAAATCATTTGACTCACGAAGGATATGAAAGAATCCTATATGTTGAAATGTATTAGAGATGGATTTAATTCTTTTGAGTAGCCTAGCCAACCTTAAATTTCTACATTGACTTGCCCCATTCATTGCTTGTATTATTAGACGAGAGTCTCCAGAGACCATGACTTCATCCACTCCTTTATCTTTCAGTTGCTTGAGTCCTTTCCATAGCCCATAAGCTTCGGCCATATTGTTGGAACCATCCCCTATATTCCAGTAGTATTCAAATTCGATATTCCCTTCCAGGCAAATGATGACCCCTCCAGCCCCAAGAGTTAGCTCAAACGGTCGAGTACTCGTAGTTAGGCCTCCCAGCATGTGAGGTCATGGGATCCATTCTCATTGACTCTCTTGGGGTTAGGCACGCAGAGGCCGCGGGTGTGAGGCCCCTTCGGGTGGGTCCACCAGAAATTATTCCGTGGATGTAGCCCGTCGGTCAAGCCGGCGCGTGAACCACATTGAAAATGACGACCCCTCCACCTCTTGCCATCCTTGGATTCCCCTTTGAACCTCCATCAAAACACAATTTAAAAATTTTCCTCTCTTTGAGCCAATTCTCAAATTGAGAATTATCAAATCTTATTTCCCAATTTTCCAAATGTTTTTTGGCCAAATCTGTATTGGCAAAGAAATTGAAGTTTTGCAACCAATGAACTTCAATATCAGTCAGTTTGGCTTTGTTTTAGGGGACTACCATGACACTTCCTATTTCTCCTATTAGAGCCTGTGCCTTAGTTACTATTTTCCATGCAAGTTGAGCTTTATCCTGGAAAATTCTGAGGTTGCGTTTAATCCAAATACACCAGCAAATGATTTTTGGTAACTTCAGCCAGCATTTTTTAAATCCTTTTTTATTATTATCCAGGTCTCCATTATACGCCTTCTCCCAGCTCATTGGATGTTTCTCGGCAACTGAATAGCGTCCAGCCATGGACTCAACATCATATTCCACATGTTACTGGCATAGGAGCAATCGGAAAACAAGTGTCGGATGGTCTTGTTGTTTTCAGAACACAGTGGACACTGATATGGTCCAACGAAACCTCTCTTCTCTAAGTTATCACCTGTGAGAATCCTCCCATGCACTAGCATCCAAGAGAACAAATCGATTTTGAGCAATGTTTTATTCTTCCACAGAATTTTCCATATCGTCGGGTTTCAAGGCGCTATTGGAAACGCAGAGAATACCTTGAATCCCTCTGTCGACGTGTATGTGCCAGAGCTGCTTCCCCAACCACGATGATCTCTCCTTCCCCTGGCCACCGATGCTGAGCCTGACAGATGATCTAGCAACTGGATTTTTTCTCCTTCAAGATATGTTGGGCACTCCAGCAAGAACCATCCCACCCAGCGATGAGGTGGATTGACCTCCCAAGTTGAGATATCCCACAACTTGTTGATTCCCTGCGTATCCATCCATTTTTTTATTCCAGGGAGTGAGGGAGGTGGCTTCCCAAGAATTGTGTCCTTCCATAAATTTATAAGCTTACCATTTCCTGGAATCCAGTGGAGCTCATCTCTGAACCTGGGCAATGCTTTCATGCAGAGGGAAAGGATGGGAGATCCTTGCTTATTTCCTGGCTCAATGTCAAGACACCGAAGTCTCGAACCTGAGAAGTATTGTGTTTAATCACTTGGCTACTCCAAGAGGGCTTTGCATCTATCATATTCCACAACAATTTAGCTCCCATTGCCAGATTCTCGGTCTTCAGATCTCTAATTTGCAGTCCTCCTTCCATCCGGGGCATTTTAATTTTCTTCCAACTAATCAGAGCAATTTTTTTCCCTCCACCATTTTTCCCTCCTTTCCAAAGGAATGATCTCAGCAAGCTTTCAATTGTTGCAAGAGTTTTGGGAGGAGCCAGCAGTAAAGATTACTGGTAGAGTGGGTAGTTGTTTAGAACCGCTTTAATCAATACCAGTTTCCCTGCCAAATTTAGCTCCCCAACCTAGTTTTTTTTTTTTTTTTCTATTAGAGGATTCCAGTCCAAGCTTTTGGGTTTAGATTTGAAAATTGGGACCCCCAAGTACTTAAATGAATCCCGACTAGTCACTCCTTCAATTTCCAAGATATGGGAGATCCTGGACATCTCCCTTGGGTTAATATTCCAGCTATATATCGTGCTCTTCCTTAGATTAAGCTTACTTCTCGAAGCTTGGCAGTAGCGGTCCAATTCATTCTTGAGTCTTCTTGCTATGATCTGTCTGGATCCTCCGAGTAGGATTGTATCATCAGCAAACTACGCATGATTGATATCTTTCGTTCGTAGAGCCATCATGATGCCAGAAAGCTCTTTATCCCTCCTAGCTTGCTCAAGCTAAAGACTAAGAACCAAAGCTTGGATTGCATAGAGCAATGGAGAAAGCGGACATCCTTGCCTCAGTCCTCGCAAGGCTTGAAAGAAGATTGTCACCCTACCATCAATAAGTGGGGAAATCCAAGGTTTACTAATGCAGGCTTTGACCCAACTGATGAAGCTTGGATCAAATCCAAATCTGAGCATTGCTTGGTAGATAAAGGTATGACAAACTCTGTCAAAGGCGTGTGCTAATTCTATCTTCACCACCATGCCTTTTTCACCATTCCTCAGGCTCGAATGGATTGCCTCTTGGACCAAAATGATATTATCCCAGATTCTCCTGCCTTTAACGAAGCCTCCTTGGTTCTCAGGAATGATATAAGGCAAGATGTTTTTGAGTCTTCTGGCCATGATTTTAGTGATAATATTATATCCAATGTTACATAAGGTGATGGGCCGGAACCTAGAAAAAGAAGTGGCATCCTTCTCTTTGGGAATAAGTGCTAGAAATGTCGACTTGGTGCTACTGCCAATTTTTTCGCACCTCTGAGATTTTAACACCATTTTGAGTAAATCTTTTTGAATAATTTCCTAGCAAACCTTGATGAAATTTATGTTGAACCCATCCGGTCCAGGTGCCTTGTCATCCTCCATGTCATCCACTGCATCTTTTAACTCCTCCATCGTGACCCTTTGGATCAATATATCGTTATCTTTTCTTTTGACAATTCAAGGAACTAAGTCCATGAGATCGTTGTCTGAGTTGGTGACAGGCTCTGCTGCATAGATGTTGTTGAAGTGGCATGTTGCTTCCGCTTTGATTTCCCCAAAGTATTGGATTACTTGATTTTGGGCCTGGATCTCATGCACGGTTTTAAAATTCTTCTTGCCTCTACCTGCTTGTGAAAATATCCAATGTTATGGTCCCCATCCTTGAGCCAGTGACACCTAGATTTTTGTCTCCACATTTCTGCCTCCTTCCTGCAGGCTACGTGGAGATCATTTTACAGTCTTATTTCCATTTTAAAGTCCTCCTTAGCTATTTGATTTGTTTCCATTGCAATCTGGTGGGACTCTAGCAGCAACACTGCTTTATTTTTATTTTTTTGGAGTTTCAATCGATTTTGCCCAAGTCTTGAGCGCCTTCTTCTCCCTTCTTAATTTTTCTTCCCACACAAAAAATGAAGAGCCAGTGACCGGGGCTGACCATGTATCCGCAACTATTCCCAAGAAATCCTTGTGTGTGGCCCACGGTGGGTTGAATCTAAAGGGAATTGGATCGAGCTTATGGTCATTTCTCATCTCGAGCAATATCGACTTGTGGTCTGATCCCCCAAATGACAAGATTTTGGAAGTAGGATTCATTCCCAGAAGCTTGGAAGGAGTCTTGGACCAAAAATCTATCCAGCCTAGCGGCTATGTGCCCTGGCCCCATTCTCTTATTATTCCAGGTGAATTTCCCTTTAGAGGGAATGACATCTGAAAGGTCCCAGTCCCTTATGATCTCATCAACATCCTCCCTTATGGGGTCTCTTTCCAAGGATCTGCCTCTTTTTTTAGCTTGGCTTAAAATGATATTTAGATCTCTGGCTAGAATGACGTTGCCCTGGAAATCGCTCCTTCAATCTCGGAGAAGATTCCAACAATCTTTCTTTTAGCATAAGAGGCACGAGCATAGATGTTAAAGAGTCTTACCTAGACTTTAGTTTCCTTCTGCAGCAGTGTAGTGAGGATCCAGTGAGAGATATGCTTAATATCAGTCACTTTGAATTTCTGATCTTCCCAGAGCAATCTAATTCTTCCGAAGGCTCCCCTTGAACTAATTGTGGTCCCTCCTCCTTTCTTCCAAAATTTTGCACTAACCTAGAGAAATGCATCTTTCTCCATCTTGGTCTCCTGGATCAATAAGATGTTTGGTTGGGCTAATGAAATTAAATCCTTCATAGCTTCTTCCTTAACTTTACTGCCTAGACCTCTACAATTCCAGGAGAGGACCTTCATTACTTACTTTTGGTAGACGAGGGCATCCCTTTTTGGCATTGCCCTTATTGACGGGTGTTTCTGGTATTTCAAAGTAGCTTTTCCAAAGTTAACTAGGAGCTTTGCAATTTGTCCTTGTATGTGGCTTGCTCCCTCACTTCTTTGGTTGATTTCCTTCCTCTCGTCTTCCTCTTGCTTGGTGTGGCCATCTCGATCTCCCCTTCCTCCTCTTTCTCTTCCTCCGTGTCAAATTCCTCCTCTGATCTTTCATGATTTTCTCCTTCTTTTACCACCTCTGCTCCTAAATCTGTCTGGGTCAGAGAAGCAAAATATTTCTTGGACTGGTCTGGTATAGCAGCTTCTTTTTCTGGTTCCTTGTTCTCTCCATTGTTGGATTTCTCTTCTGTAACAATAGTTTCATCCCTCGTCTCATTGGTCTTTTGTATTTCCTAACTTTCTTCCAGAGAGGTTTTCCTTAATGCATTTTCCCCCCTTCTTTCCTTTGCACTTCTCCGCTTTTTTATTTTGTCTTGGTCCTCTTTATTGTTTTCCATCCTTCCTATGTTGTTGGATCTCCTGCTTTTGTGGGCAGTTGCGGAAGAAGTGCCTGTATTTGTGGCACACTCTGCACTTGAAAGGCATCTGCTCGTAGTCAAGTTTTTGATAATGATACCAGTTCCCAACTGTTAGCTTTAATGCTTCCAGTAATCCATCTTCCAAGTCCACCTCCACGCAGATTTGAGCGCATGCATATTGATATTTTGGGCTATGTCAATATACTTTCCTAGGGTGTTCCCAATTGCTTGAAGGGCTTTTGGGTTCCAACAGTGTATAGGTAGGTTTGGAAGCCTAACCCATACTAGGACTCCTTTGGGGATATCTGCGCCGGGGTCAAAATTCGACATCTAGTTGTTTAGGTAAAGGCCTTGTGGACCCATGAAGTAGGGCCCGTTTCGGAAGATTAGGTCCTTGTCATCCTTGTATTCAAATTCGAATAGGAAATAGCCTCGACCTATTGAGTAGGATACCACATTCTTCGAGATCAGAGGTCTCCAGTTCCTCTGAACCCAATTCTCGGTGGTTTTAGGCAAAAGCCAGAGTCCAGTGAATTTCCCTATGAACGCTCAATCTGCCAACAAGAGAGCCACACAAATAGTATCTGGCGATGGCAGAGTGACTATCAGTACATCCTTGATTTGCTTAACGAATTTCGGGGGGTCTCCTTTAGCAACCTTCTTGCTTTGAGCAGTGACAAGTTTCTCAAAATCCACCGAAAATGGGTCAAGGGGTGGCTCTCTGCCCACCTCAACCACCATTGGGACCTCCAACGACTCTCAACCCTAGGTCAAGATCCTATGCAAGCCTCGGATACAGATCTAACGAATCTGCAAAAGAGAACTGGCTCGGAGCAAGATCTGGCTGGGTTTAGAACAGTCGGATTTGCACAAAGCCTAGGCAACACCATCTGCCAGAGGCAGAAGCCAAGAGGGCTTCCTTAAAGGCTGTGCCAGTCACTGAAGCAGGTGCTCAGGGTCGCAGGCCCATGCAACGACGGTTAATCAAATTGTGAGAAGGCATCCTCGGACACGTCGACCCCTAGAGCAGGTGCTCAGGGTCGCAATCCCATGCAATGACAATCCTGCATCGAGATGGAGATTGATCGTAAAACTATGTTTTCAATGGTTGATAGGAATTCTTCACTAGCATAAAATCTTAACTCTTGGTCAAAGTATCCACTACCAGTTAAAACTAGGAAAATTACTTTCATTTGAAATAACATTTTCTTTTGCTGCAATTTTTTTTGCAACTTACATTTAGTTTAAGTTGCAAATGATTAACTTGTATTTCATTTTAGTTGCAAGTGATTAACCCAGTTAAAGGCCCTACAACTAGTCCTAAAAATCAAGCAAAACAGTTAATATATAAAGAACAAATTAGACAATAATGAAAGTGGTAGTTCATATAACATGGCTTACCTATTGTTGGTGTGAACTCTTTGCTTCGATGGAGTGAGGGAGGGCCGACGCTCTTGGATGCCGCCTCCCTTTTCTGCTGGCAGACTTTCACCCAGGCTTTCCGTGAGGCATCATGGTGGAGGCTCCGTAACAGGTGATCATCGGTGGGCTTTCTTGATCCGGGCGTGGGTTTCCCATATCGCATCCTAGGTGTGTAAAAGCTATCGTCCTTCCAGACTCCGCAGAGCAGTTCGCTTTCTGGTCTCAATGGTGGAAGAGACGAATCAATCGTAAGCCCTGTGGATGCTTCGGCGGCGGTGGCGATTGTCGGCAGATCGGCGCTGAAGAGGCATTTGTTGTGCTTCTCACTGGCGGCCTGGTGGCTACCAGATGGAGGCCGTGTCTGTTCGCCGTCTCCGATTCTGTTCGCCCAGTCCACGAGGAAGATCATGTACCCACGCTGCGTTGCCAGGGTTGATCGATGGATTCCTTTTTGCGGGGTTTCGCACCATGACTGCCCATTTCTTCGGCTCTCCAAGAATCGCCCAATTGCTTCGAATCGCCCAGCAACCGACCTCCAAACCGGGGTTGAGGGTTTGATTTTTTGGAGCGATTTAGATGGCACGTTTTCTTGGAGCGATTCCGGTGAACGTTTTGGGCAGTTTTGCTCGATATTTCTGGGCTGTTCATTGATCTATCTGGCTCTTCTTGGCCTTGGATCAGTTTTGGATATGCCGAGCGCTTTTGAGTGGATATACTTTTGCGTGGCGTCCCGTTATTTTTGCGGTGGCGACGGCGTTTTCAGAGGCGGTGGCCTTTGTTTTTCGGCAGTATGTCTGTTTGGTGCTTGCTGTTATGCTTGTATTTCTGCATTTTTGTATGAAATGACAAATTTCTGTTGGATTAGTTTTTTGGTTATGATAATGGTATTTTGTGCTCTTTTCTGAGGCAAATATCGGTTTGTAATGACAACTTCATTGTTGAATTTTGTATAATGGTCTTTTGGGCCTTCTTTTTTTTCAGAAGACTTGGCAGTCTTAATATTGGATCCATTTTTTGGACTCTGGAATTCACCTGGTAGTGAATATACTGAATGTAATTTTGATCTCGAAAGATGAATAAAATTACGCTTTTTTTTTCTTTGAAAAAAAAAAACATGGCTTACCTATTATATTTTTATTTTATTCATAAAAAATAAAAAAAAATTATAAAAGTTACTCCAAAATCATGACTCTCCCTCTCATATTTATGCATTGTTCTTTTTATTTTCTTGTTTTTGCAAAACCATTAACTTTCATATACTAGTATAAATTTATATTTATTTTTCATTAATTGTTTTTCAACAAATCAAATTGTGATTGATGAAAACAAGGGTAAAAATGTATATTAATGAAAATTTATTTCGAATGAAATTAAGTGATTCTCTACCGCTACTTACCAATTTTTAATTTCAAATCTTAATCCTTTATTAGAAAAATCTCACTCAAGGGTAAAAATGTATATTAATGAAAATTTAATTTATTAATATTTCGAATGAAATTAAGTGTGTCTCTACCGCTACTTACCAATTTTTTAATTTCAAATCTTTATCCTTTATTAGAAAAATCTCACTTTTATATTTCAATGTTATAGAATAATAGATAAGTATTTTTAATTTTAAAAATTTAAAATAAATTATTAAATATATTTTTTTAAATTATAAAAACATTTAAATAATTATAAAAACTTTAAATTTAACATTGATATTAATAAATAAAAATAAATTTTTTTATAATTTTATTAATCAAAACAATTCATTAATATTTCTATGCATTGCCAGGCAGAGTAATATTAGATGTTGAAGGTTCACCCTTCCTACATCGTCATTCAATCATTACTCATGTTTGTCATGTAAGTTCCACATGTGAGACCCTAGGGAAGAGTGTGGGATTTTAGTGGAACGGTGTGAAATCATAGTACCCTCTATGGTGAATCCAATGATGATTTGGGGTTGTTATGCTTTGAATTATGCATGATTATATGGAAATGAATTCATGGGTTCGAGTTTACTAGTGAAGAATTTACAATTGGAACTTAGCTGGTTTGAGACCAACAACAAGGAAATGGTTCTAGAACTTCAGTGGTCAAGGTGTGTTGATGAGATATGGACTCTAAGCATTGGAATTGGATTATGGATGGCATTTCATGGTTTTGGTTGGTTTTCCTTCTCTATAAAATTGAATCTTCATTTCTTGAACATACTAGCTCTAAACTAGGAAGAAAATGGGGAAAATATATCATCAATTACAATTTGGAATTTATGAATTCATGGATAGTGTTGCGGGTGGGGGTAATTGCCTCATCTATAATAAAATAAAAGTATAGCAGGGTCCATGAAAGTGACAAGGCCAATAAGAGAAACCCATTTCTCAACTGGAGGCAACATACCTATCCTTCAAAACCCATTTCTCAATTTGGATTACTGGGCCCTTTTCTCGACCTCAAATATCAAAATGATTAATGATCATTAATCCATATGACAATATAGAACCTAAAGACTCTCAACTCATGAATGCATGCCAAAAGGAAACCTTCGGCTTCCATGTCTTTCTTTATTTTAACTAAATTTTTATGTAATATAAATTAGTTATACTTTTAAAAATATTCTGTTGAATGTATATGAACAAATCTTTGATGAAGTACTCTAAGAAAGACTACTTTTATATTTATAAGATGAACAACAAAATTGCATTTTTTTCTTAATATAAATACTAGCTAACCATTTTTGTTAAAAAATACACTAAAACTTTAAAAATCATGCAAACACTAAGAGGGAAATATGTCCATCGATACGATTAATGTTGTAAGAATAATTAAAAAAATCACCCTCTCTTCCATATGAAGTATGGAGAACCAACCTTCTCTCTCATTAGAAAATCTATTGGGAACAACCTCTTGAATCAGAAAATTGCTCTAAATCATTTCGAACGAATGCTACTGCAATAATTTGTTGATTTATGTTTTTTGTTTAAGTAATTTGCAGAAGGGGTCTGTACAATTTTTTATTCGGTAAGTCGCACTCTGCCTAGATTATCTTAATTGCATATTCGAGGTCTATATGTCTTGGGTCCCACATTATATCACGATGCCCCTTATCCTCTCGTTACCTCGTTGCATGGCATGTGATAGATGCTATACCATTCCTACACACCATCTATCGAAAAATTAAATGTTTGGAGTTGTCTGTCGGTGGAGGAGAGAGACAGAGGAGGCACTCAAGGGGGGTATGATGGGATGGAGAATCTAGATCTCACACCAACCCATGCTAAATGCATTCAAGGTTTTAACCCATCCCATGTCTTGCTATCTTGCCTTGTTTTCAATTTTTGTTTGAATTCCTCTTCTCGGAAAAACCAGAGGTGACTCCAAGCACTGCAACCAGCAACTCCTCACCCACACCATAGCACTAGGAAAATTTTAAATGTCTAACTCTTCTCCTATAAACAATTTCCTTAGATTCCTTAATAAGAATGCGCCCAATGGTTTCTTTCTTGTATATAATTTCCCCAAACCCATTTACAACTACTTCCTTTGTAAATCTATTAGAGGAAATTACTGACTGATTCTCCTCTACTTTATGTTATTGATTCTCCTCTACAATATGCTCAAAATTTAATGCCTCCACTCAATTTGCAAAGTTAATTTAAATTTGTCATGCATCTTTTTATGTACAATTTTGGATTCTAACCAGTTTTTGTAACTAATTAGTAATATTTGCTTGGATTTTTTATATTGAGACTAAATTTCTTAGCTTTTGTTTAGTTGTTAGTAATTATTATGTGGATTTCTCATATTTAAACTATTTTTTATTTTTATTTTTTGTCAAGTAATTAGTAATACTTGCTTCGAATCTTGTAATTAGAATAAATTTCTCAGTTTTTTGTTAAGAAACTTGCAATACTTACTTGGATTTCGTTGTATTGAGACTAAATTTATCAATCTTTGTCAAACAATTAGTAACTCTTGCTACATTTTTATAATATTCATTTAAAATTGTAATGTTGAGAATAATTTAGAGTAATAAACTAGAAAATTTACTAAGTTACTTATTAGTTATTGGTTGCATTTTCTGATGATGATGATAGTATTTAATGTCCACTGAGACCGGATATTGTGTATCGAACCTTAAGAGAAAAGACAAGACATATATTATCTGATTTTTTTTAAATTATTATTCCTATGCTAAAAAAGTTTAAAGAGGAGTGTCCCTAGCGTGTTATAGTTTGAGGAGATATAAGGTTAGAAAGGCCAGTGCTAGATCCAAAAAATTGGAATTGATATCTAATGCATGGGTGTCAACAATAAATTCTAAGAGAAAGTGAGTTTCACCTTCAACGCTCGTATACTCACATAGATGGAAAATACTTTTATCCCATTGTAATGTCCTTGACCCTTTGACCGGCGAAGAGGACGCTACTAACACCAAACATACGGGCAAATAGTCCCATGAAGATGAACAGACATATATTGTTGAATTAAAAAGCTTAAACATAAAACATACTAAGATGCATAATCCTTCATATAAATAGCAGAAGCAAACATACATTCATTCAAGCATACCACATGTTCATCATATTCATTAATCAGTAAATACAAATGCAGAGACGACATAGTCAAGAATACTCATCTGATAGAACTCATTCTGCAACCAGCTACGTCGCTACAACGTTCCACCCAACCATAGGCCAGCGTGCTCATCAATCTCTCAGCAACACTGCCACCCCCGATCTGGGCATGATTCCTCAAGGAATAAGGGTCAAACCAAGCTTACACATAACCAAGGTACACAAATCAGCCAAGCCCCCATAGTGGGGTTTATCAGGCCATCAAGGAGCTAGGAAAGGCTAAATGCTAAGCTAGTGGCCTCAATGGGGGCTAAGGACGCCTACACTAGAGTTAACCTGACTTCTAAGGCATCCACACACCCGACACCAGGAATCAGTCATTTCTCTGCTTCACAGTCCCTCATGCCCTGACTTCCCCTTTCCAATACTCTTCAAGGGATGTGGAGAATAAAGCCAGCAGTCTAACTCTGTCTGAGTGGCTCCAAACACCAGTTTTCTCAAGCATACCCAGCCTCTAATCCTACTCTCAACAGTCCAAAGACCAACCACTGCATGCCGTAGTAAAACAAATAGTCCACAACTATGGGAAGAAAGTAAAGACAACAGGATGACAACCCCAAACAAAAGGGTGAAACACAATTCAGGTCAAACAACACTTCAGAGTTGTTCTTGGCCCTAGCATGGCCAAAAAAACTCAGCAACAATCCCTAAAGGATGTCTACAGCTTCAACAACCAAGAAGCAACCCGAAACCAGGGGAAGACAACAACCCCAATGAACGATGGCAACCGTATCCACAGTCTGCAAATGGGAAGGAAGCCAAACTCCCAACATTGACAAGGAAAAACACAACTCACAGCTCGGATAGGGGAAGACAATCCCTGAGTCGTTCTTGGCCCTATCGTGGCCAAAACGACTCCACCACAACCTACAGTAACCCAAATCGCACCGGCAACTCAGCCGTCAAATGTGGGGAAACAACAGTCTTCCTCTACAAGAAATGACAGCCAAAGTTACTCAGCCCGAAAGTGGAAGAGTAAACAGACTCTCAGCCTGGACAGAAGGAAAAACATGCAACCTATAGCATCTAATTCACAAGGGATATCACAGCCAACAAAATGTGGAAAACAACATCCCACAAACAACAACAGAAAACCACAACAATCCTTTAAAGTCCGGCAATGGTGGAGGCAACAAACGTTGACTCTATGCGTGATCAGGAGGAAAGAACACAACCACAGACTGGTAAAATGATGCAAGAGAGAGAAAGGCGAATCCTCCACAAGAAATAGCACCTCCTTCTTAACTCAGCTCTGCGTGAGGAAGATGAACCGGCCCCCTGCGCGTCCCTGTGTGAGAGTGAACCCCAATGGCCAAGAGAGTGGTGTAGTGATGGTTCCCTTACCCATGTGAAGGTGGAGAGACGGCTGGTGGAGTGAGCGAGGCGTGGCAAAGACTGACAGTCCTACCATCCTCCACTTCCAGCAATAACTGCCTCAACAACTCAGCAGAACATTAAAGTGGTGGTTGGATGAGACAAGGGAAGGTGAGCAAAACAAACAGGGTGCTGACACATGGCTTTTCCCCCCAAAGGCTCCCATGGTTAGACAACCCGCCCCCTTAACCTTAGGAAATCATGCCCTTTTCATTTAACGTTGCACCGTCGTAGCTGGTTGTGGGTTTATTTTATTTGATGTGCATATTTACATGATGCCAATACTATAGTGTGTCGGGTAACACGATATACCGTCGGCAACGATCCCGATTGCCAAACATGCACAACCAAATCGATGGTGGGGATTTTGCCTTTAGCTCCTCACCACAATTAATTACAATATATACATCATGTACCTTTAATGTAACCGGGGTCAAAACCGGGGACATCACACCCATGGTGTTTTAGGGATTGTCCAACACCTAGTTTCATTATGAATCTCATGAGAGTTTGTTCTAATCATCATAACAACAAAGTTGATTAGCTCAACTGTAATTGTCATATCAAACCCACTAGAAAATCCTCCACGCATCATTAGATCCACAAGAACAATAATTCACATGGTCACGACCACCTCCCACTAACACTCGTCTCATCCACAACAAATGTTTATACGAGCACAATTCACAAAGAAATAAAAAATGAGTATCCTCAACAAATTTCATCCACGGGATTCCCAAAGCCTCACTAACTCGTAAGAAATATTCCTCCTCAACCACTGGAGTGGGAAATCATTGATAACACCATTGCCTATCAACCCTTATTCCAGCTAGAAATTTTTCCCTTGCTCGTGGGTCCACTGTGGAGTGGACCCTCATCATTTGACAATCTCGACCCCTCACTCCTCCACCATGTGTCACGTGGGTATATGGTATATGGTTTATGGAGGGTGCCCAATAACCCCTTGTTAATACACATCATATGATCTCTCTAAATCGAATGAATTTTTGGCAAGGCAACATTCCACTTTCATTTATTCATTTTTGGAAATTCGGATAGTTTAGATCATCTTAAAACCAATATAGATCCATCTTAAAGGTGGCTCTACCAAGCGTTGAGAGTTATCACGCTACGGGGTATCCCTGCACATTATTGCACACTGCCATGGATGATACGCCAAGGGGTATCACTTCATATATTTGATTGCTCAGGTAGTATTTGTGGTAATTAATATCATATTGTTATGACACTGTATTAATACTCGTATTACCTGTGCAAATTAATTTGTTGCATGCGCAAATTAGTTCCATATCCCCACAAATTAATTATTGCAGTGGATGACGCATGTATTTATGCATATTCTTGTAGTCTCCGGAAGCATCAGAAATGATAATAGTGTTGCACTGATCGGGAGGGAAGGTAATGTTTGTATTAGGTAATTAATGATATGTATCCCCCATTAATCCATATTGTTGCAGTCTGTGCATCCACTGAAAATGATAATATTGTTGCACTGAATGAGCATGTAATATTTGTATCATATCATTAATTATCAATTATCTGGATAGCTCAAGTATTATTTGCATTACATTGATATAGTTTTTTTGCATTACAGTGATATCTAGATAGGGCAGGTATTATTTGCATTACAGAGTTGGTTGATATATTTTCCACTGCAACAAATGGAGAACTGATATATTATTTGTAGTTTCTTTTTGCGTGCAAATGGAGAATATGTTTAAATTGCTTTAAACAACCCTAACTCTAGTTTCAACATGATAGTAAAGTTTGAATATGGTTATAATATTTGAATGTTTTAATATTTATGGTTTTAAATATCAAGCTGTTATTAAAAGAGATTCAGAGAAAGGATTTAGACTAGATTTTTGTATTTTTGTATATGATGGTGATGAGTGAATGATAAGAGGTTGAGTAGTTAATGTGATAGAGTGCTTTGAAATGTGAAATTTGAGAACTCTAGGCTGAAGCATATTAATTATAGTGCATGATTTACAATGAAAATAAATATGTTAAAATCAAAAAATATTTTTAAAAGTTTGAAAAATAACCACAATACTACGACCTCTTAAATATATTTTTATAAGTTTGATAATATCCAAAACAACCATTAATGTGGTTTAGTTAGAATCTCATTATCAAAATTAACCTACAACAATTGTTTTTTTTCTTTTATTTAAATTTAGCTTTAAACTAAGATTTTTAATGCCATGTTAGTTTTTAAAATGTTATAATGTGAAAACGACAAACTCTATAAATTTTACCTGTACATATAAAATTTTAATGATCTGTAATGATGAGAAAAAAAACAAAATAGCGGTAACCGCTATGTGAAAAACAAAAAATCAGTGGATTTATTGAAAAAGAAAACAACATTAAATTTTTCCAAATCAAAGAAATTTATGAATGAAACATAACTCAGAAATATAATTAATAATAGCTTTAAAAACAAAAATCGTCTTCGTTAAAAACAAATATTATGAAACCATAGGTTGTTTACTATCTAACAATCTAAAACGTTCGTAAACCATATTATTATTATTACATAACCATATTGGTAAACCAATAATATGAAACCATATGAAGTGAATATT
Organism: Pseudotsuga menziesii; assembly: GCA_001517045.1. Lineage (NCBI taxonomy): Eukaryota > Viridiplantae > Streptophyta > Pinopsida > Pinales > Pinaceae > Pseudotsuga > Pseudotsuga menziesii. The sequence goes on along the minus strand of LPNX010963285.1, from coordinate 868,630 downwards.
AAACTTAAAGAAGAATATTAGATTTAAAAACTTGATTTAATTTTAATTTTTTAAACTTAACACTATAAGCATTTTATGTTTTAAAAGAAAGATTGTGGTTGATGCAAATTTATTTTTGCTAGATAATTAATAAGAACATCAATGAATAATAGATTGTAATTGTAATGATAAAGATTTGGTTTGGGTTAATATCTCATTTTATATTTGGCTTAACCAAAATTATCACATTAATCATGAAGAAAAAAGATAATACTAATAGTAATTGTGTTTAATAAGGTGAGATTTCTTTATCATAAAGAAAGTTTATACAATTTTTTTAAGAAAAAATTTATTTGATTTAGTTAATTAGTTTATCACATTAGTTAGTGAGGAAATGTGAACCTCAACACCCTTCATATATGAATTTATAATTAGCTTTATTTTTGTTATGTTTTGATATTTATTTTATTTTTATCAAGTTAATCAAATTTTTTTCCATATAAAAAAATCGTAAATTATTTACATTCTTGAGATGGATCAAAATCTTGTCCATGCTCACATAGTAAAACCAAAAATTCACATAGTAAACTTCTTACAAAAGATCATAGTATTGTAAATACAAAATTGATCATAGACTCCCAAAATATTAAAAACAGAAAGCAAGAATCTGCTCTCATAACAACAGCCAAAAACAGACTAATCTGCATCACTAGAGGATAGTTAATATGTTTGAAAATATCATAACGATCTCAAAAAACAGCACTAATGTCCAACATCATAAACAACTCCAATCGAAACAGAAACTAAAATAGCTGATAAGTCTCAAAATTTTCAAATGCACGATGCTCTTTAATATACCAATAACCTTCCAAAACAGTCTCTCTAGCTTTTGCTAATTCATCTGCAAGGGAATTTCTTTCTCGGAAGATGTGCTTGAGATCCACAAACTCAAAAATATCTGATAATCTATTAACTTCATGAAGTACTTGAGATAGCTCTAAATTTTGAATTCTGAACTTACCAATGGCCCAATTAATAACCAACTGTGACTCACCAAAGATCTGGATTTTAGCAATATGATTAGCCCGAGCTAGAGTAAGTAGAAGCTTTGAAGCAAGGAACTCAACAAAGTTGTTAGTTCCAGCTCCTAAGACAGCCTTAAAAGAAAAATAATGATCATCAAAAATGAAAAGCATACCACCTGCTCCACATATTTTTGGATCACCAGCTGCAAAGCCATCAAAATACCCCCAAGGAAAAGATTTATCAATAATCTCTTCAACCAAAGTTTTGATATTCACAACAATTTTGTCCTGAGGGTAGGATCTCAACAGGCCCAAACAAAAAGAGGAAACCTGAGAAGGCACAAGAGTGATGTTTTCAAAGCAACTATGATTTCTAGCCTTCCAAATAAACCATAAAACTATAACAGGTAAAGATCTGATGTGCTTAACCTCTGCATTAAGACACCATGTCTTCATGCGGGATATCACTGATTCCCCAATCCATAAATTCTTGAGCTTTAACTTAGCTTCAAGATCAAACCAAACACTTCCAGTGAAAGGACAATCCACACCTAGATGAAAGTTAGACTCAACATCCATCTTGCATAAATAACATCTACCAGGGCCTTCCCTACCCTTAGTACATAGGACATCCCGAGTAAGTGCCTTATCAAAAAATAAAAACCAGCAGAAAATTTTGGACTTAAGTGGACATTTAAACTTCCACAACACTTTCCACCACTAGGAGTATTCCATCTCATTCCTATCCAAAATTAATTGCAGATGTCCATCTTTTGGAGAGTACTTACCAGATTTAGACTGATTCCAAACCAGCACATCAACATCATTAGTTAACCTGACATGACTAGCTTTAAAAATAGCTAGATAACCATTCTAGCAAGAAACATCCTGATAGTCCTCTAAACCAAGATTATCAGCAGAAAGCCATCCCTGTTCCATAAAACAAGTCACATTAGGACCTCCAATATCTTTAAGAAAAAAGACTCCAACGAAATGTAATTTATCAATCAATAAGGAGGGTAGCAAATGTCTCCATTTGTCTCCAACCCATGGATCCAAACCAAGTCGAACATCAGCACCATTCCCAACCTTCCAAACAAGATAATTACCGATAAGATCAAAAGACCATAAAACAACTTTCCAACAAATGGAAATATTTATTTTTTGTTTGACAGAGGCTCTGATCCAATCCAGTAATGATAAGGGATGAACATATTTTTGCAATGCAATCTGAACCCATAGACCCGATCCATGAATAAGATTCCACATACTCTTGGCAACAAGAGCTTTGGCAAAAACATTAGGAATTTTCAACCCCCGCCCCCCCAAAAGCTTTGGGCATGCCAGTGCCTTCCAGGATGTCCAAGGTAAACTAGAAGATTCCTTATGTCCAGACCATAAGAATTTGAAACACAACTTCCTAGCCTTCTCAATGATGCCCACCGGGATCCATAAATGCATCCAATAGACCTATATTGCCTCAAGTACGGATTTAACCAAAATAAGCTTACCTCCCTTGGACAACCAATTGATAGCTCCAATTCCTAATTCTGTTTTCCACTTTGGCAACCAACCAGTCCCAATCCTTCATAAAGTATCTGCAAGGTTTGAGATGAAAGCTAAGGTACTTCATACCAATCTCAAGTTTTTCAACAAAAAAAGAAAAAATATTATGTAAAGTAATTAACTAAGACTCGTCCAGACCAGAATAATAAAAAGCAGATTTATTTTCATTTATCTGCATCCCAGATGCCTTACAGAAAACCAGTAAAACATCATACAGAGTTGATAAAGATTGCTCAGTGCCATTAAATACCATGACAATATCATCCACAAATAGAACATGAGATAAGGATATATCATTTCCAAAAGAAATACCATGAAAATCCCCACATTCTTTAGCTTTAAGAAGAGCCCTGCCCAAACCTTCAACAACAATAAGAAAAAGCAGAGGGGCAAGAGGACAACCTTATCGAAGCCCACGATCAGATCTAAAGAAAGATGATGCAGCTCCATTAACAAGTAAGGCAAATGAAATAGATGTAAGACTACTCATGACCCCAAGTGATAAAGGACACCGCAAACCCCATTTTAGAAAGTATGATCCGCAAATAAGTACAATTAACACGATCATAGGATTTTGACAAGTCTATTTTTAAGACCACCGACTTTAAACATTTGCTATGGATAGTGTGCAGACCTTCCTGAATAACCCCCACAGCATCATGAATCTGTATCCCAGGAAAAAAACTAAACTGTTCACCAAAAATATAACTTCCCAGAACCTTCCTGATACTAGTAGAGATGATCTTACCAATAATATTATAAATGAAATTACACAAAGAGATTGGCCTAAAGTCTTCAAAAGACTTAGGAAGATCAGACTTAGGAATCAAGGCAATAAAAGTAGTATTAAAAGCAACAAGGATTTTACCACTTTTTTAAGAATCGTTAATTGCCCTTAATAAGTCCAATCCCATAACATAAAAAAGAGCCCTATATACCTCAACAAGTATCCCATCTGGGCCTGGACTCTTATCATTCTTACTCAAGGATAGAACAAACTGAATCTCTTGCAAGGTAACATGAGTTAAAATATCTTCATTTTCCGCTGATGAAATGGATGTGGGAAATTTCCTAGCAATCTTCATAATTTCAGGAAGATGGAGATTCTTATCTTCCTGAAATGACTCAAAATGGTGTACCCCTGCCCCAACAATTGAGTCAAAACCTTCAACAAGATTGCCACCATCATCTGCAATCTTCCATATGGAGTTAATATTTTCCCTATGATTAGCAAACTTATGAAAAAAAATGAGTATTGTCATCCCCACATAAAAGCCATATGGCCCTTCTTTTCTGTCTAGCCTCATGTTCATAGTCTAATAAGTTTTTACTCTTACGTGCCTCCAACTCAACCATAGAGGACTTATCCTCCACAGAAGAAAAACCAAAACCCAACTTATTAAAGGACTCAACCAATAACAGTTCAATATCCACTAAATCCTTAAGCTCCTAAGCTTTTTTCTTAACATACCATATAATAAACACATCTTTGATATGCTTAAGGTTGGCAACAAAATGCACAGCAGGTTACACCACAGGATTATCAACATAAACAATCCATGATGCTTCTAATAATGTAACAAATTCATCATTCATCGACTAGTTAGCATTAAACTTGAAGGGACTACGTGGTTTAACATCATTATTCAAAATTTGTAAAAAAACTGGTTGATGATCAGAATCCCCACCACAACCAACCCATTGACGAAAATGAAGGTATAAATCCAGAAGATCAACCGATATAAGCAGCCTATCCAATCTCTTGCAGATATTCTCCATCCCAACTCTTTTGTTAGACTAAGTAGGAAGTAAAACAAATGGAGTTATATCCACAAGTCCTAACCCATCCATTTGTTTAGAGAAAAAATCAGATAGATTTTCCACTCTAGCTTTAAAACCCCATATTTCTGAGAAACCCACAGAGAAATTCAAATCCCCACCAAGGATCAACTTAGAATTCTCAAGGCATTCAGCTACAGAAAGGTTATTCCAAAACCTTTCTCTTTCCACATAGGGACCATACAAATTGACAAAACACAAGGCCATTTTAAGTTCAATGGAATAAAGCGAAGCACACAAACCAAAACCCATAGCCCATGCATTTAAAAGTTGGAAATGACGAGTCCTCCAACCCAAAAGAAGACCACCAGATTTACCTTTAGCATCCACAGAGAGAAACCTCCAATCTTTAATCAGAGATTCCATCTCACCCGCAAAAATAACCCCATCACCCATAGTCTCTTGAAGAAATAATACATCGATAAACTGTTCATCAACCAACCTACGAACCGCTAGTTTTTTAGGAATACTAGCCAACCCCCCTACGATTTAGAGTCATCACGATCATAAGGGAACGCCAGACAGGGCATACACTACTCTAAGTGCCCCAGAATCAACAGAAACGATAGGTACCACATCAGAAGGAAAACCACGAGGTCCCAAACAAGTGGGAGAAATCCCAGATAGGCATCGATCTCGATCAGACAAACGATATTTATCCTCAATAACCTTTGTGTAGGACTGTAGATAATAACCAACACCAGATATAGAATTGTCTCTTATAGCAGATACAAACCCTAAATCCCCCCAAAAAGATTCAGACGGTATAAACTGACTAGGAGAAACATCATCGGTCAAAGAATCCTTCAAATTCCCAAGCAAGATATTAGGACCCTTCACAAAATTTGCTAGCGAGGTTAAACAGAGAGTTGTGAGGCCACATCTAATGTCTTTGATTTGAAATCCACCCCTAGATCATTCGATAAAAGAGGAACAAAAAGAGAAATAACCTATGTCCCATCAACTGAAGCTAAGAAGGGTTTAACCACATAATGCACTCCATCATTTTTAACATGCCAAAAAGACTTATTCTTAGAAACAGATACATGTTTATGCTTTCTGCTAAAAGATAGGGTGCACTGATATATCATATGACCATAAACATGACATCTATTAGAACGAAAGGGTACTCCCATATGATCCAAAGGCTGGCTAAACACAGACTCCCCCTGTTTAATCATAATATCAACAACTAAACCATTACGAAGGTCAAGCAGAACCAGAATCTTCCCCAAGCAACACACACCCGACTTAAGAAAAGATAAATCCTCCTCCAAGAATGTCACCAAAGTATTACCAACCAGCTTAAAAAAATATACAGACCATAATTCAAACGGTAGATTCGGTAACTTCACCCAAATAGGCAATGAGTCATACCTTTCAATGCGTGGGTCGAAAAGAAGCGTCCACCTTTTCAATAACAGACCAGAACTGTCCCATCTCCAAACACCCGCAAGGACCAAAGCCGCATCCGCTTTAGAATGAATTTTGAAAGCTATCCACCCCCGCGGGAGCACATACATCAGGGCAAGTACAGACAAAGTCCTTCTAAGAACCAAAAACCCAATTCTTAACACCTTCAGGGCTGTATTTGTGACCACCGAATCGACCCACCAGAGTCAAGGCATTCGTCAAAACAATGTCATTTAACCCTACATCCTCACCAACGACCAACAACAAAGGTTTTTCAGATTTACGTATTATTTGCTTTGGCCTCCTCGAGCGCATACCTTCAGCAGGTAACGCCTCAACCTGCAGACGATGAAGGTCAAACGTTAAACCCCTAACAAGATCAGACCCAATCTCCAAACCCAGGTTTAAATCAACCAAGACATGCAAAGAAACCCGATCTCCTCCTACTAAAGAAAATATATCAGTTGGAACGGCAAGCACGTCAACCCGACAACCAAACAAAGATATAACCTGAGGAGCCCCAGACCCAACAGCCGAAAGACCAGGTACTAAAGAAACAACCATAGTTTGCCCATCCGTAAATAATCCTCCATAAAAAAAACTCGAGAGTTCAATACCATTACCAGAGCACCCCACTGCACAATCCGGCAAAGCCTGTCCTGTGACAATAGTAGGAAAAGCCATGCTATCACCCGAGACAGAGGGCACCATATCACGCTAGCGCATAACCACATCGGACACTGTGAGGAAACGACGCTTCCAATACAAAAGAAACCCTAGAGGTATGCCCCCGAGGTGACTTAACTGCACAGCAACCCTTCAGCGGAGTACGAGCCAAATGCTTAAAGTCTCGAAGAGACATTCCAAATCGTGTCAGAAGAAGGATAAATCCAGGTGAATCGTGGCAAAGGGTGGATAAACCAGGTGTAAAAAGAAAGATAACGACGATCCCGAAAGTGTATGATCTGAGCTAATCCCAAGTAGAGAGTACATGTTGAACTAAAAGCCCTGATCCACAAACCGATGAAAGAGTACGTTATGTACGAATTACCATCCTTTTAAGCAATCTATCGCTATGACGTCTCATCAACTATCTATTCAGTTTTCAACCATCCTTTTTGTTATATTCAAATTATTTTATTTTTATTTTTATTTTTATTTGAGGAATTTATAAGCACGAAAAGAATTACACATCCCCTAGTGGCCTGTAAAATGCCCCTCTGGACTCAATAAACCAAATTCCAAAAGTAAAATTCCATCCTCAAATTTTCTTTTATTAATTGAAATTATTATAATTTAAAATGTCCCCAAAATTAAATTATTCAGTTTTCAACCATCCTTTTTGTTATATTCAAATTATTTTCTTTTATTTTTTATTTTTATTTCAACAATTTATAAGCAAGAAAAGAATTACACATCCCTTAGTGGGTTGTAATCCATCCTCAAATTTTCTTTAATTAATTGACATTATTATAATTTAAAATGTCCCCAAAATTAAATTATTCATTTTTCAACCATCCTTTTTGTTATATTCAAATTATTTTCTTTTATTTTTTATTTTTTATTTTTATTTGAACAATTTATAAGCACGAAAAGAATTACACATCCTTAGTGGGTTGTAAAATGCACGTCTCGACTCAAAAAACCAAATTCCATCATCAAATTTTCTTTAATTAATTGAAATTATTATAATTTAAAATTTCTCCAAAATTAAATGAAACTATGCACAATTTTATGCATCAAAAATAAAATAAAATAATTCTCGCAAGCGCTCAAATTTTGTTACACAAATACAATAATAAAAAACCATCGTTCCAATATAAAAGGAAAGTATATTGATACTACCTTTCGTACAACGAAATACTTTGCTTCAAATAGAGAGAAAGACATAATTTATATTATTAATAAAAAGAAAAGCCGATTGCATGTGGCCTTTCATAAGCACCGAATTTTGATCCTCTGGCGATTTGGAGGAATCCCTACCCTTCCATTATTGCGAGTTATTTAAGATATATATTGATAAAAACCCGAAGATATATAATGCGTCACGCGATCTTTAATTAAATTCCTGAATATATATACTCAAGGGTTTGGAGTTCTAAAATCGCCATCAAAATTGTATTATTTTTGGATCTCTCCTATCATTCGGGTAAATGCAGGATCGCCGAGTCTGATCAGATCTGTAGATATAACAGTTTTTTTCGAAATTTGTGGGTTGTGATATTGAAGCTCTCTATAGCCACGGAAGGAAATATACAGTACAGTTCTGTACACATTTGTGTATTTTTCCCGTGAAGCGATTGAACACAGGGCCTCGTAGGAGTCTTTGATTGATCTAGAAGATGTCTTATGCTTATCTCTTCAAGTACATAATTATCGGAGATACAGGTCAGGGTTTGATCCTCATAGGGAGTTTCAATGTATTTTCTGCATTTGCTGGTTGAATTGTGGTCTTTTGATGCTTAAGGTAGAAAATTGAATTTTTTGGAGCAAAGGGGTAGATAAACCATCTGAAATAGCGTAATTTTGGTGGGGTTTCTATATATGTATGCGCTTTTCTGAAGAGTATCATTGGAAGAATCCATATGGGATAACACAGTTTTAATGGTTTTCAATTCAACATAATATTATCCAGACACTTCTTTACATAACCCAGAAATCTGAAATAGCATAATTTGGTGGGGTTTCTATATGTATGTGTGCTTTTCTGAAGAGTATCATTGGAAGAAACCATATCGGACAACACAGTTTTAATGGTTTTCAATTCAACATTATATTATCCATACACTTCTTTACTTAACCCTGAAAAAAATTATGTGTATATGTATATGGCTTTTTCGCTTAACCCCGATCAGACAATCCGTATGTTATATAACATATATCTCTGTGTGGGCGTCCGGTGAATTCCCCTATTATCAACAACAACAGGTCAATTTCCTTTATAATATCAGCTTTTCATTGTGATGACCTTTAGATACCAAGCAGTGGCTGAGTGCCGTGGTTTCTTATCCGTCAAGTTTACTTTGGCCTTGCACCTGGCTTCATTGGCTGCATTAACACAGCGACATGTTCTTGGGAGGATTGAACCTGTGTCTATGGGAAAAGAGCTCACTTGATTTACCATCTCGGACTGTGTGTATCTGTGTTTACCTTTTAGCTCATGATAGACCGACCTGGTGTATGGGAAATTTCCCTGAGGATCAATTCGAAAATTGAGAAAAATAAATTAATCAGAAATTTAATTGTGGATGTCTGGTTTTTAAGGTCTTATTTGTGGTTGAGCAGCTCAATTATGAATTTCTTAGTCCATTTTAAGGTCTTATTTTTTCCTTTGATAAATACATCTGATAGAGTTTCTTTGGCTAAGCTACTGTGCTATGAGGGGTGTAACTGTATATATGCCATCAAAGTCACCCAGGACCACTTGGCTTCATCCACACCCACTTGAGAGTTTTGAAACTGGGTCTCTGCATTAATAAAAGCCCAGTCACCTTGCTGCTTGACACTAAACCACATTCCCATGGGCGGAGGCTGATTTTGTAGACTGGGCAAACTAAGAGGATGTGTTCTCATATGTTTTTATGATAAATGTATGATAAAAAATGTACAGAGGTTTATGTGGGCTTCATGTCACATTTTTCCAAGATACCTTCTTCATTTATGGTTCTTCAAATGATCGAAGTGTAAATTTTCCTTTAAAGAGGTTTATGTGGGCTTCATGTCACATTTTTCCAAGATACCTTCTTTCATTTATGGTTCTTCAAATGATCGAAGTGTAAATTTTCCTTTAATATTCAATTAGGGCCAAATAGTGCATTCAAAATCTCTACTGATAACCACACATGAATATCTTTTACAATATGCTGTGGAATATAAAACTGAGAAATAAATCACAACATCACATCACAATATTGACACTATTATTTTGGTATGGAAACCCCTAGAAAAACCCAAGATGGGAAAACCGATGCAGCAGTCAGATATAGATTTCATTATGAGAAAATATGGAACGTTTACAACACAGCAAATTCACCCAAACCTGGCGAATGTAGTTACACGACAGAATCACTGGACAAACCCCCAGCTAAACCTCAACACGCTCCTGCAAGAGTGTACAGCCCAGTTGTACGACCTCATATGTGCATATCCGTAAGGCTGTACGGAATCTGTACGGTCTGTACGAAATCCATGTAGTATAGTACAACCTCCCTCTGTAGCTCCCACCTGTTGACCTGTGTGGGCTTTGTCCTGCCTGTCAGCTCGGTGATCTTGCTTCTCGCTCCTCCTTCTTCCCAGCTAAATCCTCTGTCTGACTTTCTCTCCTTGTCTGTATCATGTCTCTGTCGGAATACAAGTGTGTGTCCTCTCAACCAATTGACCTTTCTTATATAACTTTAGGTAAAGCGAAAACCCTAATTTCACTTTCACTTAAAGTTAATAATTAATTAAATCACTTTAATTATTTTCCAAAATAATTAAATACAACAGGTTTCCTGTTTTAGAGTCTTCTGCATGCAAGGACAGTTGCATGTAGGAAGACCTTCCTTGTTGCTGCTAATCTAACACTCCCTCTCAACGAGGAAGGGATTCGGTAGCAACCCCAACTTATCCCTGAACTTCACAAAACTTTGTTTGCAAAGTGCCTTGGTGAAAATGTTCGCCACCTGCTCATCTGTCTGTATGTACTCCAACCGAATGGTTCCTCTCTGAACACAATATCTCAAGTAGTAGTATCTGATGTCTATTTGTTTGCTTTGATCACGGAATACTAGATTCTTAGATATCCTGATGCCACTCTGATTGTCACAGTGAACTACCGTAGCCTCTAGCTCACACTCAAACAACCTTGAAAGTAACTTCCTCAGTCACACACCCTCACAAGCAACCATGCTGGCTTCCATGTACTGAGCTTCTGCCCAGCTCAATGTAACTGACTTTTGCTTCCTTCTGAACCAAGAGACAACCCCCGACCCAATGCTGAAACAACAACCTAAAGTACTCTTCCTATCCTCTACACATCCTGCTGAAACAACATCTGTGAAACCTTCTAACTACACACTCCCCCTGCGCTCATAAACCAATCCATACTCCACTGTACCTCGGATGTAGCGAAGTATGTGCTTCGCAGCCATCCAATGCACTCTCTGTGTGTCCACCATGAATTGACTCAAAGAGTTGACTGCAAAGCTGATGTATGGTTGAGTGTTGACCAGATACATAAGCGATGCGATAAGCTGACGATACAAGGTAGGATCAAATCTGTCTGACCCTGATGCATCAACCTTTCTCCAATTGGAAACTAGAGGTATGGCCATAGGCTTGCAGTCCTCCATTCTGAATCTCTTCAAGATCTCTACTGCATTCTTCCCCTGTCCAATGAAGAAGCATCCATCTCTCTTCAAAACCTCCAAGCCTAGAAAGTAATGCATCAACCCAAGGTCTTTCATCTCAAACTCCACTGCAAGATTGGACTTGCAGTCTCCAATCAGCCTCTCATCTCCTGTCAAAAACAGATCATCCACATATAAGACTAGTATGAGAGGTACCTCACCTGTCAAGAAGTGCAGGTTGTGGTCAGCCTCACTCCGTTGAAATCCCATCTCTCGTAGATAGCTGTCTATCCTCGAGTACCATGCTTGAGCCCATAAAGAGCTCGATGCAGTCTGCATACATGCGTCTCCCTATCCTCCACATCAAACCCCTTTGGCTGCTCAATATATACCTCCTCTATCACTCCGTTGAGGAAGGCAGTCTTGACGTCCCTCTAATGGACTCGCCAACCCATCTTTGCTACTAAAGAGATAATGGTCTGAATGGAAGGATACCTGGCTACTGGGGCGAAGGTTTGCTCATAATCAATACCCTCCTTCTATGAAAACCCCTTAGCCACGAAGCGTGCCTTATACTTTTCCACGCTAACGTTTGTTGCATGCTTCACCTTGTAGATCCATTTGGATCCTACCACCTTCTTGCCTTCAGGTCTCGGCACAACCTCCCATACCTAGTTCTTCATGATTGAGTCATACTCCTCAACCATGGCCTCCTGCCACACATCATGTTGTGCAGCCTCCTCAAAACTGGAAGGTTCAGAGTCAATCAACTCTGTCATCAGTGCCATATAACTGAGTCTCTCTGGTGGTACACTTCGTATGAAAGATCTCTAGGGAAGATCAACCTACCTGGAATCTTGTACTGTGGACCTGAACCACTTAGGCCTTGGCCTAGTGTCTACCTGCTGCGGTTGTTGGATGTATCTCTCCTGCTGCGGCTGTTGGATGTATGTCTCCTACTGCTGCCCATCCTCCCCATCAAAGATAGGAGGATCCTGTCCACTTGACTCCCTTTGACTACCAGAACCTATGCCCTGTATCTGTACTTGTACCTGTACATCTGGCTCCTCCAACTTGATCCCTGTGTCTTGTGTTGACTGCTGCTCTGCTGATAAGTCCATAGATCTTCGCAAGGACCTATCCTCATCGAACTAGACATCCCTGCTCACAATAATCCTCTTGCGAGCAGGAATGTAAACTCTATATGCCTTCGAAGTCTCGCTATAACCAACAAGTAACCCCCTCTCTCCAAAAGGGTCCAACTTCTTCCTAGTGTCAGCATGAACATGACAATAGCAGACACTGCCAAATATGCGAATGTGATTCACATCTGGCCTAGAGCCTGTGAAGACCTCCTCGGGTGTCTTCCTCCCCAAAGCTATGTGGAGACACATGTTCTGAATGTACACTGCAGTCCTGTATGCCTTGGCCCAAAGGAATAGTGGTAATCCCTAATCAAATAGCATGGCCTTGGCTACTCCTACCATAAACCTGTTCTTCCGCTCTGCAACTCCATTCTGTTGTGGGGTATGGGGCACTGTGTTCTCCTTCTTGATTTCCTCTGTCGAACAATACTCCATGAACTCGTTGGAAGTGTACTCACCCTCGTTGTCTGTCCTCAACATCCGGATCTTCTTTCCTGTTTGGTTCTCCACGAGAGGCTTGAGCTTTCTAAACCTCTCAAAGACCTCTGACTTGGCCTTTAGGAAATAGATCCAGGTTTTCCTGGAGTAGTCATCAATGAAGGTTACGCAGTAACTGTAACCACTAAACGAATGGACACTCATAGGTCTGCATACATCTGAATGCACCAAGTCCAAGGGCTCCTTAGACTTGTGCTCACTCTGTGGGAAAAGCTTCCTGTTGTTCTTCCCCAAAGCATAACCCTTGTAGTGGTTATGCTTCTCCTATACCTGAGGAACTCCAATGACAGCCTGTCTCAAGTGCCATAGTGCTCCATGGTGTAAGTGTGCCATCCTCCTATGCCACAACTCACCCTGACTGCTGTTGCTGCAGCTAACTAGAGCCTTTGCAGGCTCAAAGTGTAGTTTGTACACTTTCCCGCTCCTCCTTCCGATCACCCGATCCAAGCTCTTATCTGACTCCTTGGGCCTGATATATACTCTATGGTCGCGAAACTTCACTTGATATCCCTTGTCCTCCAGAGTGGAGACTGATATAAGGTTCTTGGTCAGTCTTGGAACATATAACACATTAGCAAAACTGAGGGGTTTGCCAGACTTCCTCTGAAATGAAACAGTGCCAACTCCCTTCGCCTAATACTGCGCATCATCACCCAGGTCAACGTGGATCCCTGTTCCACCCTCCTGAAAGTCTCTGAAGAATCTCTTCTGTCCAGTCATGTGACTAGATGCTCCATTGTCAATGTACCATATGCTGCTCCTTGCGGTGCTTGCCATGCAAGCTATCAAGCAGAAATCCTCATCGAAGTTCCTGCTGAACTCATCCACCTCTGCAGATCTAACCATCTGAGTGTTACTCTTCTTCTTCCTGTCTGGGCACTGGGAGGCAAGTGTCACTGCTTGTGGCAGATAAAACACTTGACCTTTGATATGTCAAGGTTCTTGGTACCATCCTTCTTCATCTTTGCCTTACCCTTGCTCTTACCTGTCTGGGATAGAGCCTCCTCATCCACAATCTGTGGGGCACTGCTGGATGAGCCTGATCCTTGACCCATGCGGGTCTCCTCCTGCACAAAGTCATCCCATAGTCTTTGCCAATCAGGGAGCTTCTCCCTAGCCACAACACCTTTGACAAAGGTGTCCCATGGCTTAGAGAAGCCATTGAGGGCTAGCTGAACTAGCTCCTCATCCACTGTCTTATAGCCAACAACTCCAAACTCATCCCTGATCTGTGTGAATCTCGTGAGATAAGGCACCACTCTTTCTCCCTTGGCCATCTTAGTGCTACACATCCTCTCTTGCAGCACCATCTTTCGGTTCTCGTTCTTGCTTTGGTACATACTCTCCAAATCCGTCCACATCTCTGCTGCGGTCTTCTTACCAGAAAGGTGAGGGACTATATGGTCCTTCACTCCATCCATGATAATCAACATGGCTCTGGAATCAATCTTCTTCCAAGCTATCAGATATGTCGGATCTGTGGGTGCAACTTTTGTGGAGTCAATGTGCTCCTCTGCATCACTGACGTCCAGGATCCTTGTGATCTTTTCTTTCCATGTAGGAAAGTTTTGTGCCCCCTAGAGTCTATCCTCAACTCTCAATTACATGACCATAGTGAATTGTTACCTGTCAAACCCTAGATCTAGAAGTCTAGGTTTGTGTTTTCCTATAGATCTGCCCTTGATCTATCACTGCTGCTGCAAATCTCTCAGCTTTAGCTCACCAGAGCTCTGATACCATGTAAATTTTCCTTTAATATTCAACTAGGGCTAAACAGTGCATTCAAAATCTCTACTGATAACCACACATGAATATCTTTTACAGTATGCAGTGGAATATAAAACTAAGAAATAAATCACAACATCACATCACAATATTGACACTATTATTTTGGGTATGGAAACCCCCGGAAACACCCAAGATGGGAAAACCAGTGCAGTAGTTAGATATAGATTTTATTATGAGAAAATATGGAACGTTTACAACACTGCAAATTCACCCAAACCTGGTGTATGCAGTTACACGGCAGAATCATTGGACAAACCCCCAGCTAAACTTCAACACGCTCTTGCAAGAGTGTACGACCCAACTGTACGGCCTCGCAGGTGCGGATCCGTGCTACTGTACGACTGCTGTACAGAATCCGTACGGTATAGTACGACCTCCCTCTGCAGCTCTTGCCTGTCGACCTGTGCGGGCTCTGTCCTGCCTATCAGCTCGGTGATCGTGCTTCTTGCTCCTCCGTCTTCCCAGCTAAATCCTCTGTCTGACTTTCTCTCCTTGTCTGTATCCTGTTTCTATCAGAATACAAGTGTGTGTATCCTCTCAACCAATTGACCTTTCTTATATAACTTTAGGTAAAGCAAAAACCCTAATTTCACTTTCACTTAAAGTCAATAATTAATTAGATCACTTTAATTATTTTCGAAAATAATTAAATACAACATGTTTCCTGTTTTAGAGTCTTCTGCATACAAGGACACTTGCATGTAAGAAGACCTTCCTTGTTGCTGCTAATTTAACACGAAGTATCTTGGTGTGATCTGTAATTTCATTGTGCTTATAAATGTTTATGTTTTTGCAGTTTTGATTTATAATTTTTAACTTAAATTATTTTTTCTCTATTTAAATATTAAACATGTGCTGGCTTTTTGATGTCTTCCTATACTGTTGCAGGGGTCGGAAAATCATGTCTTCTCCTCCAGTTCACTGATAAGAGGTTCCAGCCTGTCCACGACTTGACAATTGGTGTGGAGTTTGGTGCTCGCATGATTACCATTGATAGCAAACCAATAAAACTTCAAATCTGGGACACGGTATGTGGTTTATGGTTTGATTCGTCCGTTAAGATTTTCAAATTCTTACAAGAATGACACAATTTGCAATTCACTTATGTGCAGGTTAGTATTTGATTAATCATCATAGCATCTCTTTACTGGGACTCCCTATTTATATTGTTTATTCTGTATTTTAGAGTTAAAGAGGGGACAGGAAAGATGGCTGGATCAAATTATATGGTTGCCGATTTAGTGTTTATGATTTTCTTAGAAATCCTGATATCATGTTCCAGCCTAGCTATGACATTTATGCCAAATCAATTCAACTTATGCTGAATTTTTGTTGTTGTATTGTAGTATAACGGTTCAGTGCAGGCACAGTATATTATTGGAGGCATGACGGAGATCTTGAGTGACAAATTTTACAACATGATGTTGATTATTCATGCATTTATTTTCTTCACTTTTTTATTTTCCCAAGGGAAACACCACCGGGATACCCAAGGGATGCTTCCTGACATTTGTGGATGCCATCCCTATTAATCCCATCAGTGCAGATTAGTGTGCCTAACCCACGGGATCCGAACGGGGAACTACCAGCATTGATTGCCAAATGCCAAGTAACATTGAGGACAACCAGTTCAGCAAATCCCTCGGGCTTCTTTTTTTAAACCTCGTGGTGAAACTAAAGAGATGCTTCCCCACATTAGATTATGGACATCCCTAGTAAACCCATTGACATAGACTAGTGCACCTAACCCTAGGAAATCTGAACCAGGCACCTGCAGGTATGGAATTAGCCAAATGCCCAACCAGTTGAGCTAACCCCTTAGGCTAAAACATATCATTTTATTACTAGAAGGGATGCAATAATCGTTTCTTCAAAGAGTACATGCTATAAGCCATCATTATAACTATGTGAAATTTTACAACTTGTGCTTGGATCTGTCATGTTTTATGAACAACAAAATGATGATTCCATGCGTTTTGAGTCTTCAATTGTTGACAAATACATGGTTGATGAGCTAGTGTTGATTGATTATTTAATCTGGACTCTGGTTTTCCCATAGCGTGGTTGCCATTTTTCAATGTCAAAAGAGTGAATGCAAGTGAACAGTGGCTCTGGTGCATCATATACTCTTTTACTATTAATAATTGTTTGCATGGATAATATGCTTAATTTGGACCTTTTAATTTTATTATAATGAATTTGCAATATTTCTCTCATGCTTGTTGTCCAACCTGTTTATGATGTATTTTCTTCTATGTGTTTAATCCTATGGGTGGATGCTAATAAGATCTTCCTTTTCAGGATCTGAGTAGCATCCACCCATAGGATAAGTAAATGACCATCTGGATCAGGAAGCTCATTTACTTATCATGTGAAAATTGTCTAGAGACCACTATGAAATGAAACCTACTGCAGAAGCACCATACCAACCCACCATAGATAATTTTTTCTTGTTATATGGGGAAACTGATATTGCTGAAGGAGCAATATTTATGAGTCAGAATTATGGACAGGGAAATTTGAAATTTATTTCCCTTGCATCAAGTTTTCAAAATAAAATTCAGTTTCAAAACTGCCTATTCAATTCTAAGACTAAGGAATGGTTAAATCAACCTAGATGCTCAAGTTGAGAAGGCGGTTTGATCGGTAAGGTTGTAGACCGTTGTACTTAAGTCTTTTGCCATGGTTTCCAATGTTGGAGTGGCATCCCCTTTATAATTTATCTCAGAGCTGAACTTTGTGATTTGAATTCAAAGCTTTGACTTCATCTGAAGTATTATGTGCTTTAGTCTAAAATGGATGTCTTATGTTCTAAAGAAATTGATATAATTCGTGGAGCCATGTGAGATGATCTATGTAGTTGCCACTTGTTTGCCATTTTTCCTACATGGTTAGATGTGGTGAGAAGCAAGGAATTCATTGGTAAATCTTTTTGAAGATGATGTTTTGACAAGTCAGATTGTGCGTGTGTGCATGTTTAGATAAAATAAATTGTACTGACATATAAAAATGGCCTGATATAGTCAGTGGGACAAGATATTCAATGCAAGGGAGTTAACTTGGGAAAATAAAAAGCCTGAAGCATATCCCTTCTAAGCTTACTTATATCCAATAGGGATTACCAAATTGCCAATAGGAAGGGAATGGCAAAACAAATACAAAAGTACAAATTGGCAAGGTGCGTTTAATAGCATTTTAGTTACAGAAGAGGATGAACAAATGCAAATTTTACTGGCCCTTTATTTTATGTATTACTTGCTGAAACTGGTGATGATGTTATTCATTTGCCTTTGGTACTAGTGCTTTTAGATGCTGCTTATGTTGCATCTGAACACCTTAGTCAATGAGTTCTTTTATGTGCAAATGTAGGCTCTATCGATGAGTCCAATTTCAATTTTTGTTTGGTTACAAATATTCCTGGTGTTGCCGCCTTTCACACACCTGGGTCACGTAGCAGAAATCTTCAAGCCACTTGGTGTGTTCTTGGGGGCAAGTCTCAAGTCAAGGATGTCACCTTGTTCTTGACTCCTCCGTTTGGGCTCAACTCCTAACGAAGCCAAGGGGGGTAGACCCTATTAAGTTACTAAGGCTAATTACTTAGTATGGTGATGTTAAACTGAATAAATTACTTAGGAGTTTGAAATTTAACCATAAACAACCATAGATGACAAGATACAAAATGAATGCACGAAAGCACAATGCTGAGACACAACATATATATATATATAGCAAGAAAATAACCAGTGCCTTAAAATGGAGTCAAAAGAAAATCAATGTACTTGCATGTGCTTGGAGTGAATGTTTTGCAATTGCCTCTTGGTACGTTTTAAGTTAATGTAAAATATGAGTTGATTAAAATTAGGCGAAGGGGTGGACTCCAGATATACCCGAGAGTACTTGGAGTATGTCCAAAACTAAACCTTCACGGCTACCCTCAAGGAATATGTGGGCTGAATCGAGTCTCTGGGGCTATTGTTCATAGCGCACCCGTTAGGGTGTGACAGAGATCGGCGCCCCGAGGTCACTTTTCAGGAGTTCCCGCTTCCTTTGGGCATTTTGCCACCGTAATGGTTTGATCTAGGTGTTGGATTTTCACCTGATGGTTTGTCAATTTGGGAGAGTGAATCCTAATTATACTAGTCACTCAAGTGCTTTTGATACAGCTTGATTGATCGGACGAACCGCAGCCAAGTGCAGAGCATACACACCGGAGTCTTGTCAATTTTAGTAAATTTTGAGATGGATGTTCTTATTAAAAAGAAAACCCTCCAGAAACCTTTTCCAGTCCAAGTGGACCTCAATCGGGGAATCAAGGAGGGGTTGATTTTATTATGGTTACTGAAACAAATGAAACATAAAAAGATAAGCAAACCACAATTTTCTAATTAGACTACCACGAACCTTTCTTCACCTTTCGGCTCAAAAGGAGGTTCGTGGGGTAAGTATTAAAGTTACTTTGAAACCAATAGAAATGGAATATGGAAATGATTTTAAATCAAAGTATACTACCCTGCAGATTAGATTGAAAAAGATGAACGAAAAGCAAAAAATGACACAGACGCAAATCCCCCGAGGGGGGGATGGGGAATGGGCTTGAAAGAGCCTATTTAGAATTATTTTTATTACCAGCGGTTACAATATCAACAAACTGATATGATGCCTCTTGATTCTTATACAGAATGAAACCAAGAGCTTACAAAGTGCAAAAATTAAAGATTTCAGTCAAAAAGGGAGACCCCTGGGGAGATTCAGAAGGCCCAAAAGTCACTTTTGAACAGCAACTCCTCCTCTTTTCTGTTATACCTGCTAAAAACTAGCAAGCTTATTAGACTGAAATATGCCCAAAAGCACTCTGAAAGTACCTTTGGGTTAGCTTACTTTTAACCAAAAAAAACTAAATTAAAACTAGTTAAAAAAGGGTAAAAAGGGAACCAAGGAAAGCAAGCTTTCCTTGGGATCTTGGCTTACCTTTTAGGTAGCCAATATGATGTGCACTGATTGCTAGATTTATCTTTTATAACAGAAAACAGAAATCTAATGCATGCAAGCTACAAATTATCTTTAAAATTCCATGCAAAAAGAACGATTTCCCTGAAGCTAGATCTAGAATGCTTATGAAACCTTTTTAAGAACAAGATCTAGATTATAGGCTTTGAGGAGATAGATCTATGTTAAATTTACTTTAAGATAATAGATCTAAACAATATCAAAGTTGTGAACAAAGAAACCAGGTAAAAAAAGATTTGATTTTGAAGGAGGAAAAGGAGAAGAGAAGTGCTTGTTGCTGAAGCAGATCTGCAATGGAAACTTGTTAGTGGAATGCAGAGGGGCAATGTTTTCACAAAGCTTTTGGATGTACAGTGGAGTCAAACTAGATCCACAGCTTGTCAAATCCTTGCTACCTGAAAGCTAAACACACAATCCTGCACGAAACCTCATGAGATTTGGATATATATATGAAAAGGAGACAAGAATTACATGCAGATAAACTTATTAAACATGTATAATCTAGATCTTCTAACATATATGCTATGAGATATAAGAAAAACAAGTAACCTTACTTGCCCAACTATACTCCTATTGATTCAGCTGAATCGTTCAAGCCAGACAAGGTTCAGATGCAGAAATTGAGAGAAAAGCCGGCAACATCAATGGCCGTAAGACAATGCTTAATCCACACATATGAGAGCATTACACCATTTGGCCTCCAAAATTTCTTTATTTCAACAATCAAAAGATTACAACAGTATTACAATAACAAGCCCTTCAATCCAACTCTAACTAGCTTGGAAGAGGCAGCCTGAGCTTTATTTATACAAAAAATAGGAGATCCATCCCAAGGGGGCACAAATCCCAAGGAGATAGACCACTATAGCTGAAGGAGAGTCCATCAATGCCTGATCTGTGTCTAACTGAGCCAGATCTGAGTCTCACTGAGTGCAATTGTCAATCGAAGAGCTGACCTGACTGACACCTCGACCTGTTGACTGAAGCATCCACCAAAACTCATCCAGATGAGCCAAAACGTGTGGAGGAGAGAGGGAGGGCGAAATTCTCCATAAAGGATGCTGAAGATCAACTCTGGATCTGATTTGATCACCTCCTTCAGTCAAGGATTTGTCAGATCCAGTCAATCTGGTTCAGATCTGACTGATTTCAATCAAATCGGTTGAGAATCCACTGATCTAGGATTTTGGATTTGCTCCATTATTCATCAATTTATTAATTAAAATAATCAATAAATGATTTTTTGGGGCTTTCTGACCTGAGTGATGGAAAATCACTCAAAACTAGGTAATAACGGGTCCATGGGTTTACATGGTGCTCTTAGCTTGAAAATGAGCACCTACATGACTGAAACTGATTATTTGGCCCACTTTTATTACAAAATCAATTTTTCCAATTAAACTATTAAAAAATAGCCTAAGTTTTGGAAAAATTAAATTTTAATAAAAAACACTGAAAAAACTAAAAAATTGAAAAATTGAAAAAACCTAAGGGGACTTAGACATGTTCATATGACTCGACCATGATATCTAGCATGTTTATACATTGACACATAGACTCTAATAATCTCAATAGGCCTAAATGCCAAGCCGACCACCCCAACTTTGGAGGTATGGAGTGAAAAACTCAGAAATTATCAGTCGTTTATTCAACAACCAATAATAACCAAGGGAAAAAACACCCTGGGCTGATCGGATTGACAAATAAAATCTAAGAGACCGAGTCTTTTACAGACACTATCATGCTAGAACATTTATTACAATTCCCCCATGGGGTATGAACATGTGATATAGTACAACAAGCACTTCTCAGAAGTACTTTCGAAGGTTTTCTGAACTCCGAACAAGTTATCCTTGTCCGGTTCACCAGGCTCACTTGATGAAAAACCACTAAGTACAACTTAGGTGGTAACATTCTGGCTCCAACTGTGGGACGTTTGCTCGATCTGGTCTTTAAGGCAAGGAGAGGATACGAGATCACCAGAATCTCTCGTTTATATACCCTGTAAAAACATTTCAACTTGACAAGAAAAACCTCAATAGCACAAGTTTTATAAAAAATCAAATGAACCATTAAGCTGATTTTTTTAAACAAAATAAATGTAACTAACTAAAAGAAGTAAAGTTTTATTATAGATAAGTACAAAACATAAATGCAGAAAGTAAATGCTCTCTTTTAGGAGCTTATTTTCCTACTCTAAACATGATATAAAAAGGTTAGGTGTAATAAAAAATCCAATGTAACCACCTAAGCATTTTATTAACATAAAAAAAATTTCCTTGTCTTTTGTTACTAGCCAATGTAAGGATACCTTATTTAGAAATTGCAAACCTGCGTGATGATTCAGAATGGGCAGGATGGATGGGAGATCATAGGCCTGAATAATGTCATAAAAATTCTTCCCCAACTTGTATGTGCTCATGCAGGTTGCTTCTATCCATGACTGGATAGGACTGATATACCAATCAGAATGATGTGGTAGACTGAATACATCATCATACTGATCACCGGGGCTTATCAAATGATAACTTGTTGCACAAGCCCCAAGTAGCTCCAAATCATAAGGAACCTCTATATGTGAAAAAGATGGCTGAGACTGATATTCCGTTGATTGCATCACATCTGACTTTTCACAATACTGTTTCTCAATGTCTTCATTATTGATACCCTTGTGCGGCTCTGCATGGTATGACTCAGAATGATCACGTGAAAATTCTGAATGCTCCTCTTACATACTAAGGTTTTCCCAGGCATCCAGATCCGTGCTCCCCTCTATGGACGTATCGTAGATTGGACTTCCACAAATTTTTGAATAGACACTCCCATTGTTGGACATATCATGGATGGGATTCTCCATAAGATTTTCACAAGTTGGATTATCTATGAAATTCCAATAGTCATCACTCCCATCCATGTCATATGTGGGGGACTCTTCATCCATGGCATCATGCTCCTGTCTATCCATGTCTTCCTTGTATTCATAACAATCTTTTTCAGATAAAATGTTACAAGGCAATGAACCTTCCAAACCTTCATCAACATGTGGAGAACAAGGTCTAGTGTCACCACACACCATACTGATCTTATCATAAGTTTCTTTATAGGCTTCCGTTATGATATCATGAAAAGGATCTTCAATCAAGGAAACCTTTTGGTCATATTCAATGGGATCACTTGGTATGTGTTGCTCAATGGATTTCTCTAGAGGGCTTTTTAGAAAGATATCAGCATTGCAACACACTTGAGAATACACCAAATCTTCAATGTCTTCAGCTATGGTGACATGAGGAGAGTCTTCAACAATGTGTTCCATCATGGGCTCCTCCTGAAACTCTTCAATAGGATCATCCTGGATTTTCCCTTCCTCAGAATCTTGCTGTGTATTGGGAGATACCTCATATTCTTTAATAAGCTGCTTACTTACTTCCTTTCTCGAATAACTACGAGGAAACTCTTTGATGGGAGTATCATGAACCTCCTCTTCACTTAAATGTTCAAGAGGTGATTCCAAGTCTTCAATACTTTGTATCATGGCAAAAGGTCCATCATATGTTTGCGTGTGATACTCTGTCCCAAATAGGTAGAAGGTACATATCTTTTCAAGGAACTTTTTTAAACCATGCATAGTACCCCTACCATCATGCCATTGCTCTAAAAACATCCAAAGGAAGCTTGGAAAATAAGTTATACATTTATTAGGAAGCCCTGATAGAACCAACAACAGGCCTCATCCCAAAAAGTACTAGCAAACATTTCCATGATATTGTCTTCATGAAGAATATTGGAGTCGGCAATCAACTGAAAGAAAGATTTGACATGCCAGATGGCCGAATCGCCATAATTTCCATGAAATGCCTAAAGCCAGTTATATGCATCCTCCAAACCATTACAAGAGTTAGGAAAACTCGGGATGTTTGAGAAATCGATAGGCTGAAACATTACGGTTAACTGGGCACCATATTTCTCCTTTAATTCATCCAAAACATTAATAGTATTCATTTGATATAATGATTAAACTCTGTACTGAAAAGGTGGAGCTGTCAAGTAATGAGCTTTAAAGGTTTTAACATGTCGCATGGGCTCATCTACACACAACAAAACTTCACAAGTTTATGAGATAACAGGGTTTTATCCCTTCAATGGAGTTGCCATGTGAAAGAGAAAAATAAGCATTTATAAATCTTTTCACAAAAAATATTTTTTGCTTTTCTTTGTAAAAATAAAAACTGGAAAAAGTCAGTGGGGTCGCCAGATGAAAATTAAAGATCTACTCTAAGCATTCATCAAACAAAGCAAAAACAAAAAGGAAGATAACAAAAGTTGTACTCAGGAATAAAAAGATTTATCCCCGGCAACGGCGCCAAAAAGTGTTGTTGCCTTTCACACACCTGGGTCACGTGGCAGAAATCTTCAAGCCACTCGGTGTGTCCTTGGGGGCAAGTCTCGAGTCAAGGTTGTCACCTTGTTCTTGACTCCTCTGTTTATGCTCAACTCCTAACGAAGCCAAGGGGTGTAGACCCTATTAAGTTACTAAGGCTAATTACTTAGTATTGTGATGTTAAACTGAATGAATTACTTAGGAGTTTGAAATTTAACCATAAACAACCATAGATGACAAGATATAAAATGAGCCCACGAAAGCACAATGCTGAGACACAACATATATATATAGCAAGAAAATAACCAGTGCCTTAAAATGGAGTCAAAAGAAAATCAGTGTACTTGCATGTGCTTGGAGTGAATGTTTTGCAATTGCCTCTTGGTACGTTTTAAGTTAATGTGAAATATGAGTTGATTAAAATTAGGCGAAGGGGTGGACTCCAGATATACCCAAGAGTACTTGGAGTATGTCCAAAACTAAACCTTCACGGCTACCCGCAAGGAATATGTGGGCTGAATGGAGTCTCTGGGGCTATTGTTCATAGCGCACCCGTTAGGGTGTGACAGAGATCAACGCCCCGAGGTCACTTTTCAGGAGTTCCCGCTTCCTTTGGGTATTTTGCCACCGTAATGGTTTGATCTAGGTGTTGGATTTTCACCTGATGGTTTGTCAATTTGGGAGAGTGAATCCTAATTATACTAGTCACTCAAGTGCTTTTGATACAGCTTGACTGATCGGACGAACCGCAGCCAAGTGCAGAGCATACACACCGGAGTCTTGTCAATTTTAGTAAATTTTGAGATGGATGTTCTTGTTAAAAAGAAAACCCTCCAGGAACCTCTTTCGGTCCAAGTGGACCTTAATCAGGGAATCAAGGAAAGGTTGATTTTATTATGGTTACTGAAACAAATGATGATAGCAAATGAAATATAAAAAGATAAGCAAACCAGAATTTTCTAATTAGACTACCACGAACCTTTCTTCACCTTTCAGCTCAAAAGGAGGCTCGTGGGGTAAGTATTAAAGTTACTTTGAAACCAATAGAAATGGAATATGGAAATGATTTTAAATCAAAGTATACTACCCTGCAGATTAATGCTATGCTAAATTGAAAAAGATGAACGAAAAGCAAAAAATGACACGGACGCAAACCCCCCCAGGGGGGATGGGGAATGGGCTCGAAAGAGCCTATTCAGAATTATTTTTATTACCAGCGGTTACAATATCAGCAAACTTATATGATGCCTCTTGATTCTTATACATAATGAAACCAAGAGCTTACAAAGTGCAAAAATTAAATATTTCAGTCAAAAAGGAAGACCCCTGGGGGGATTCAGAAGGCCCAAAAGTCACTTTCGAATAGTAGCTCCTCCTCTTTTCTGTTATACCTGCTAAAAACCATCAAGCTTATTAGATTGAAATATGCCCAAAAGCACTCTGAAAGTACCTTTGGGTTAGCTTACTTTTAACCAAAAAAAGCTGAGTTAAAACTAGTTAAAAAAGGGTAAAAAGGGAACCAAGGAAAGCAAGCTTTCCTTGGGATATTGGCTTGCCTTTTAGGCAGCCAATATGATGTGCACTGATTGCTAGATTTATCTTTTATAACAGAAAACAGAAATCTAATGCATGCAAGCTACAAATTCTTTTTAAAATTCCATGCAAAAATGACGATTTCCCTGAAGCTAGATCTAGAATGCTTATGAAACCTTTTTAAGAACAAGATCTAGATTATGGGCTTTGAGGAGATAAATCTATGTTAAATTTACTTTAAGATAATAGATCTAAACAATATCAAAGCTGTGAACAAAGTAACCAGGTAAAAAAATTTTGATTTTGAAGGAGGAAAAGGAGAAGAGAAGTGCTTGTTGCTGAAGCAGATCTGCAATGGAAACTTGTTAGTGGAATGCAGAGGGGCAATGTCTTCACAAAGCTTTTGGATGTACAGTGGAGTCAAACTAGATCCACAGCTTGTCCAATCCGGCTACCTGAAAGCTAAACACACAATCCTGCACGAAACCTCATGAGATCTGGATATATATATGAAAATGAGACAAGAATTACATGCAAATAAACTTATTAAACATGTATAATCTAGATCTTCTAACATATATGCTATGAGATATAAGAAAAACAAGTAACCGTACTTGCCCAACTATACTCCTATTGATTCAGCTGAATCGTTCAAGCCAGATAGGGTTTAGATGTAGAAATTGAGAGAAAAGCCGGCAACATCAATGGCCATAAGACAATGCTTAATCCACACATATGAGAGCATTACACCATTTGGCATCCAAAGCTTCTTTATTTCAACAATCAAAAGATTACAACAGTATTACAATAGCAAGCCCTTCAATCCAACTCTAACTAGCTTAAAAGAGGCAGCTTGAGCTTTATTTATACAAAAAATAGGAGATCCAGCCCAGGGGGGCACAAATCCCAAGGAGATAGACCACTGTAGCTGAAGGAGAGTCCATCAATGCCTGATCTATGTCTAACTGAGCCAGATCTGAGTCTCACCGAGTGCAATTGTCAATCGGAGAGCTGACCTGACTGACACCTCAACCTGTTGACTGAAGCATCCACCAGAACTCATCCAGATGAGCCAAAACGTGTGGAGGAGAGAGGGAGGGCAAAATTCCCCATAAAGGATGCTGAAAATCAACTCTGGATCTTATTTGATCACCTCCTTCAGTCAAGGATTTGTTAGATCCAGTCAATGTAGTTTAGATCTGACTGATTTCAATCAAATCAGTTGAGAATCCATTGATCTAGGATTTTGGATTTGCTCCATTATTCATCAATTTATTAATTAAAATAATCAATAAATGATTTTTTGGGGCTTTCTGACCTGAGTGATGGAAAATCACTCAAAACTAGGAAATTGTGGGTCCATGGGTTTACATGATGCTCTTAGCTTGAAAATGAGCACCTACATGACTGAAACTGATTATTTGGCCCACTTTTATTACAAAATCAATTTTTCCAATTAAACTATTAAAAAATAGCCTAAGTTTTGGAAAAATTAAATTTTAATAAAAAACACTGAAAAAACTAAAAAATTGAAAAAACCTAAGGGGACTTGGACATGTTCATATGACTCGACCATGATGTCTAGCATGTTTATACATTGACACATAGACTCTAATAACCTCAATAGGCCTGAATGCCAAGCCGACCACCCCAACTTTGGAGGTATGGAGTGAAAAACTCAGAAATTATCAGTCGTTTATTCAACAACCAATAATAACCAAGGGAAAAAACACCCTGGGCTGATCGGATTGACAAATAAAGTCTAAGAGACCGAGTCTTTTACAGACACTATCATGCTAGAACATTTATTACAATTCCCCCATGGGGTATGAACATGTGATATAGTATAACAAGCACTTCCCAGAAGTACTTCCGAAGGTCTTCTGAAGTCCGAACAAGTTATCCTTGTCCGGTTCACCAGGCTCACTTGATGAAAAACCACTAAGTACAACTTAGGTGGTAACACCTGGCTGAGTTAGAAGTCAGGACAGCTTGGTAAGGAATTGATATTGATGCACATTGCACAACCATTGGATAGAACTGTCTATTGAAGTCTGACATGCATAATTTCTTGAATAATGTTGGACAAGACAACCATAAAAGATTTAAAAGCTTCAACATTGTGCATACAATATGGATCTGTTCAGGAAACAAGACATCCATGATTCACCAGTTCTTGATATAATGTCAAAAAGGACAATTTTATTTCCAAAGAAAAAATCATTATGTTTGATATTTTTGAGAAGAAAATCAAAATATACATTGTTCTGTCCTGAGTGGACTCAATCCTATCTAGCTTGTTAGAGCTAACTTCTTCCGACATCTATAGCCTAAAACTACATAATACAGTCATCTACATGCCCTCCAAAAGCCTAAAACAGCTTTCCAACAAAAAACATCTCAGAATTACATATAGATGACAGTTACACACAGTACATTCAGAAAAAACCAATTCTATAGCAGCATCAGACCAAAAAAATAACATCCATAAGATCCCCTAAGTATAAACTTGTTTCCCTGAATACTTGTTCAAGTAAAGTACCCTAATGCAAGATCAATGTTTCTGTAGATAACTTATCTGCATGGGAATTAAAATTCCTGATATACATGAGTGAACAAAATAGAATCAAAGGAAGCCTTTACCTCCTGGACCAGATTCAGATTACCTGGAGGCCTATGTTTCTTATGCAGCATTGGTGATTTGCCCTGTCAATCAGAATCTTGGAATTTCCAAAGACTTGAAGAGTTTTTAGGCCTCATTCTTTTACACATTTTAGTAGGATCCATAAGGCGTAGAATTCACCTCAGTTATTACACCTTTGGCTAGCTACACATATCATCATAATGTAATGTGAGGAGTCAACATAAAGCACTGCCCCTGCTCCACAGATACCAGGATTTTCTTAACTTGCTCTCTTGAAGTAGCGTCAAAAGGGGCAATTTACTTGAATATTCATTACATTTGCTTCTTGACAGTGTTCGAGTGGCAAGAGAACTTACATAACTATGAATGGTTTGTCAGACGAAGGTCTTTGCAAACTGAAGCCAAGTCAATCTCTAGAATGGAGTAAAACAAAATAGTGTCCATGGCAATGTGCCAATACGTTAAATATGTGAGATTGCATGACAACCTGATAAACCTTTGAAGCATACATTTTACTTAGCATTAGATATATACTTTGCTGTCATTTATGATTAGAGCTTTATGGCATCTTGCCAGTTTCTGTTGCAGTAGGTAGAATAGTGTGAAAGACAAGTTGGGAGGAATATTGCTCCATCTTGCATTATGCACAACAATTCCATCGAACTTGATAGCATCATTTTGGAATATATATTTGTCATCAAGGTGATTAACAGTGAATGTTCCCTGTTTTCTATATATGCACTTAGAGAACATTTTCTACCTGCTGTTTCAACTTTCAATGAATAGCTGAATATGCAAAATGGTTGTTTGTGAGACCCCCTTGTGGTGATTGTATTTATGATGCATTCTTAAATGCAAGCTTGCTTAATCACAGTGGCATATCCTCTGTCGATAATTTCAATCCATGTCAAATTGACTATCTATGCAGGAATGATATTCAAAACATTTATTTGGGCATCTTGCAGGCTGGACAGGAGTCATTTCGATCTATCACAAGATCTTATTACAGAGGAGCAGCTGGAGCGTTACTGGTTTATGACATCACCAGGTATTTTTCTCTAGATTCACGGTGACTTAACTTTAAAAAAAATGGTTTAGTGGAAGTTTTTTCAATTAATTTAGTAGAAGTGCAAAACACTCTAAAATCTTTGGTACAGTATGCTTTGTGTTGGACCACCATTTATATTTCGGAGTCTTATATTCAGTTGTTTTAAGAGCCATTTTAAATTCACATGGGAGTTAGAACTGTATCATCATTGTAAATGTAAAATAACTTGGTATTGACTCCCTTTATTTTGAATTACCTAGCTTATTTATTCTTTACTAAATTATCTTGGCACTTGAGTTCAGGAGAGAAACCTTCAATCATCTCGCAAATTGGCTAGAGGATGCTCGCCAACATGCAAATGCAAATATGACAATAATGCTTATAGGGAACAAGTGTGATCTTGCTCACAGGAGAGCAGTGAGCACAGAGGAGGGTGAGCAGTTTGCAAAGGAACATGGTCTGATATTTATGGAAGCTTCAGCAAAAACTGCGCAAAATGTTGAGGAGGTATTGACTCTTGGGTTCACATTCAGAACCCCTCTTCCATTTCAACATCAGTTCAAAGTTCCAAGGGAGTGAATCTTTTGTTTTCTTTTTCAGGCATTTATAAGCACTGCTTCAATGATATATCAGAAAATTCAGGAAGGTGTCTTTGATGTATCAAATGAGGTGAGATATCATCTTACCTCACATTATAAATTTTTCAACTTTTTATGAGACAATTTTTTTTGTTTTGTTTAGGCAATGCCATCGTGTTATGGACATTCTATTGCTTAATAAGTTAAAATTGTTAAAAAAGAAGTTTCTAGAATCTTAACTGCTTTTGCTCATTTATTGCACTTCAGTCATATGGTATCAAAGTTGGATATGGAGGTGTCTCTGGTGCAGCTGGTGGTGCAGGCAGAGATGCTTCGACATCTCAAAGTGGAGGCTGTTGTGGTTGAGTCAAGTATTCGGGATAGAAACATTCAAGATCTAGACAGTTCCCTTCTATTAATTGCGGGCTCCAAAGCGAGCTTTGTTTATGAGATTCGTATCTCAAGACATAAGTTATGAAATTGTACAGTGGAGCATCTGCAGTTAGACTGAACAGTTGTGGTGAAGTATTAAGATTTCCATCTTATATTTCAGCTGTAGAGCTATTCCTACAGCTGTCTAATTGGTACCTTGGCCTGCAGTCATTGTTTATGTGCAAAATCATTACTTTTGTAGACAAGCCGGTATTTGGCATATCTCCTGTATTTACTCTGAATGTACATTTTGACATATTCTAGGGATAAATCCTGGATTACAGTCTTGTGTGTATTTCACTGGCTTATTTGGGCTGAAGCTTTGTTAATTGTTTCTTTCTTGCCCTTATTGATGCTACATGGGCATAATGTGAAATTTTCTATCAATCTGCAATAGTTTATGTATATGATTGAAATTCATGGTTTTAGTTTGTCTGGTTTCTTTGTTCTTATGGTCTTAGAGATACAAACTTTCTCGAATGAAAATCAGGCTATAGAAAACATGTGTGAGCTTTGGAAGATGACTAGGCTATGCCAAGAATCGTCTTTGATTATTTAAAGCCTGCTGTTGATTGACACTAATGCATTACTATCAACAATGCTGGTAAAGAATTGCTACAAGACTCGAGTATTTGAATAGAATATTCTAAAATTATAATTCTTTTCCACGGGGATGCAACAATGGAAGGAAAAAATTCTCAGACGGCATATACATACCATTCCATGTGTCCAGAATAGACAAGATTTACCTTTTTGGGTGTTGTACTTTTCTCTGTTTCCTTGTTTCACATTAGTACTGTTACTTCATTTATATAACTAGTTATCGCAGTGTCCATGTTTGCTTTTTTTTTGCCTTCAAATTAGTATTGTTGATTTAAATAATTAGCTAAATTTATGTCCATGTTATAGATGTTGTAAACTAGGGTTCCTATAGAGCTCTAATGAGTTCTATGTATCTCATAAATATGAGACCAAAATGTCCATGTTGAATTTGGCTATTGTGAGACTAATAAAAAGTGTAAAATTCTCTCGATGACCTTTGCTTAGATCATGTTCTTTTTGGCTACTAGTCAATGAAATATAGTGGAGTCACCTTCATGCACATTTCTGAATGGAAGAGGTGCTCACCTTTCTTGGACTCTTCTAATTGGATTTTTGCATTTGTGATGCTAGCACTGGGTTTTGCATCAGTGATCGATTTTCCTTTGTCTGACTCTAAATCAGAGACCGAGCTAGAGTGAAGCCCTAAGGATTTTAGCTGGACTACTAATGACTGCTTTAAGCTACATTCTCAAGTGTTGTGCTAGGAGCTTTTGTGGTACACACCACTTTCTAGTGTCATTCTTTAACTTCCCATTACCCTTCTTTGCCTGTTGCTTGGATTGTTTGTCCCAAGGTTGGCTATCTCTTTTCTATCCTCTATTCTACAATTTAGGGCCACCTTATCCATGATTCTATTGCAACGTATTTGCAGATCCAAACTCCCACTTATTCTCATACTTATCCTTTGCTCGATTTTGAAAACATATCGATAAGCTCCTCCCAGTGAGGAGATGTCCAATAACTCCATCTTTGTTTGGATTACTTGTGCAGGCCATCGTGATACTTCAAGGCCAAGTATCTCTTGGAGTCTTTGGTACCCAACTTTGAGCACAAGGTTTGGAAGATATTGGTGAACTCCACTACCATTTGGTCCCTCTCTTGGTGCAAGTTGTCCATCTTGTGTACTAGTCATTCTTGTTATCGACATGGTAGAATTCCTCCTTGAAAGGCATCTACAAAAGCCACCTATGTGGGTTTTTGTCTTGAATGTTGTAGGCTCATCTCCAACATGTCTCTTCCAATAACCTTCCTACCAATCTTTGACATGAGGAAGGGACTTAAGGAGTGCAATTGTGATATTTTTGTTCTAAATAAAATTTGAATGTCAAAATTAACTTATAGCTTGAAGGGCATTGACCTCTTAAATGGTTGCTAGTTTGGAAGTGTCTTTGTCATCATTGGTAATCGTCAAAGGATCCAAGTGAAACTTTTCATCATCTCATTCTTTTGTTGTGTGTAAACCTTCGGTTCTTTAGGGCACAAGGCCGGGTCAACAACAAGGCTTGAAACCATTACAACAATACACTCTTTATGATCTCAACATGTCACTTATAGGTATAGAAAGGCATAAATAACAAATCTAAATAAATAATAATAAATATTAACGAAGTGTTACATCCTAAATAAGGGACATTATCTATCAATCATGGTGACCAGTGAATGCGGATAAGTATATTGTTACATGGCATTGTAATCGTCTATATTAATTTCTATCATTTATCATATTCTTATTCAATTATACCAACTTAAATCCATCTTAAACTTGGATCTATTAAGCACCAAGAGGGATCCAATTTATGAACATGTAATTTTATTTTAATCTTAATTTTACACGTAAAAATTTACTTAAGAAATTTGATTATTTTTTATTTTATGAGCCAACATGGACATAACTTTTTAATTTGTTTAAAACTTTTATTTTGCGAGTATGGATTTTTTTAATTGCTTTTAATTTGGTTTCAAATTTTTATTTTATGAGTTGACATAAACTTTTTTAATTACTTTTTATTTTTGGCAACATAACGTTACATTACGTTAAGTGACAACATCTCCCCCATACTGGATTGTAGAGCACCTCCCCCATACTGGATTGTAGAGCACCTCGCAACTCGGTGCAATTATTTGTCCTGTATGAATTTCTAATGTATATCCTTAATGTGTTTGATATTTTTTAGTAAATGAGCTTTTGTTCATATCATTGGCATCAGAGCAAAATGTGTCCAAATAAGTAAGGCAAAATGTATTTGTTAGTAAATGAACTTTTGTTCATTTCATTGGTCGAGCATCATTTCCGCTCTAATCAAGAGAAGAGAGTCATATGCAAAGTGGTTGTTAACCATCTGGGAGAAGAGTACCGTGAATTTGACAAGTGCAAACATCCTCCAACAAATCACCTAGAGTATTTGCATTCAAAACATATAAATAAGGGGCCAAAGGACATCCTTAATGAATAGAATGATGCAAATAAATCCAAGGAGACAAGTACCTATTAATCAAAACAAAAGATAAAGCATTGGTGACTAAAGTGTTCACCATGGAAACACATCGAGGCCCAAACCATAATCAAATCAACATCTCATAAATAAAAAGACCAATCAACTTGATCATGTGCTTTGTGAAAGTTAATTTTGAAGATTAGGGTTTATTGTTCCAGCTCTTGGACGCACTTTATTCAAACCCTGAATGAACCAATGTTTGGCCAACCCCATCTTTTTCAAGTTTTTATGTTTTTCTAGGACTTTGACCACAATAGGCCCTTAGTCATTTTCAATTCAAAATTCCAATGAAAAAGAGCTACTTCGTTGTAGATTGATTGAAAAAAAATGGAAAAGTCAAATAACTTTCTAAGTCAAAGGGTGGTTACTAGTTAGGG
This sequence comes from Pseudotsuga menziesii, assembly GCA_001517045.1. Lineage (NCBI taxonomy): Eukaryota > Viridiplantae > Streptophyta > Pinopsida > Pinales > Pinaceae > Pseudotsuga > Pseudotsuga menziesii. The sequence goes on along the minus strand of LPNX010963285.1, from coordinate 834,952 downwards.
CATTGGGTGGCTCACTAATTTCATTATTGATTGTTGGTACCCTATTTTTTAAACTTCAAAAGGTTCTCTTGCAACGTGGAAGGAAGCAAATACTAAAAGTCGAGTCAATTAGAGAAAAAATTGTCTTGGTGAGATAAACTTCATCAAGGAAATAAAACATAGTATCATAAATCAATAAACAAACAAAAGCTATCTGGAATAGAGAAAATTCATAGATATGTCTACTATGTTGGTCATCAAGATTGCAAATTTGATATCTTGGAGCGTCGAAGACCTATGGTGAAAGCAAACATATATTGAATGCTTCTACAATTTAGTATCTAGTGTTATTGAAGGGTTTACGTGCCATAGTCATTATGGGTTTAGGTGTCATGTTCACAATGGGTTTAGGTGCCAACCAATATCACAGAATGTCACTTTGGAAGGGGATACAAAAGTTTCCCTTAATTAATAACCTTGTTACAAATCGATAGGAAAACCATAGGCTGCAACGTTTCATCCTAATAGTTGACATAACCACTTGAATAATTACAAATAGGCAATAATAATAATAATCATCAATCACAGTCAAGGCAAACACCAATTTGGTGTATTAGACTCCCTTATTTGTAGTATAAGGGACCCCCCTTCGTGGATCGACCTTATTGCTGAAAGTCTAACAATATTTAAACGTTAAAGCATCATAGCTAGAAAGGTGGTAGCTTATTTCTAAAGAAAGATGTGTTGGCTATGTCAATTACGAGAGACCATTACAAGAGGCCAAAAGTGTCTTTTTAACATAAAGTGTGAAGCCCTAGGATGCAAAAATCATAAAGATCCAAAACTCCAACCCTAGGAAATGATGTGGCAAATTGAATGCACACCCCAAGGAGGCTAGTTGATACATCAACTTCCTCGAAGCATAACTTTTACATGTTTATGGTGTTGCTTGGATCATTCCAAAGATTGGTTCATATTCTATAGTTTTGGTAGGTCATGCAATCCAAGTTTGTGTGCCCTACGTCAATTGCCAAAAAAATGCACCAAAATTTCAAGACCTAATGAACTAGAGTTAAATTTGTAAGATGTGGAACCATTCTAAATCAATGGAACAAATGGGTGGCCACCAGTATTCACTTGGAGTAGTCATAGCCCTCAGGAAGAGATGGATTGCATTGTGTTAAGTCCCTCCATCAGTTGGGGAAACTTCTATTGAGTTTGACTTTGGGTGAGCCACTCGCCCTAGTGAAAATAGATACCCTACTTTCATGATCAATAGAGTTGGATTCCGTATTGGTGAGTGCCCTTCATCTTGGTGTCCATGATTCGATTGATTGTTGCTTACTCAACGCAACAATGGTTGATTTATGTACAGGAAAAGTGCTCAACAACCTTTGAGGTGTCCAAGAGAGGTGGAAAATATGGCTGAAGTAGCTCCACATTATGTACAAGGCGCAAGCCAAGGAAATGAGAGATATTGAATTCAAAAACACTCTCATCCACAACCTTTATGATAGTGTAAAGCCAATATCGAAGTGGGTAAATATTTTGATTGGGTTCTGTGTAGCACTCTTTTTTCAAATGCAACCATACCTTATCTCCCACCACCTGAAACTTGTGTGGAAATTGATATTGATCATGGTGTTGCTTTTACTTGGCATTAGCTTTCTATAAAATTGTAATGTCCCTACTTGGGATTTTGGAGAAAAGTACAAATTGGGAAAATTCAAGCTTAACTAGTCATGAATCTAGAGGGTTCCAACTAACTCCAAATGGTCCCGAATTTGAAAAAAAATGGTATGGTGAGTATTAAAACATACCAAGGTATTTTAGGGGCACTTTTTATCTGACTTTAGACCTCTGAAACCTTGTTTTGGGTTACGGAGAAACAATGCAAATTTACAAGGAAAATGTGGTTGACTAGTCAATCTTCGCTTGGTTCCAAACACCACCAAAACTTTCCAATATTCTTATGGAAGGATACTATGGGATTTAACACATAATAATAGACCTCAGACACCCAATGGTCGAATCAGAAATTCATTTTGACATGTTACTCAAGTTTGCACAACTCTGGCCAATTTCTAGCTTTAGACTAGTGAAACCCAGGTTAACCCAAATGACTTCAAATTCTGTATGGAAGAGATTGAGGGGTATTAGTACATTTGAATGCATAATATTAATGCTCGTTAACTTTCCAATTGATTCTGTAACTTGCTTTTGGCCATAGGGAAAGAACGACAAAAACACTAGGAAACCGATGTTAAAACCCCCAAGGGTAGATGATACTTTTGGCTCTCCAAATGAAGTATAGACCACCCAAATTTGAGAACAAAGTATGGGGATGAATATCATACATCAGGGTCTATATTTAATCATGTGTATTATCTCTCTAAACTGATTATAAAGTGTAACATTCACATGACCACTGTCAAGGAAAGTGCTTATGGGGAAATGGCATAACTAGCTCAATTTTGACATAGGAAAGCTAGAGTTAAAGGTTTAGATCAGGATGTGACATATAGAGACCATATACAACATACAAATTTCTGCCCCAACAGTGTTACACATCAGTGAAATCCCTTCATACAATTATAGTATACAACTCATTCAGTATGGGAGTCAAATACATGAAATCTAGTGATTTAATAGCATGGAATTGCAAGAGTTTCACATATGGATTTCTTGGATTTTGAGCCATGGAGCATAGGTACATGGAATTACAGGGTAATACATTATATATTTATGTCACAAAATCATCAAACTTATAAAATATCCCTCATACAAATATGATATATTAAAATTACTTCAAGATTGAAGCCAAATAAATCCATGAAAACTAGCTATTTAAGAGCATGGGGAATGCAAGCCTTTCATACATGTATCTATGATAATTCAACTTACAAATCATATGGACATGAGATTATAGAGACATACATCATATACCCAATCTTGGGCATCAAATATCCTCAGCAAAGTGCAAGCAGTGACTCCAACAGGTGCGCCATCAACATGAGAGTGTGGGGGAATGGAGAAGAAGGAATGAGAGAATAGGGAGATAGATGAGAATTCGACTATATGGACCTTCAACCTGCAACTAAAAATCCTTCATTAAGCTCCAATGAAAGGTCTGAATGGCATCTACATCAACCAACTTGGAAAGGAATCCAACTCCCTCGAAATTGGTTCACAAGCAGGGAGAGTGAACACTCACAGCGCAATGGACAAGCAAAAGCTCTCCAAAATGCAAAAGGCCAATTAACAAATGATCAAAAATCCATTCTCACTCCTCATGACATCCTTTTATTAACTTCATGAGGCCTCCTAAGGTCTAATTTCACTCCATGGGATTCCTCCAACTCATCTTCGTGGTTTAGTAACTCTCATGACACTTGTCTTCCTCTTCATGCTCCAATTCATTCCCCAATTCGAAAAGTTGCCTCTAACTCCCAAATTAGACCTCTTGGTGACTATTTCTAGCCATGTCATGTCATATTTGTCAACCATGTCATGTCATATTTGTCATACTTGTCGTGGAATCTTTCATCATTTATTGTCATAGAGTGCATGGAATCTCCTTCCATGTGGCACACATTGTCTTCTAGTCTCTTCCTCTTCCATGGGAGTTACTCTCCTTTACCAATTCAAATTATTTGGCTCATTATATGTTATTTGACACCACATCAACCTCCAATAATGTTACATTACCCATGTGTTTGAATTTGGGTGAAGATCATGCCAAGTGTGTGGGGAATCTAGTCATCCAAAGGCTCCACAAGCTTCCAAGTGTCTTCATGAACCCATGCCACCTTATTTTCTTACAATTTATCATTTATGTGACCCATTTAAATGTGAATATGGTAAAATAAAGTCTTTTTCGGTCCCATAGCCCCTTATTACCAAATTTATGTCTCCATCTCAACCTAGGAAACTAGTAGATTGGTGGATCATTATTTGCAAGTAATCTTATTTGAAAATTATTTAGTTGGGGACATGACAAAAATATCATGAATTTTTTGTTGGATGTGCTAGATCCATTCAACAAATTCAATTGCTTGGCGAACCTATGGTTTGACAATGGGAGAATTTTTCCTATGTAGAAGCTATGGGTAGACCTAGGTCAATTGAGGCTAATGGATGGAACCCCAAGCATGCTTGGAAAGGACTATGTTTAATAGAGTTGGATATGAAGGGATTTCTTATTGCTATGTTGAATACTCTCATCTCATATGTGTGGATGTTTGGAGTTGTAAAGTATTAATATATGAAGAATCATCTTGTTGACTATCTTTGTTTATCCGTTGATTTGGCGGTGGAAGGTAGTTGATTTGGTCTACTTGGTATCTCTCATTAACCACACATCAGACCAAAAATCACTCTTGAATCTATTGTTTATATTTGAAATAATGGTATATGGAACCCCAAAACCAACCCAAGCACACTCAAAGAAGGGTTTAGCAATGGCCTATGGCGTGATGCTAATCTTATAAGGCATCAAAATGGCTATCTTAAACAACTAAACAACAACCACAGATGCACAGTCATTGCCATACTTGGTTGAAAGAAAACTGGATATGTAGTCCATGGAGACATACCCCTAGGGTCTGTATAGGGTAGGAAAAAGAGTATACAACCCTTGTTTCTTGATCATAGGTTTGGTGATGGCACAAGCAGTGCACGATCTTATACACATATTGACGTCTTGTCAAAGCTATGGCTACTAAAAGTAATTGTGCATCCTTGCCACTATCTTTTCCATGTCAAAGTTCCCTACCATTTCCTTTTTCCATGTTGAAGTGTCCTACCACTTGATTGTAATGCACCTCCCAAATCAACTTCTCGTGCTTGCTTGAAGGAACACACATATTGCTTGGATGGTATAAAAAAATTTCATGGATATGAAAGTTTGAGACTAGTTTTCTTACGCCCATTATTCAATAGGAAACAAGGCCATTTCCATACAATTGAGGCTAACTGGAGGCCTCATGCCCATAAGAGTTGTTCATTATAGTCAAAGCCACAACTAGAATCTAGTTGAGGTAGTTTGTAGTGCAATTTGTGATACCCTTCTTGTACTTGATGTTCAAGTGTGCTGTTATAGGTATGTGGACCACTTTTGATGGAAATCATCTATAACTATGCCCATGTTTGCATGAATCGCAAGGGTTTGTGACAAGTGTAGATGATCGTCTCTTTCGAGATGTAATGCTTCCATTAGTAGTGGGTTTTCACAATGGAGTACATCTCCTCATTATAGGTGGGGTACCTATGAACCACATCAATGAGTGTCTTGCTATTGTATGTCATTGGATTTCTATGCTAAGTGAGGATTGCACCGACATCATAACACGAATAATCTATATAAATCTCATAGGGTTGTTGTTGGTATTGTATATTGAGTACCAATGTCGAATGAAGCCAGTGTTTCAGATCCTTAAATGTTTTTGTTGTGCCTCAGACCAAATGAACTTGGCTTTGGCCCCACCCTTTGTCACTTGGCTTAGGGGACAAGTGATATGAGAGAACCCCAACACAAACATGTGATAGAAGTTGGTGAGTTCTAAGACATTGTGGAGCTCTATTAGATTTGTTGGGTCCAACCAATCATTAATGATATGGATCTTGGTTGGTTCCACATGCGCAACATGTTTATTATGATGTATCCCAAATAGTAAATTATTTACATGCCAACTGAACATTTCTCTAAATTGGCATATAACTTGTGTTTTATCAGGGTGCTTAGTTGTTAAATGTGCTATAAATGATATACCCGAGCTTTATTGAAGATGAGGATATCATCCAAATATACAACCACAAAAGAATTTGCAAAAGGTTGCAAGATATCATTCATCATTCTCATGAATGTTGTTGGAGCATTAGTTAAGCCAAAGGCATGACCAACAACTTAAAAATGTTCTGCTATCACAAGATATTACCAAAATATTGAACACCTTGAGCAACAACTCACACAAACATATCACATATCAACATATTGATGTTTTTACATGGTTATAACCTTCAAAGAGGGAAACTCTCCATGGCCCCATGCAAATAGCTACTTAAGAAAATATTTTTATGCAAAAGAAAAAGAATATTACATGAGCTTCTCATAATCGATCGGCTAGCAAGTGACCTTATTTTCTCTTTAAATATAGATCATGGACCAATCAGGTGTTAAGCCATGGATCAATGGTCGTTAAGATCGAGGATAAGATGAACCATCGAATCACTCTATTTCAAGAACATATCATGATCGTCGAATTACATATGTATAAATGCATACTAAAGAAAGACACTTTACCTAAAAATACATTATAACAAGTTGATCTTAACTAACTCCTAAGTGTTTAAATATCCTAATAGAATGGGCCTTCCTTAGACTTAAAATCAATCTTCTATAGATGAATTGGCCAATGGCAACCTAGAGGCATCCTAACTTAAGATCAATCTTATTGAAAAAATTGGCACCCTCGAGTTGATTAAGAAGATCGTCAATTCAGGGGATTGGATATTGATTATTGACTATGATTTTGTTCAAAGCATTGTAATCAATATAGAGCCTCCATGTCCCAACCTTCTTCTATACCAACACAATTGGGCTCCCACAAGGTGAGGAGATTAGAAGAATGTGGCCTCTTTCGATGAGCTTTGAATCTATCATTTGATTTCTTCAGCCTCTAAAATAAAGTATCTATATATCATGCCATTAGGCAAAGGGGCACTTTGAATCAAATGCTTGAATTGGCGGTGCGAAGGCACCCTTGCAAGTGAAGTGAAGATATATTTGTGTTCTTTCACTATTTTTCCACCTACTCCTGTTATGTAAAGAGACATTGGTAGAGGTTGTGGTGCTCATAGTGATATTTCGTTCACCTTCCAACCGAGTCATGAATATGATAAATCTCCCAGTTTGAGAGATTACCTTCTTGCACAACTTCACATAAATAAAGGAAGTTACTCTAGTAGTTGGAACTACCTCTAGTATTATGTATACCTAAGTTACCAAAGTAACAATGACACTACAAGGCATAGACTCATAAACAACATGACGTTTCCAAATATAGATTTGCCTTTCAATAATATTTCAAACATCAAATGGGGCAACACATATTACTTCATCTTGGAAGGGTTTGATGTCGTAAGTCAGGTGATATTCCACATTGACATGGATGTCCCATCTCTCAATCAACCAATCAATGGTGTATGATTGGGGGTGTGGTGTTGTTGAAAACCTCAAGAGAAGATCATGTTCTTTTAGCTACCATTGTGAGCAATGAATTTTAGTGGAGTCCCCTTCGGCCACATCTATGAATCGAATAGGCGCTCACATTTCTCAAACTTCTCTAGTTATTCTAGTTGGATCATTATGGTTGCAAAGATAGCATTTGGTTTTGCACCAATGATTCACTTTCCATTGACTAAATTATAATTAGAGGTCAATTCAAATTCTAACAATGAGACTTTCATCTTGGCCAATAATGATTGTTTCAAGTGACATTCTTAAGTGTTGTGCTAGGGATTTTGTGGAATTCACACCACTTTCCAGTGTCTTACTTTGACTTCTTGTTACCCTTCGTTGCTTATGGCTTGGAATGGTTGTCGTAAGGTTGGACATCCTTGCTTTGTATTTTATTGTACGAGTTAAGGCCACCTTTACAATGCTTCTATTGTGACAAATTTACAAACCCAAACTCCTAGTTATTCTTTCGCTTAATTTTTTGCTTGATTTTTATAGTATATCAATAAGTAGCTTCCATTGAGATGTCCAAGAACTCCAATTTTACTTGGATGTACTTGTGTGGGCCACTACAATACTTCATGACCAAGTGTTGCTTTAAGTCTCTAACACCCAACTTTGAGCATAAGGTATGTAGGATATTGGTTAACTTCAACTCCGTCTAGTCTCTCCTAATGTGAAGTTGTCCATCTTGTGTACTAGTTGTAATAGTTCTTAACAAGGTATAATTCCTCCTCGAGGGCATTAACAAAATCCACCTAAGTGGGATTTTCCTTGATTGTTGTAGACTAATTTGCGGCATGTCTCCCCTGCTAACCTTCCCACCAATATTTCACGGGGAAGGAACTTAATGAGGGTGAAGATGATCTTTTCATTGCCATTTTTTTTAACATAGTAATAACCCTCTACGAAGGTTCAAGCGTTTTTCCAAAACATCTAAGTCTATACAACATTCAAATAAAGGAATGCCAAAGTTAACTTATACCTTGAAGGGCTTCATACCTTTGAAAGGGTTGACGGTTGAAGGTGTCTCCATTTTCATTGGCAATTGTCAAAGGATATGAGTGGACTTATCCATCATTTTGCTCCTTTGTTGCATGAGGGATTTCTCGTTATACCAAATGGTCTGCAACATGTTTGCTAGGATATACTAGAGTGAAGGGGTCGTTTTACATTATAAAATGCCAAGTCTAGGTTTCTTTATGTAAAATCGTTGGTAAAGTGGGGATCAAGACCCAAGGTCTGGTCATGGTAGATACTCTTGGTTTTCATTCCAAGAAGTGTTGTCTTATTGGCATTTTTTACTATCCCATTGATGGGTGGAATTCCTTTGTCCATTTGGGCCTTGGGATGGTGTTCGGTTCTTCTTGGGATGGACCCATTAGGATACATAGCTTAGGGGCTCCTAGACACACTCATGTTTTTCCCATGTAGAATTGATTGTGCGTATAAGGGCATCATACCTGATTTAGCATACCTCATTTATGTCCTCTTGGACCTTCTTTTTGTTGTATGACCCCTCGTGTAGGTCCATATGTGTTCACATCATCATGACGTTATCCTCTTTGAGAGAGCTCTACCTTGCTGAACGAGAGGATGTTGAGGGGTCTTCCACATTGTTCAGGACAGTTGGTCCATGAACTCCTTCTCTGACTCATCACTTCATTCATATGAATCCCTTATCATCATTTTTATCATTATTTTTGGTCTTTTGTGGCTTAGTCCCCAACTTGTCAGTGACAAGCCCCAATTTTAAGTTATTTTTACTTTTTATTTTGGTAGGATATAAAATTTAAAAAAGAAAAGGAAGCCTCATATAACTAAGGATTCCAACTTTCATTTGTTAATAGGGACAAGGGTTATAAAATGTATTTTTTTCTTTTAATCTTGGTCTATTGAAGCTTTTGAGTGATGCACACCTCTCTCTTTGGCTTGTGATGAATGGTGAATAATGAATTTCTAGGGTTTATACTATCTTACAAGGTTGATCCTAAGAATGGTTGTAATAACTCATGGCTAAGGAAGGACTTACGCAGTATCTCTTCCTCTCTTTCTTGGTCGATGTTGGTAAGGTCTCTCCATTTTCTTGTTTGACATTGCTTTTGCACCTTGGGCAAGGTTAAATTAGGATTTATTTATCAATAGCTTGTTGACTTTGTTTGAGGAGACATTCCTCTTGAAGGATCTCTCCATTGTGGACCTCGGAGTTCATTTTTTTCCCTAATTAGGGTTTTTGGCTACTTCGATCTCGAATTGAGTTACTAGTCTCTTGCCCTAGTTGGTAAATGTTGAATACCCAAATTGAGTAGGGACGTTGACCTTGATCTTTAATCACCTTAGGGTTGAAAAGACTAAATTCCTAATCCCTTATCTTTCACTATTTTTTTTAATCAAAATTCTCTTGTATATTTTATTACAATGCATATATATATATATTAGAAAAACCCTAAAAAATAGAAAAAATTATATCTCAAAAAATACTTGGAAATTGGAAATGCTGCTCCCTAGTAAAAGATAAGAAGAGAAGGTTTGCAAATAATGAACTGGTGGGAGAACTAATAATAATCAAACCCCCAACCTTTGACGAAGAAGTGAAGTAAGGAGAATGTGTTGAAGCTTGGTTGTTGGGTCTTAGAAATATTTTCCAGTTTCATCAGTACACATCAAACATGGAAGCAAGGGTATCCATCTACCATTTCCAAGGTCAAGCATCCATTTCATGGGGTCGGCTAGTTAAGATAAAATTTATTGATGAAGATAGAATCTCTTCGAGAAAATTCAAGAAATACTTCTAGAAGAATATCTCTTAGAGCACTACTATGACAACAAGATGGAGGAGTTCTTTGAACTTGGGAAGCATGACCATGGAAGCTTATGAGAAAAGGTTCCTAGAACTCTTGAAGTATGCAGATTTCATAAAGGATGAGAAAGTGAAGATTCGGAGGTTCTTCAGTAATATACTAGATTCCTATAAAGACAAGATCCAGTATGGAAGACCAAAGACAACATATTATACATCTGACGAGAAATTTATACTCAAAACGAGAACTCTAGCCATAAAAACTCCTATTTTTGAAAAAAAAAACACCTCCAAATCAAAAAGTGATGATATCAGTAGCACCATTTTGGAGGGGGGGCTAAAAATGTCGACATGGACGAAAACAATCTTTAATGTTATTTACAATAACCTTAAAATCAAGCCCCAGATTGAAAATTGATGCTACCGGTGGCACACTATTTAAAAAAATGTCATAATTATATCATTTTATCATAATTTAAAATTGAATTTACTAAACCTCTTGGTAACACTATATAAAACTTGCACTATATTAAATAAAAATTATTCAAGAAATTATTAGACCACTCTTTCCATATAAAATAAAGGAATTTCTAATAATACTCATAATAAAATCATATATTAAACCATAAGACGTAGAAGCTATTCATATTAAAATTGAAACACTCATTTAGAGTTGCCACGCATGCAATGTCGTCTTAATAAAAAGATAAAATGTTTCATGTGCAAATAGTGAAATCAACACATGGATTCTAACACACCATCAGAAACTACATTTTCTTCATATTAATGATTAGATGAAGATGTAGATGACCAGTATTCTTCTCTACTATCAATAAGTGCACCATATGAGTCTTCATGTATGCCCAACATTTCATATGACATATTCCTTCTCGATCTATGGCTTGGTTTAGCAGACCCCCATGATGCAACTATTTCTTGTGCCAACAATATTTTGATAATCTCTATAGTCTTGGAGCGAAGAGTGCATTTCTTTGTCAACTGGAAGTCATAAACTAGTATGTCAACATATTCTAAGTTCAAAATGTTAATGCGATGATGATTTACATTTTGACCCTTTCGTTTTCTCTTTTTACAAACCCTTTTCTCAACCACCATCTCTGGCTTGTAAACACCATCAAATGGGTGTGTGTTCGTTGCATATCAATGTACTTCAATGGATATAACTTCTTCATTTTATTTATTGACCTTCATAACTTCTGCAATCCAGAATGGACAACAACGTGCATTTTCTATAGCCAACACTGTAATCATACAACCTTCCTTAATATCTTGTATTGAGCCTCTATAAAGGTCTTCCATTGCCTCCTATTGTGCAGATGATCTTCAAGACCCAATATACATTTCCCTTTCCTCTTCTTGAGAAGGATCAACACCTTATGGTTCAACATTTATTTCCTCATTTTCAGTTGACATACTTTGTGGCCAATGAAATGGAGTCTTCAAAAAAATATCTCCATTTGTAGAGTTTGAAATTATGTCATTTTGCTCCATGAAAAAAGACTCCCACCAAACAGTATTAGCAACATCAAAATAGTCATATGTATCTTTGATAGACTTTTTGATTCCTTCCAAGCATTGAGAAAAATCAACATCTCTATTGTGTCAGCGTGCATTTTGAATCTTGATAGCGGATTGCAATAACAATAACTTTGAAGCATAAATTTAAAGAATTGGGATGAATTTCAGAAATGTTAAACCTGATGTAGGCCCCCGTTCTGCACTTGTTGAGTACTTCTTACCCCATAGTAGTGTTTTCCCATCAATCTTTTTTATACAAAATTGATGTTGGAAGCTATTGTCATTAAGTTTTTCAATGCACCTTGCTTCACCATGTGATCCCATAATAAATCTTCACATGTCAATAGTCTCCTCCAACGTTAGTACAACATGATATGGATTGTATGTCTTTATAATAATTTTAGTTAATGATGGAAGACTCCCAACATTATTCCTCCCCAATGTCACTACAAAACAACTAAACAGTTAAACAATATGGTCATGTGTATGTCCAACAAGTAGGAAACCAACTTTAACCTTCTAAAAAATTCCCAATTCAACAAGCATGTTTAGATAACCAAACACAATCTGATTTTTGTTTTCCTGGCTAGTGTTGTCCAATTGCAGATACATAACTCAAGGAATATTACCGGACCAATGAGTAATCGCATGGGGAATTATGGTGATGGTCAAATTTGCATCATTATGAATATTTGGAGCTGCAGAGTAAACCCTTGGGGACATATGACCATTAAAAACCATACAACCAACCAAGTGAAATTGAATAAATTTTTCCTCTAAATTCTTTGGTACACGAACAAAATGTGGCAAAAGTGTTTTTTTCTTATCCATACCATCAATTATCAAGCTCAAATACTGATGTAGATCATCATAACACTTCTTGCGATGTTTGTATAACTTTTGTCATTCAAATGATTGTTGATTTTGATGTGCTTGAAGTTCTTTGATAAAGGAATCTACAAATTTAAAAAAAAACATTGATGAGCTTTTATAATTGATATGTATAAGATAAAATAAAGTTTTTATAGATGCACCTCTTTCTATCCCTTCTTATTTATCCCTTTATTGTTTAAGAGAAGCACATATACTACAATCCCCCATCCTTGACCGTCTTAGGAATATGGACATTGTTGAACTCTATTTTCCATATTCTTGTAAAATATGCATATCTGATGAAATTGTTATTTCCTTCGGCCTTTTGAACAAGTGCCTTGTACAAGTTGCAGATTTCCTGCCTTGAGAAATTATTTGGAATGTGTATGGTTTCTCCATCTGGCATACTCTCTCCATGCTTAGAAAATAAGTCACACATCCACGGTATTGTAATGTTTGTTATTGGCCCAGTAGCTCGTGCATGATATTCTTTAGAATAAAAAGTGGGATCCTTTTCTAGCCTTGTCTGGATTCTTGATAGTCTAAGAATACCAATTGAGTGAAATATTTTGAATGCCCTTATGCAAAGAAAAATACTTCCAATGCGATAATCATATCCTGCCTTTGTGGAAATCATGCACCCCACTAAATATGAATTTTGCATATTTTTGTTCATTGAAATATATGCTAGACTTTTATCCAAGCCACAATTGTAGTGCATCTGTTTCAAACAATGTTTTTGTCAACACTCACTTGAAATCAAGTCAGTAATAGAACTTGGACTCAGGAGCTAATATTTTCTAGACCTTGTATTACTAGAATGCTTTGGATTTATATAGTATGGTCTAGTCCTACATTTAATCTTACTCATTGGTACAATTTGCCTTTGTGTTTCATCTACCATTTCATCATCCTCGTTTGAATGAGTGTCATCATCAATAGGAGGAATATCATCTCTCTCATTGAGATTATCATCACCAAATTTAGTAGGATATTGATTATCCTCATCAGTATCATGTTTATCACTTGAGGTAAAATCAACATCATCAACAATATTTGTATCTTCACCACTGGAAGGTTCATCCTCACCAAAATCATCATCTTTCTCTTTAAAATCCTATCTTGGAGGAAAATCATCATCGACGGCATCAAAATCATTGCTTGGAGGAAAATCATCTCCATCATTATTATTTCCTTCATCCTCATCAAAATCAACATATGTCCCATTAAAATCCTCGCTTGGAGGAAAATCATCATTCGTTCCCTCAAAGTCATTGCTTGGAGGAAAATCATCTTCACCATTATTATTGCCTTCATCCCCACCAAAATTATCATTTGTCCCAACAAAATCTTCGTTGGGTGTAAAATCATCATCGGTGCCATCAAAATCATATCTTGGAGGAAAATCATCTTCACCATTATTGGTGCCTTCATCCTCACCAAAATCATCATCGGTCCCATTAAAATCCTCACTTGGAGGAAAATCATCATCGGTGCCATCAAAATCCTCGCTTTGAGGAAAATTATCTTCAGGTCCATTTTTGTTTCCTTCATCTTCACCAAAATCATCTTCTGTCCTATTAAAATCCTTGCTTGGAGGAAAATCATCATCGACGCCATCAAAATCCTTGCTTCCATCAGAAACATTATCAGCCCCATTGAAATCCTCAGTTGGAGTAAAATCATCAGCAGTGACAATAAAATCCTTGGTTGGAGGAAAATCAAATACACCATTATTGGTGCCCTCATCCTCACCAAAATCATCATCGATCCCATCAAAATACTCACTTGGAGGAAATTCAACTTTGGTGCCGTGAAAATCCTCACTTGGAGCAAAATCTTGGTTAGGAGGAAAATCATCGTTGGTGCCGTGAAAATCATCGTTGGTGCCTTGAAAATCCTTGCTTGGAGGAATTTTGTCATCATCTTGCTCAATGCCTTATGTTTTCCCTAGAGTTTGTAGCCTAGACTACAAGGTCCAAATCCTACAAAATCTTAACTTAATGAACAAGTAGCTTTATGGTTTTATAAACAAGTCAGAAACATGTTTATAGTTTTTGCAAACAATTTACAGAAAAGAGATCAAGTTGATATTACAGGTTACTAACAGTGAAAACATAATATCAAGGCTAAAAGAACATGAGAATGAACTTATAATAAGGAAAGAACCAACATTGTTCAGATCATGATAAACATATAGACTATCCACAGTAATCCAAGTACAGAAAAGAATCATGAATACAATGTAATATTTATCATTTCAAAATTAAAACAAAAACAGGCTCAATTTGTACATAATCACTTCAAAGTATTCTTAATAACTTCTTGTATACAAAATTTTTCCAAACCAAAACAGTTTTAAGATCGACTTTTCATGGATGTAAACTTCCCAAAAATAGATAATCTCATTAGAGGAAATTTCAACTCAAAATGGGCCTCCTAAAAAAATTAATAAAATAATAGTTAAAATACTAAAATAATATTTATTAATTTTGGAGGAAGAAAAGAAAAAAACTACTTTTTTGTTTGTATTTTCGACATATCTCCCTATGTTTTTACTCAAATTTTGATTGGGAGAGCTCATTGGATGCGGAATTAAATTTTGCATCCAACGTGATGATGATGTCATCATCATTTTTTAAGGTATTTCTTGTTTTTGGGGTAGCGAGATCCATCAAAAGTATGTCGAGTGGGTACTCGTTGGATACGTAATTTAATTTCACATCCAACGAGCTCTCCCGATCGAAATTTGAGTAAAAACACAAGGAGATATGTCGAAAATACAAACAAAAAAAGTAGTTTTTTTACGATACATATCCCCAAATTTATATTAAAAAAGTGTTTGACCTATACGGTATTTCAAATTTAAATCAATTTCATTGGCTAACACATGATGACATGGAATTTGAATTAGAGTTAAAAGGCCCATTTTGAGTTGAAATTTCCTCTAATGATTTACATCAAACTAGCTTGAATTACTTTAAGACATAAACATAAACTTAAATTCTAACAGCTGTGAAAACAAATCATAGTCCTATCCAACTAACATTTGTTCAATATTTATCAAACCTATCTAAAGGCATGACTTGGCTCATTTAGCTTGACTAATGCATGAACATTTAGAGTTTTATGGTTGCTTCGGCGAGGATAGTTAATCCATCTAATGCATGTGATATTTTCTTCAATCTGGAATGTTCTGTCTCCATGGCTTGCATTCAATCCTGAAGGTATTTATTTTGATTTACCATTTCTTCATATTGTTACTCAATAACCCTCTTCCTCAAAGCTTCTTTGGATACTAAAATAAGCTCTTGATAGCTTGTATTAATTTCCTCCAAGTCCTCACACAGCCTTTTATTTGCAATCATTAACTTTTCATTAAAATCATTCAGGTGCTTGTTATGTTCCTTAAAAGATTGTAAAGACTTCTTTAACGCCTCTATTTCTGCATGTGATTCTATAACATCAAACTGAACATGAGCTTCTTTATCTGCTAAGGGTTTTGAACCCGAACCATCTTCATACTTGATTACCTTTTCTTTTCCTTTGCTGACCTTTATGGAAAGATTTGGAATATGTAATAATTCTTTTTGGATTTCAGCCAGAGTTTACTCTTCTTCCTAATAATTGTATTCTGTATCTTGCACATTCTCCTCACTAGATGAGTCTTCTATCACGATTACCGTATTTTTTTGAAACTTAAGGTTTAGAATTGATTTCATATCCATCCTTAATTTATTTTTAGACCGAGTCTTTGGCCTCTAGCTAGTTTCATCATAATTTGAAAATGGGGCCTCCTCCTGTAATGAAGCTTCCTGAACCACTATATTTTCTTTGATTTCTTTGGGAGTATCCGGGGCCACAATTTCTTCAACAACTAATTTACTTTGAATATGAGTTTTGAAAATTTATGTTATAGAAACAGTATCACCTACCTCGTGCACATGTTCATATTTATCCTCTACCACCTTCCTCTTCTGTCTTCTGTATTGCTTATTTATCTCCTCATCAGGATGTTCTTGAATTTCAACTTCAAAACTTGACCAAAAGAAGTGCTTCCAAGACCTACTAGTATTCCCCAATTCATGGTTTATTAGTATTCTAATTAAACCGTGATGGAAGACCGAATGACTATTGTGCTCGGGATGATTTTCACTCGTGGAATCATCTTTTCAATACACTTCAAAAGATAATAAGGTAAGTTTATCTTAGATTCTCCATTAATATGTAACATAAACCTCAAATGGTATCTAAAAATAGTAGCAAATCGTCCCTCACATGTAATGTAACGTTGAACTACTTTCAAAATATATCTCCATTCTAGTTTAACTTTATTCAGGTGAATACGTTTACTCCAATCTATACTTACAAAACCAGGCAAAAAAAATTGACTGAGATTAACCACAAACAATAGTTGTTTAAACCAATTTTCGCCTTCTACAGACACACCAATGGCCTTTGCAATGGTGGCTTCATCCACTATAAAAATTAGGGTTTTCAAATCTACAACAGAGTCTTTGTAATTTTTTATAAAAGCATTTGTTACATGTAAATTACACCCCTCCATCCGTTCACATAATGAGAACTAGCCCGCGATCTTCATTTTTTCTGCACAACCTGGGAATTCCTCCATCCATTTAACACTATCTGGTTCTAATCGATAGATCTTTCCACTGAGTCTTTTGACCATTTCCATCGTGATGTGGAGGCTCTACCAGCTTCAATTCCTATAAAAACATTCAAAAACCCTAAACTATGCAGAGAGAGTTCAATAAACCATTTGTAATATTAGTGAAAGGTATGAATCCGTATTCCTTTGCATGAAATATTCCTGCATATCTGGGTATAATTACACTGTACTCATTTCTGGACACGTAACTTGAGCTTCTATCGATTTCACTATCATGTTTTAAACATGTGTCTTGTACATGCATTTACTCTTAATGGGTGGAAGCAATAAAGTAGCATTGTCATATCTCCCGTTGTTCAATGCATTTTCTGTATGTACCAAACTCATAAATGAAGTACCCTTATCATAACAACATCGGACCCTCGTCATGTATGAGTCAAGTTTTTATTTACTAAGCAAATGAAAACATTCACACATTAAGCTATGCATAAATTCCAATAAATAACTTTAAAAATATTAATAACAAATGAGCCTTATTTTTTTTAAATAGAATAATGATAAAATCAACTATTAAAAGACTAAGGTTAAAAAAGGGTAAAGCAAAATTTTAAGGGATAACTAAGGTGAAACTAGGAAAAATATCTTTTAGGAAAAATTTCTAAGGTAGCACTAGAATACAACTCTAGAGATAACATCAGGCTCCGATTGGGGATAAAGCTCTCCTTGTGAGGCTTTAGGAACATATTTGACCATGTGCCTTCAGAAAACTGCTAGAATCATATCTCTGAAATCATGCTATTTTGTTGGGATGGAGCCTTATATACACAGACTGTAATGATATTTATAATGAATATGGATATTTTCATTCAGTATGTATGGAAATGTTTCAAGAACCACCATTTACTGGTCCTGCGGCCTCATCACCTTTCAGGTTTTGCAAAACAAAAGTGTTATTTCACGGAAGCTTAATTATTGTAAAAGGTCCCAGCCACAAATTATCAAATTTTTCATGCTTACCTTTTTCATCATTTCGTGCATCCCATCTAAGAACTGTAGCACCAACTGGAAAAAAAAAAAAATTTCTTAACTTTTTTGTGAAAACTATCTTTTATCCTTTTTCCACTATCGCTTATCTTTCTTGTTGCAGCTTAACTATCTGAAATAGCCTTCTTTTCATTTCATCAAGTTCCTCTTCTTCATCTTGCAAAAACTTAATTACAGGAAAACTTAACTATACAGGAAAGATTGCATCAATTCCATAAACAAGTTTAAAAGGTGATGTTCTAATTGATTTCTTTATAGTTACCCTAGCTGCCCAAAGAGCATACTTTAATTTGATAAACCACTTCCTTTTATTCTGAAATAGCATCTTCTTAATACTATTCACAATATTTTTATTAGTGGATTATGCTAATCCATTTCCGTGAGGCTAATAAGGTGTGGAATTTTTTAAGATGGTGTTATTTTCTTCACAAAATTTATCATATTCTTGGATTTAAAGCCTGGTGCATTATCAGCAACTAACTTTCTTGGACAACCAAATTTGCTCAGAATATTATCTTGAAGAAAAATGATAATAACCTTAGATGTTTCTCTCCTAGTGGGAATTGATTCCACCCACTTGGTAAAGAAATCAGTGGCAGTTAAAATACATTTATGCTGACCATTGGAAGCAGGATGAATCTCTCCTATAATTTCTGAACCCCATTGTTGGAATGGAGCATTTACTGATATTGGTTTTAAGGGTAAAGACTATAATTTGTGCTTACCTACAAATTTTTGACATTCAATGCAAGCCTTAACATGAAGATATACATCTGTAAACAAAGGGGGGTAATAATAACCTGATCTTAAAATCTTAAATGCAGTTGCTTTCCAGTATTTATGTCCCCCACATGCACCCCCATGCAATTTTGCAGTAACAACATATGCTTCTGATCTTTCCAAACATTTGAGCAAAATGCCTCTCGGATCTTTCCAATATAAAACTTGATCAATTAAAACATATTTCAGAGCTTTAAGTTTTAATGATTTGTATTCATTTTTATTTAGATTAGGAGGGCATTGTAAATGCAGTAAAAAAATAAACTATCATTTCATACCATGGGGATTCTAGATACCTGTTATAAACCTGTTCTTTGTCATATTCTATTGTTGTATCCTGTATTGACTGTTCATTCACCATATGAATATCTAAAACACGACAATTTGACTCTGTCAAAAGTTTTGCTAGGCCTTGTCCCTTTACCAATTTAGTGGGCTTAATGTCAACATCATACTCCATGATTTTAGCTATACATCTGCCTATTTTTCCCTCACTATCAGGTTGCACCATAATTTCCTTAACTGCTATGTTAGGAACATAAGCCAAAATTTTAGAATGCAAAACATAAATCCTGGAGAATTTCAGAGCCTTAACCAATGCATATGCTTGTTTCTCCATTGTACTGTACTTTAACTCTGAATATCTTAAAGTTTTGCTAAAGAATGAAATTGGATGTTCTAAACCATATGAATTCTTTTGTAATAAAACATTGGTTATAGTATCTTCAGATCCAAATGAGAAAATTGAAAATTCTTTAGCAAAATCAGGGATTATTAAAACTGGTGCTTTTACAACTGCTTTCTTTATCTTTTCAAATGAATCCCTAGCCTCAGTTGACCATTTAACCTCTTTATATTTCTTAAGCATTTTAGTGATTGGTTTGATCATTTCAACAAAATTAGGGATAAACCATCTTAAGAAATTAATTTTGCCAAGAAAAGACTAAATTCCTTTCTTATTTCTCGATATGCTGATTTTTAATATGGCTTTAACCCTTTCTAGATTAATTCTAATTCCTTCAGCGGAAACTATGTGACCTAAGAGCTTACCTTCTTCCATACCAAAGTGAGATTTCTTAGGATTCAAAGATAATCCATATTTCCTGCATTTAAGAAAAGTTTGTTTTAAATGTTTCAAATGTTCATCATCATATTTGGAAAATACTGTTATATCATCTAAATATATAACCACAAACTTTTCTTTTTCACCAACAAAAGATATATCCATAGCTCTCTGAAATGTAGCACCTCCATTCATAAGACCAAAAGGAATCTTATCATACATGAAAGTTCCCTAAGGAGTTGTAAAGGTTGTCTTTTCCTTGTCTTCTCGTTGTACTGCAATCTGATTGTACCCTAAAAAACCATCAATCATTGACATCCTTTGACCACCTATAGCCTTCTGCAAAATTTGATCAATCTTCGGCAATGGATAATTATCTTTTAAAGAAGATCTATTCAAATTTATAAAATCTACAAAAAGCCTTATCTCGCCATTCTTTTTCCGTATAGGGACTAAATTTTCCACCCAAGTAGAATATCTTAGAGGAATAATAATCTTTGCATCTAAAAGTTTCTTAACCTCTTTTTCAATGATTGGTAGCAAAGCAGGATTAATCCTTCTAAGCTTTTGCCTAAATGGTTTGGTATTAGGATTTATGGTATTTTGTGCTGAATTATATTGGTGTCATATACCTTCAAATCTCCATAAGACCATGCAAAAATATCTACAAACTCCTTCAACAGTTTAATGTATCTTTTTCTTTCTTCATCTGAAAGAGCTTTAGAAATTTTAACCATCTTAGGTTCATTTTTTGTACCAATATTACAGTTGATAACATTTTCTTAAGAATACTGCATAGTAGGCTTGACCATGTATCATCCTTTGAAAATAACCTTTCAAGAGGCACTAGATATTTAGGGATAACATTTCCTTTTAATTCAATAATTTTATGATCAACAATTGAATTTTATGAAAAAAGAGAGATTATGATATGTTTCCATATCTTTATCTTCATCGATAAAAGAAGTTGAGAACTCAATTGTCAATTCTAAAAATTGCTTAATTTCTAGATCATCATGGAACATCGTCTAATGCTTTATGTTATCTGGAATAGAAGGTTTGTACCTTACTTCAATGGGATATTTGAGATGTGAGACTTTTGGAATTTTGAAGTATGTAGCTGCTAAAGCCAAAGAATCAGTTGTTTGGTTATGATCTCTTGGGATAAAATAAATATTGAAGGCTAGGAAAAAATTATCAATGAGATCCCATACTTCATTCGACAAAATTTTAACATCTGTTGTTTGACTTGATAAACATTCTTTACCTGCTATATAATCAGTTCAGAGTCACCAAATATAGTCAGTTGTTGAATGTTTAAATCTTGTGCAGCTCTTAACCCAAGGATTAATGCTTCATACTCAACAGTATTATTAGTCGTTTGAAATTCCAGTTTGTACATCAAAGAAATAATTTCTCCTCCAGGTGAAATAAGCCCAACACCAGTTGATGCTCCCTCTTTACATAATGATCCATCAAAATACATCTTCCATATATCATCTTGGATGCATATTTTAGTTTGAACTACAAGATCTTTCTCAACTTGTAAAATACCTTCACAATCATCATTTAATTGTAACATACAAGAACAAAAATCTTCATGTAGTGAATAGATTGGATGATTATTTGGATGTTTACTATCACTTACTAGATATGCAAGATGCACTTCTCTGTAAATTCTTTTGTGTTCACCCTCAAACATCAGTATTGTAGCATAAGAGAGATCCATTTGGAGGGTTTCTCCTACCCTTTTTTCCCATGATCTAGATAGCATCATGCCAAACTTAGGAGAAATGTCTACTATGACCACTTCCATAAGTGCACTCTTCATTGGCAGCTGTGTGAGGCTTACAACAAGATCTTTAATGCCTCCAAGGCATTTTATTGCCCTAGAATCAAAAGCATACAAACCATGATATGGCTTAGTGACAGTAAGCCCTAAGGATTCCATGACTGCCTTAGGCATGAGGTTATGTGAAGCTCCCAAGTCAAGGAGACAATTGTGCAACAACTGCTCATGAACTGTAAGAGTGATGTAAAATGGGGGAGGATACTCAAATTCATCATCTAGATGATCAAAAGTTTTGGAGCCAACAATAATAGTATGATTCTCATCTTGCAAATTGATTTCATCTGAAGGAATAAAACTTACTGAAGACTTTAGAACTTTAAGAGTTGACTCCCTATATGATTTATTTTTAATCAGCTCAGTTAATGGAACAAGAATCTTAATCTTATTAAGTTAATGTTCTTGAATAAAACCAATAGAATTCTTTCCAATATATTCTATGACTACAACCTTATCTCTGCCCTCCTGTATTACCTATTTATGTTCTGAAGGTAGCCCTTGTTTGGTAGGAACATTCCTTGCAATTTTCTTACCTTGTGCTACCTGTTTTATCCCATATCTAAGACCGTATGATTTCTGTTGTATCTCTTGATAAATATTTGACATACATGTCTTCTACTCTGATACCAATGAAATGAAGAAACAACCAATGTAGATAAGTCCAAATTACAATTGAGGTCCCATTATTTATATTTTGATGGAATACCCTTTCATTAAGAGTCATGTCTTTTCGTAAAGACATTATTAATTATTATTTATTTTATATATATGTTGATGTTTATTATTATTATTTGTTTTTATTATTTGAATTTGTTACATTGCCACTCCCTTAGAAAGGCTTTGTCCTCAAAGCCTTATAATGTTTTTGCATCATTTTTGTGGTGTCGCAGCTAACGAAACATGTTGATACGAACTACTAAGAGTTGAGCACAACTTCTGATATGTGGACGTATCAATCTATCCCAAATTGATTTGTTATGGACTGTTGGCATTTCATATTGATCTATCATTAGGATATTTGATCACATTGGTACCGCTATCTTTCGACATTTCCCACTTTTTAGAATATCTGCTTTTATGGTTAGGGTGTCGATATGGAATTTTCACAATGCCATTTTCTTTTACGAGTGTCATTTTTTTAGCATTGGTCTGAGCAGAAAGTTGTATTTTCGTCTCTTGAGGTTTTAAAGTTTCGTTCTGTATCTTTTCCAACTTGTTTTATAACTACATGTTATCATTTTGAAACTTCTTAGTCACTTCTACATGTGATTTTCTATCATCTTCAGAATTCTTAAGTTGTTCCATAAGATCTTCGTTATGCCTTCTGATACAACAATTTTCTTCCTGTTTGTCTTGAATTTTTCCTTCAATGTCTTCCGTAGATTGTTATGTCTTCCAACTACTTTTCAACTTCTTAATTTTTGTGACTAGTGTTTTGATATGATTTTTTAATATGAAAATTTCTTCAGAATTGCTTGATAACACCTTGTTGACTTTTGTCTGTTCTAACTTATGTGTCTTCTTATTGTCATCATATTGTTGCTGGAGTTTTTCTTTTTGTTGTTTATGATGACGCAACTATGTTTCTTGATTTTCTAACTTCATCCGGACTTGCGCTAATTCAACATATTTTTCCATGATGAGTTTGTTTAGATGCTTTATTTCTTCTTCTAATTCATTATGACATCCATATGGTGATTTGTAGTCATTTTTTGACTTTCTGATCTCATCTTCTAAATTTTGATTATGAATTTTTAAATATGATATTTCTTTATCCTAATCAGATAACATTTTCTTGTTATCACTTATGGTTCGTTCTAGTTGTCAATTTTGGTCCCATAAGCAACCATTCTCATTTTCTCTCCACTCTTTCAACCGCTTCTGCGTCTCAACATCAGCTTGTACAATTTTATTGACCGCCTTGTATTTCTCTAACTCGTCCACTGTTGTTTGCAGTTGTGACTTGATTTCTGAATATGTAGGTGCCATTATTTGTGGCTTTGTTTTTACTTCACTTTTGTCTTCTTTTCTTTTTCTCTTTTTTTTCCAATAGTTTTGTAAAATGCGAGTAGATTGGATGGTTGGGAGGAATAAGTGTTACCTTCCCCACCTAGGTTCAAATCTCACTTGCTTCTTTGTAGTTATTATTATGCACTTTTTATATTCAAACCCAAACCCACTTTAAGAAACCACATGTGGTTTCACTCTTACCTTCTTCTTTTTTTAATTTTTATCTTTTCTTTTTGAACATTTCTTTTCTTTTCTTTTATCTCCTTTTTTGTGGGGGTTACTTTTACCTTTTTAAATTTTTTAAATTTTTTATTTTTTAAGGACAAAGTCCTATTTTTTTGGGAAACCCAAATCTACATAAGGTGTAAATAATGTTGTCCAAGGTCCCTATAACATCCATAGTTGGATATTCTCAATTAAGTAATTTCTGAAATAACCCACATATCCATAGATAATAAAATATGAATAAATTGATAGATAAGTCAAAATTACAATTGAGGGCCCGTTATTTATATTTTGACGGAATACCCTTTCATTAAGAGTCATGTATTTTCGTAAAGACATTATTAATTATTATTATTTATTTTATATATATGTTGATGTTTATTATTATTATTATTATTATTTGTTGTTATTATCTGAATTTGTTACAGAAGCTCCCGAGTCAAGGAGACAATTGTGCAACACTTGCTCATGAACTCTAAGAGTGATGTAAAATGGGGGAGGATACTCAAAATCATCTTCTGGATGATCAATAGTTTTGGAGCCAACAATAATAGTAGGATTCTCATCTTGCAAATTGATTTCATCTGAAGGAATAAAACTTACTGAAGACTTTAGAACTTTAAGAGTTGACTCCCTGTATGATTTATTTTTAATTAGCTCAGTTAATGGAACAAGAATCTTAATCTTATTAAGTTAATGTTCTTGACTAAAACCAACATCATTCTTTACAATATCTTCTATGACTACAACCTTATATTTGCCCTCTTGTATTACATGTTTATGTTATGAAGGTAGCCCTTGTTTGGCAGGAACATTCCTTGCAATTTTCTTACCTTGTGCTACCTGTTTTATCCCAGATCTAAGACCGTATGATTTTTGTTGTATCTCTTGATATATCTCTGACATACATGTCTTCTGCTTAAAATTATCTACTTCATGATAATTAGCCATCTTAGAATACTGATAAATAGATTTGGTTAAGAAATGAGAAGAAAAAACATCATCAAATTGATCAATATCATGCTCATGTTCTTCTAAATCCTCAACTTCCCTTTCATATACCTCTTACGATTCATCATCTCTTATCATATTATTTTGCAAAGGAGGTTGAATTCTCTGATCCTCATTATCTTTCCTTTCTCTTTGAATATCATTATTTCCTTTTTCTCTAGGCAAGAATCTAGGAACAAAAGAACGTCTAAATTGATTTGGATTTCAATCTCTTTCTTGCATAGGTCTATTCTGATTCTTGTTTTCCATTTCTAACCTATTGAGTTTTGAGACAAATTCTTGATTAATTTGGTCATTTCATCCAATTTATTTTCGGATGATTTTCTTGTAGAAGTTGATAGCATCATTTCTTTTTTACCTTTTTTATCATACACTTGAGATTTTGATTTATCTTTAAGTTTACTTGATGCTAACAAATTTGACTCAACTTGACTGGCTGGATTCTTTAGCGATCAGCTCTGGCTTCCTTCTGGGCGCGCGCGTGAGGAGAGTGAGGGCTTTAGGCTGCTGCAATGGCCGCCCCAGGGGGTGGGGACCCCCTTCCCCCCCCTTCAAATGAGATTGCTGCGTTCAGAAGACTGGTTGCCAGCGGGGGCAAGAGAAAAATCCCTTCCTCTGTTCCGAAATTCATCAAGAAGCTCAAGGAAATACCTGAAATCGCCTTGCCAGAGACGACCTCGATCAAGATTGCCCTGGCTCTGTCAGAAAGAGGGCTGGTAGGCCAGTTCATGGGGCTATGGCCCTCGGCAAAAACAACAGACGATTGGATCCAAAGGAACTGGAAGCCGCACCTCAAGCAAGGAGTCACCTGCTACCCCCTGAGCAGCGGCTACTTCCTCTTCGAATTTATCGACAAGGAGGATAAGGACCTCATCTTCAGAAACGGCCCATATTTTATGGGATCCCAGGGGCTATACCTGAACCGATGGACCCCGGGTTTTGACCCTACGGTAGATCTGCCCAAGGAGGTGCCGGTATGGGTCAGGCTCCCCAATTTGCCGGTCCACTGCTGGAACTATGAAACCCTGCAAGTTATTGGGAATGGAATAGGGAAGTTTGTCGATAAGGCAGACAACAAGAACAACTACAACTGTGCAAGAATATGCGTCGAAGTGGATCTTGAGGCAAGGCTCCCGGAAGCGGTGAAACTAACGGTGGGCACTTGGACTCATTTCCAGAAAGTGGACTACGAACATCTCCCATTCAAATGCAGAGCCTGCCAAGAACATGGGCACTTCCAAAGAAATTGTCCGAAGATTCAAACCCAAGAGAAGGAAGAAGCTGAAGGCTGGCAAAGGGTTAAGAAAAGCAAAATAGTACCAAAAACCAAAGATCCCAGAGTTGTTCAGACGAAAGATCAACCCCTGGTGAATCCAAATCCTCTGAAGGATCCTCTGAAAGAAGGCACAGCTACTTCAAAAGAAGCGGCGAAAGAGACCATTGAGATAGCCTCTAAATCCATGTCTCCCTCAAAAGCTCCGGCTAAGGAAAAGAGCGACCAGCCAGAAAGAGAACCTCAAAAATCAGACGATGAGCACATCACCATAGGCTCAGACCTGGGGGCTGAATCAGACGAAGGGGCTACGGAGACCAGCAGCTCGGTTGGCTCCCCTGAAAAGAACCCAAGAGGAAGGAAACCAGATCGAAAAAAAAGGGAGGAGAAATCATACAGGGACGTGACAGTAGGGGTCCAGCAAACCATACCGGACATGATAGAAACCAGATCATCAAAGAAAGGAAGGGCTCCGAAAGGAGCCACCCCCCCGGTTCTTAATGCAATTCGTCTCCTGGAATTGTAGAGGAATGGGAAGCAAGGCTAAAGAAGAAGCAATTAAAGACTTAGTAAGAATGAACGCCCCGGAGATACTACTGATCCAGGAGACGAAGATGGAGGAGCCTGAGACCATCCAGGCTAGCAAAAAAATTTGGAAAAAGGGAGATGGTAGAGCAGTCAAAGCCAGGGGAGCCTCAGGAGGTCTAGCCACCTTCTGGAACTCCAAAAATCTTGACCTGCTCGAGGATCACAGCACTACCCATTGGCTCTTCACGAAGCTGAACCATCGAGACTCAGGACACCAGATCAGTCTTTTTAACATCTACGCCCCAGCTCTTCTATCTGAAAAAAGAGAGTGTTGGGACTCACTGAATTCCTTCTTGTCCTCAACCGGCACGACAATATCATTCTTGCTGGTGATATGAACGTAACTCTGGCCCTTTCGGAAAAAAAAGGTGGCTCCCTGGTAAGAGACCCGGCTCGGGAGTGGATCGAAGACATTATTATGGACTGGGAGCTTGAGGATATAAAACCCAGCAAAGGCAAGTATACCTGGACAAATAAAAGAGTTGGCCCTGGGCACATTGCAGCCCGGCTGGACCGTTTCCTTGTCCAATCGTCCTTTCTAACTTTGGGGCTCTTCGCCAGATCTGATATCCTCCAGGCTTGCACCTTAGATCACAAGCCAATCTCCCTCTCTCTGTCTCCGGGGGAAAATTTGGGCCCTATCCCATTTAGATTCAGCCCCCTCTGGGTCTCCATGGACGGCTTCTTCGATCTGGTCTCGAATTCCTGGCAAGTTCCAGTAACTGGGTCCCCATTCTTCATATGGGAAGAAAAACTGAGAAGACTCAAAGCAGCACTCAAAAGCTAGGCCAA
>LPNX010963285.1:778810-806725 GCA_001517045.1 Pseudotsuga menziesii | reverse complement strand
AAATGCCTTTGATAAAGTTCGGCTAACTTTCCTTTTTGCTGTTATGTCCAAGCTAGGATTCCACCCCCATTTAATCAGCTGGATCAGAGCATGTATCTCAGGGCCTTGGATCGCCCCTTTGGTCAACGGGAGACCTGCCAAGTTCTTCAACGCCTCTAGGGGACTCAGGCAAGGCTGCCCCTTGTCCCCCTTACTCTATGTCATTCAAGCTTCTGTCCTTAGTTTCCAGTTGGACAACCGTCTTCAGCAGCGGTCTTTAAAGGGGCTCACAATCACCCCTAGAGTGAAGAAAATCAACCATGCTCAATTTGCTGATGATACCCTCCTACTGGGTCATGCCAATCTAGCCACAGCAAGATCCTTCAAGCAAGAGTTGGACGCCTACACTGAAATCTCAGGCAGTGAAATCAGCTTGAGGAAAAGTAAAATTTATGGCTGGAACTGCCCCCCTATTGAAATGGCCTGTATCTCAAGAATGCTGGAAATGGAAGGAACCTCCAACTGGGAATCCATAAAATATCTGGGAATACCACTGGTCAAAGCTACTCCCAGAAGGAGTATTTGGCTTCCCTTGGTGGACAAACTCAAGGCCAAAATCATGGCCTGGGGGGATTCCTGGTTAAACAAAGTAGGTAAAACTATTCTCATCAACTCCGTCTTAACCTCCCTTCCTCTCTACTAGGCTTCTATGTTGTTAGCCCCAAAAGGAATCGTGAAAGACATTGACAATCTGCTGAGAAAATTCCTATGGGAAGGGGGAAGAAATACAGGAAGGAAAATGCACCTTGTTAGCTGGGAAAAAGTTAAAGGCCCCAAAAGTGAAGGAGGGCTGAATATCAGAGATGTGGCCACTCAAAATCTGGCTATGGGCGGCAAGATTCTGTGGAAAATGATTAGAGGTAAAACAACCTGGAGCTCCAAAGCGCTCAGGACTAAGTACTTCAGAGGGCACAAAGAGAGATGCTTGGACAACCCTCCATTAACANTAGATCACTTCTGTTGGTCCCTTCTTCATGACAGCATTCTAACTTGGGACAACCTGTTAAAAAGAGGCTGGGAGGGGCCCTCAAGATGCCCTCTCTGTGCCTGCCATGAGGAAAGCTCGATCCACCTCTTTCTTCAGTGCCCCTATGCTCTAGAACTCTGGAATTTCCTGCTTGATCAGCTAAATCTGCCCCCCCCCCCTCTGACCATCTCTTCCTTGTTTGCCTCCTGGACTGATTATGCACCCTTCTCCTTCTCTGGTCTGAACTTGTTAAAGCACTGCTGGATGTGGGTCCCTAAAATTTACTGCTGGAAACTGTGGCTGGAAAGGAATAACAGAATTTTTAGGGACAAGGCAGTCCCACCAGCCCAAGTTGCAACCAAAGTAAAGGCGCTGTTAGGAGAGCTGGTAGCCTCAAAGCCCAAAATCACCAATGAAGCCAGTCCAGACAAAAAGGAGTATAGCTGGTTTCACGGGCTTGATCCAGACCTGCTGACCAGAACCAAGAACACGGTGAAGCATTTCTCTCCGTGGGAAATCAGGCTAGAGGAGTAGGAATTTATAAAATGGAGATCCGCACTGAACAAGCATATTCTGCATGTTGATGGGGCCTCGAAAGGGAACCCTGGACCTGCAGGAAGTGGAGGAGCCATTCTAGATATGTCTGGGAATATCATTCTCAATTTTGCCTGGGGACTGGGACACAACTCCAATAACATTGCTGAAATTCTTGCCATTTGGCAAGGACTGATGCAAGCCAGAAGTCTGTCTATAAAGAAGTTGGCCATTATTAGCAACTCCAGAATCATCATGCAGGCTTTCAACCAGAAGAAAGCTCCCAACTGTATGGGATTGGGCCACTATTACAGGAAAATCTCCTTTCAGCTGAAAGCCTTTGAAGAAGTCAAATTTTACCACGTCCTTCGTCACCTCAATCATATTGCAGACAATGAAGCCAACGCTGGTGCCTCTTTAAGCAAAGGACTCATCATAGTTAATGGCAATGAAGATTCTGTACCCATCCCCTAGGGTCATGGAAGTTCTGATCTTTGATCCTGCCCTGAAAAGATTTAAGTGTATTCCTTGTTCCTAGTGTTATCAGTCCTCTGTCAGTGGTTTTTTGGTGATTACAGAACTCTGTCTTTGAATTTTTTGTATTTCAGACCTCTGTCAGTGACTTCAGTTCCCAGGCATGGGATGTATGGGACTTTACAGCTCTCAGCCATTCCCAAGTGAAGGATGAGGTTCTTGAGGGACAAGTTCCAAGCTCCTTCTCTGCCTCTGATGATATAAGTGCTTTCAGCTCTCTGTCAAGGAAGAATTAAGGGCTTCCAGCTCTCTCTCTTTAAAGAATCCAGCTCTCCAAGATCTCTGGAATTGAATTCTTATTGTTCTCAGCTCTCAGTCATCGAAGAATCAGAGTTTACAGTGTTTTGGCAAAGATTTCTCAAGATCCATTTGATCTCTGTCCATTAAGTCTTCAGATTTTTCATCTCTGGCATTGAAGTTATAAGCGTTTTTCAGTCCTCTATCATCGATGCTCTGTGTGAATTCAATTCTCTGCCATTGAGGAACTCAGTGATTGCAGGCTGTCAGTGCATCTAAAGAGCTATGTGTTATCTTCTCTCGGCCTCTCAGCTCTCTGTCGAGGAAGAAACAAGTGTTTTTAAGCTCTCAGTCTATGAAGACTCCAGTTCTTCCAGCTCTCTGGAATTGAAGACAAATTGGCTCTTAGCTTTCAGTAATCGAAGTATCAGAGCCTGCAGTCCTTTGGCAAAGACAATCTCGTTATTTTAGCTCTCATTCCTTTAAATTTTCAGTATATACAACTCTGTCATTGAAGTGATCAGCGATTTCAGTGATATGCATTGGATGAAATATGTGAAGTCGGTTCTCTTGCTCTAAAAGAGTTAAAAGTTTCCAGCTGTTTTGAAGATCTCCATGTGAAGCATGAGATTCTTGGGGGACAACTCTTATTTTATCCTGCACTCACCCTTCTCGCGCTGGCATTTACAGCAAGGTGGACCGAGTGTTTCTCGCTGAAGGAGGACAGAGTGTTCTCGTTGAAGGAGCCAGCTTGGTTGCTTGGTGTTAATTCACGTGCTCATAGTGAAGGGAGGCTTCTTAGATGAACTCTCCTCTCTAATTTGTCCTCTCTGATTTGAAGATCATTGTCTGTCAAGAAATCTCCCAGGTTTTTTGCAAAAAAGTCAGGGAATTCAGCACACCCAAGTATCTGGATCCTAGTTATTTGTTTTGTTAAGAATCTCTGAGTGTAAAAGTTGCTGGTAGGTTTGGCCAAATTATTAATACAAATGACTCATAACCGTTTTAGTTAAAAAAAAAAAACAAATTTGACTCAACTTCTAATGCAACTTCCTACATATTTAGCAAAGTTACAGACCTTCTTTCTCTTAATAGCAAAGAAAACTAAGAATCAAAAGAATTAACATACATGAGTTTTGTTGATGTCTTAGAAGGCTTTTATTTCAGCCAATATATTACTATACATCTTATTGAAGCGCTTTGAAAAATCTATGACTGATTCATTTTGCTTCCCTTTCAAAGCTCCAAATTCAGTGACATGGTAAAGATAATATTTAGTGTCCCCCCATTGTCTCATAAACACATCTTCTAAAGCTTATATCCCATCAATGGAACCTACGAGTAATTCTCTAAACCATTTTCTGACCTCTCCATCCAGACTCTGTACGAACATCTACATCCAAACATCCTTAACCTCGATGTTTTGATTGTCTGCATAACTGAAAAATGCATTCTAGTGTTCTTCTGTAGTTACCTCACCCTGACCATTAAACCTAGGTAGACATTTTTGATAATCACCCCCAGGAAGAGCATGAAGGGGCTGAGGCAAAACCAATGGGGCATACCTTGCAACCACTATTCGATCCATATAATCAAGAGGTTGTCCAATCATGTTTGGTTTAACTTGACTTGATGAAGAAGGAGGGCTATTGATTTTAAGATGGTGAAGTGGGATCTTACTTCTGAGAGGAGTATAAGGTGAAAGTTGAGACTTTAATGAAAAAATTCCTGAATGTAAGATATTAGGTTTAACTTTTTCAGATGATAAGGGATTGGTATAAACCTAAAAACTATCAACTTGAGTGACAGGAATAAGGAAAGACAAATCTTGTTTTTCTTCCTTTTCAGGATGTAGATTTGCAGAAGGAGAAGCTAACTATAACTGATATGGTATGTCTATAGATAAAGGATGTTGATATATTCTAGAAGAAGTAGAACTTAATTTCTGTCTAGCCTCTTTCAGAATCTGCTATGGGTATGATACTCTTGGATGCAAGGGAGAAGTAGGATTACTCGTAATCCTTGTTTTCCTAAAAGCCATTGTGAAAACTGCTTGGTGAAAATTGTAGTTTGTAAAAATTTTCTAATTTTGTTCACCTTCAAAACCAGATTAATGAAAATCACCCACAGAAGATAATATTCACTTCTGTCCCCGACAACGATGCCAAAACATGTTTTTCCTAGAGTTTGTAACCTAGACTACAAGGTCCAAAGCCTAGGAAATATTAACTTGATGAACAACTAGCTTTATGTTTTTATAAACAAGTAAGAAAAAGGTTTATAGTTTTTGCAAACAATTTACAGAAAAGAGATCAGGTTGATATTACAGGTTACTAACAGTGAAAACATAATATCAAGGCTAAAAGAACACGATAATGAACTTAGAATAAGGAAAGAATCAACACTGTTCAGATCATGATAAACATGTAGACTATCCACAAGAATCTGAGTAAAGGAAAGAATCATGAAGACAGTATAATATTTATCATTTCAAAATTAAAACAAAAACATCCTCAATTCGTACATAATCACTTCAAAGTATTCTTAATAACCATGGAAATGTAATACATGCATGTAGCAAACAATATGAGTCTGATCTCCACACCCCTGATACCCTATACTGTCCACTATGACTTCTTATATGCAAAAAATTCCAAATCAAAACAGTTTTAAGATCCACTTTTCATGGATTTAAAATTCTCAAAAATAGAAAATTTGTTTACATCAAACAAGCTCGAATTACTTTAAAACATAAACTTCAACTTAAATTCTAACAGCTTTAAAAACAAATCATAGTCCTATCCAACTAACAATTGTTCAATATTTATCAAAGTTATCTAAAGGAATGACCTACCTCATTTAGCTTGACTAATGCACGAACAATAATAGTTTTCTGGCTGCTTCGACGAGGACAACTACGCCATCTAATGTCTGTGATCTTTTCTTCATTCTGAACTGTTCTGTCTCCATGGTGTGCATTCAATCGTGGAGGTATTTATTTTAATTTACCATTTCTTCATATTGCTACTCAATAACCCTCCTCCTCCTTAAAGCTTCTCTAGATATTGAAATAATCTCTTGATAGCTTGTATCAATTTCCTCCAATTCCTCACGCAGTCTTTTATTTGCAATCATTAGCTTTTCGTTAGAATCATTCATGTACATGTCCTCTTCCTTAAAATTCTGTAAAGACTTCTTTAACACCTCTATTTCTGCATGTGATTCTATAACATCAAACTGTACATGAGCTTCTTAATCTGCTAATGGTTTTGAACCCAAACCATCTTCAAACTCGATTACCTTTGCTTTTCCTTTGCTGACCTGTTGGGGCCTATAAAATCACAGGTAACAACAGTAGGGATTCTCCCCAATAAACATTCCCAATTAGCTTGTTATTGTTTGGTATGGGGAATCCGTCCGGTTTACGGTCCGACTACCGTAGATCAAGTAACGATTAAAGTGTTTTATCGGTTATGGCCCAGTTAACCGTGTATATTTTTTTAATTTTTTAATATTTATGTATGATGTGCAGGTACCTAACTAAATGCAGGCGATAGAGATAACGAGGAGGGTCACAACGTGATGCGCAGGTTCTTACCTCTCGTCTTACCTCTCTCGCTTCTAAATCACAAAACAAAGAGAAACTAACTAAGAGTCACTAACCTATCCCTAGGGAGCAAAACTGTAATTAATGGTGAGTAATGTATTGTATTGCATGCATAAAGAAAATCACAAATAGCTGTTAACATTCCTAAATACATGAATATCAATAGAAAGATGAACAACAAGATAGCTTATTATTAATTAAAACATTCATTACTCAATCACAAATGTGGAAATTTCACAAAAATAAACAGGAGCACATTCATAACATGAAAGAATTCAATAGGTTAGAACAATCTCACGGTTCATGGAAACAAGCTGAAAAAGAAATAGTTCACATCCAACTAGCCCATGACAAACATTTGAAACTCCACAAAACTTTCTCTAGCTAAAAACATATAACTCTTTATTATAAGATGAATTAGTTCTTCTTACAATAAACTTCCCAAGATAGTCTGAAAAAAGGTCCTTTACTATCTAAAACTCTCCTATACTTATACAAAAAGCAAAAAACTCTTAGGCTGCCCATCATTGCCTCTTGAGCTTCCCCAACCTTTCCTTTACAAAAATTTGTCCTGTAGATTGTGAACAAAAATTAATAATATATATTACATTATTAATCAATATTCCCAAAACATTTCACAAGGAAGGCCCAGCTTGCTCATTTGTGAACTTTTTCCATGCATTAGCATCTACTGCTATGCTTTCAAACCCAGAAGGCTCAACGAATCGAATGTTAATATCATACTTGGCAGCTTGGGTCTTCACACCCTCTATTCTAGCAGGAATCAGGAGCATCTGGTCCTCCAATAAGTGTATGCTCACGGCTGCATGAGCTACTTCATTTTTTAATATCCATTCATCCAAATACTTGACCTGCTGGATTACTTGTTCATCCTCCTTGTATCTGTCCTATAAATGCTTTAAAAACAGTTCATGTTCAGGTAGCACCTCCAATCTCTTCTCAGCAGAATTCTGACACCAATTATATGTGACGAGCACTCTCTTGCAGAATTCCGCACAAGCAGTCTTTGTCTTCTTCATTGTTTTTTTAAACTCTTCTGCGATATTACTGGTGAATTCCATTAGCTCATATTCTTGCTTCAATGTTTGCTGATCTTTGAGGGATGAGTCTGCGAGAGATTCTTTATTGGTTTCTACCCAAACCATTCTTCCCTTTAGAATTTCCAATATATCCCGAGTCCTATCTAGAAAATATGAAGTGGTACTTACAATCTCTTCCATCCTGGTGTCTATCTACTGAACTTTACATCTTTCATCTTCTATATGTAGTTGTATCTGATGGATATTTTTCCTAAGCATCAAAGCATGCTCCTTTAAGGGTAGGATGTCAGCTTTCTGCTCCATAGCACTCTTTAGCGATGCTGTCAATGAATTCTTCTGTTCTTCTAAAACTGCTACCTGCGTCTGATATTGCTTCTCCTTATATTTTGCAGTAGCCTTCTCTATTCCCAGCTCAGTAACTTTGCTTTCCAACTTGTTCTTTTCCTCATTTAATTTTCCAAACGATAGTTGAAAATTATCTTTCTCAGCCTTTAAACTATGATGCTCGAGCTGTAGCTTTTGTAACTCTGCCAAGGTAACTTGAGAATTCTTCTTTGTATTTTCTACAGATATTGCTAAAACATCCTTATCTACTTGCAGAGTTTGGTATTCTGTCCTTGAAACCTTGAATCCACCTGTCATGTTCTCATATTTTCTTTTTAGATTCTGGCTTTCATCCCTCTCTTTCTTCAAGGTTTCCTTCAGCTGAGCTATGTTCTTCCGTGACTACTCCAGATCAATCATGATCTTGTCCATGTTGTCTTCATTTGCTAAGGTTAAAGCTGCCCCAGCCCTTGCTATTAACCATGGATCCTTATGAGTACCATGTACGACTATCTTCTCTGTCACCATCTTTCCTGGCTTTCCTCAAGTATCTACTTTTTTCTTAGTTCTCTTAACAATTCTCTTCTCTTCTTTCTCATAGAATATAGTATTAAAATTAGCTATTTCCTCCCCTTCGGTAGGCATGAAAGGAATCAAATCAAATTCAGAAATTGAAACTTCTCCTAGCATACTGCTAGAAGGAACAACAGGCTCCAAGGGATCAAGATCAGACTATCCTTGTTCTTGATCTGTAGGATCTTGTCCTTCTTGTACATCAGCTTGCTCTGTGGGATGCTTTTCCTTTTGGGGTTCTGTTAACCTGAAGCCCTCACTTTCTGCCTATTTCTTCTTTATCTCAACTTCCTCTTTTCTTTTCTTTTCTTCTTCTTCCTTTTTAGCTGCTTCTTCAGCGGCTCGTTTCTTTTCTTCTTCTTCAATCCTCAACCAATTCTCTGTTTCTTGTACCAATCTGCTAGCATCTTCTTCTCTTTTCTTGGCCTCTTCCTCTTCTAGCTTCTCATCTTTTTCTGCAGTATTTCCTTTTCCACCCACAGTTGTTATCTTCTGCTTGAACCTTTTCCTGAGGACAGTCATGTTCTTAGCATTGTGGAACGTCTCCTCATCTTTGTCCCAAAAGTCAATGTACTCAAAATGAATTCCAGCTTCTTTGTAGTAATTAGTTACTTTGTTCTGGGAATCATTTTTATGAAAGTTCATTTCTCCAAAGCAAAAATATTCTAATTTTTTAACAAACTTTGTTGCAGTCTTGACCCTTGAAAACTTATAACTTCCAACGAAGAAGGGTACTGCAGGGTACACTGCCCTTTTATGTTCAAACAAAAAATTTCCTACTCCATCGATGTACAACTATCTGACGACCTCCATGTGGAGTACATAATCTGTAGCATATTTTGGGAGCAGAGAAGGAGCTCTCGAACCACCATACATCCTCACATACAATCCATCCTCTATCAGATAATAACTCCTGAATTCTTATATGACCTTAAATGCTTCCTTGGACATGCAATTACATTCTGCTAGGAAAATCAGAGTATATAGGGGCATATTGAAATGCTCACAAATATCCCTATAGTAACTGTAATACTTATGAGCCCAAAACAATTTATAAGATGTGTATACTGGGGTTCTGTCGTTCTCCCAATTGCACTTCAATGCAGGGAAAGGATGAGTGCACAATATGTAATCAATTAGAATAGAACTCATATAGAACTCATATTTCTTCTGGGATACTCCTCCCAAGGCTGCACTTATACATGCTGAAAGACTGTTTAACACTATACTGGCCCAGTTGAAGATAGTTCCTTGTGTAGCAACAAAAAATATGACCAGTATCCAACCAATCTTGAAACTTTTTCCATTTGCTCTACCAAAAATCATGTTAAGCATCAAAGTAATAAATCTGTAAGGAGCACGGAGAGTTGAGGTATCATATTCTCCCGAAGGTCTGGTTCTAAAATTCTTCCTTGGGATCATCATCCTCTTTACCATCTCTACCTCCTTTAACCAACTTTCCGTTAGATAGGCCTGTGGTGAGGGTAGATGCTATGCCATAGACACATAGGCAAGGTTGTATGCAGCATAGACTTGCTTTGCAGTATTTTCTAAGATCATTCTTGTCACATCTGCCCTGGGCAGAATCCAACCTATTACTTCTGAGCACGGAAACAATTCAAGCCTAGTAGCCACTTTCATCAAAGCTGACTTTTCAATGTTAGCATAAATTGCCATTTCTTCAAACCCAGCATCAGGGACATTCTGGCTTGAGATCATTCTGAAAATTTCTCCCCATTTGCAATCTGGTTCTACTCTAGTAGTGGCTTTAGTGTCCTCATAGATGATTTCTAACCTGGTTATTACTTCTACCACAGGCTCCTCTTCAGCCGCCTAGGCTTTCTTCTTCTATCTCTTTGGCATGTTGTTGTAATGGCAATCGACCTGTAACAGTCATGCAACATATTTTAGTCTAACTAACTCTAGCAATTGATATAGTAATGAACAAGAAAATATACAGATCTATGCACCTCTTCGACATGCATGCTGGTAAATTTATGTCAAACACAATTTTTTAAATGAGTGATTTAAAACAGAAAACCCGATAGAATGTTGCCTCCTAAACATGCCCAAGCTTCACTCTCTCAGAAACCCTAATCGACTGAAATTCTTCTTCATCTCATACAGGTATTTTGATTCTCATCAAGCTCATTCCACCACTAAATATCAACAAACTCTCAAATTACTCAGTTTCACTGTACTTCTTAAACTAATGTGCAAACTCCTCTTTCAAACAACGATTGTTGACTGAATGCCCTCCTGAATCCCACGAGGAACTGAGGCTGTATGGAATATGGCTTCTTAACCTCTGGTTGACCATAAAATTTCCAAGAATAGGGTGGTGCAGACAGAAAAATGCCTGTCTGCACCATGCCCTACAACCTCGTACAAGAGACGTAGGCACATACATAACGCTTGACGACATACAGACTCAACCTCCCATGAAATGAAAACTCAAACAATGGACTATGCCCTTAATGATGTAAAATATTCACAAGAAAAACTCAAGGAACCGAAACCCTAAACCCCCTATGCAGAAAACCTAACCTCCATCCATTAAAATGGTTTAACAGTAAAAAACACCACCCAAAAGAGAGAATCACGGGTAACCTACTTGGAAATGGCAATGTGGACGACCCGGACGGGAAAAGATTTCCACAGGTGCAGAGGAGGACAAAACATGTCTTGATAGCTACGCGCACACCTTCTCCGGACAGTTTCGACAGTGCAAACTTGACAAATCACAAGGAATGATATAACATATATATATAACCTTTGACCGGGCAGGAAACCATCGGCGGGAAAACATTAAAACCATCGGAAAAATAGTCTTGAGGATATTCGCAATAGCAGGCGCGAAAAGAACTATAGACCCGACACTATATTGTTAAAGCAATATTGGACGTCGAAAACACTATCAACTATTCTCGGGACCAATTGTTGATGGCCCTCTGCAACTTCGGTGTTAGACTACTCTACTACCACGATGATTGCTTTGGAAAATGAGTATCAGCTCCCAGAAAAGTTAAACTCTTTGGAATCGGCAAAGAAAAGGTAAAGCTTTCGGATCACTT
Organism: Pseudotsuga menziesii; assembly: GCA_001517045.1. Taxonomy (NCBI): domain Eukaryota; kingdom Viridiplantae; phylum Streptophyta; class Pinopsida; order Pinales; family Pinaceae; genus Pseudotsuga; species Pseudotsuga menziesii. The sequence goes on along the minus strand of LPNX010963285.1, from coordinate 795,775 downwards.
TAAAACTAGCCTTCTGCAACATCGGGTGGGATAAACACTACGACTCCGGCCTTTTCAGGTCAACCAATGTGACAACGGGAAAAATTTAATCCGATATCGGAAACACTAAGGTGAAAGAACACCTAGCTCATCGGATAAGTCTAGCACTAAGGAGCCGGAACTTTGGCAAACAAGGTCCGAGAGGTCAAGCAAATTAACTCCAATGCATCAGCAAAGATTTCCAAAGGCTTCCAATAGACCACTCGGCAAGCTAGATGACTCTACTTCCACAACGTCGGAAGGCTAGTCCACTTCACTTCCGATATCAGAAGAATAGTTGACTGATCATTCGATACAGAAAAGTAAAAAACCAAGCTTTTTAAGAGAATTTTCTAAACTCAGGGCAGCTTTGGCAAAAATAAAATACTCCTAGGCCAGTTTGAAGAAAAACAAATAAAAAGGGGGGCCTTAAAATTAAAATTTTGGGGAAATAGTTGCAGCTGCAACATGACCTTTATGGAAATATTTGGCATATGTAATAATTCTTTTTGGATTTAATCCAAAATTTCCTCTTCTTCCTGATACTTTTCTTCTGCATCTTGGATATTCTCCTCACTAGATAATTCTTCTATCACGGTTACTGTATTTTTTCAAAACTTAGGGTTTAGAATTGCTTTCATATTCATCCTTAATTTATTTTTAGAACGACTCTTTGGCCTCCATCTAGTTTCATCATTATTTTCAAATGGGGCCTCCTCCTGTAATGAAGCTTCTTGAACCACTGTATTTTCTTTGATTTCTCTGGGAGTATCCAGGGCCACAATTTCTTCAACAACTAATTTCCTTTGAATATGAGTTTTGGAAATTTCTGTTATAGAAACAATATCACCTACGTCGTGCACATGTTCATCTTTATCCTTGACCACCTTCCTCTTTTGTCTTTTGTATTGCTTGTTTATCTCCTTATCATCCTGTTCTTGAATTTCAGCTACAAAACCTGACCAAAAGATGAAGTGTTTCCAAGACCTACCAGTCTTCCCCAATTCATAATTTATTAGTATTCTAGTTAAACCGTGATGGAATACCGAATGATTACTGTGCTTGGGATGATTTTTCACTCGTGATATCATCTTTTCAATACTCTTCAAAAGATAATAAGGTAAGTTCAACTTAGATTCTTCATTAATATGTAATAGAAACCTCAAATGGTATCTAAAAACATTAGCAAACTGCCCTCGCATGTAATGTAACACTGAACTACTTTCAAAATATCTCTCCATTCGGGTTTAACTTTATTCGTGTGAATCCCTTTACTCCAGTCTATAATTTCAAAACCAGGCAATAAAAATTGACTGAGATTAACCACGAACAAATGTTGTTTAAACCAATTTTCACCTTATACAGGCACACCAATGGCCTCTACAATGATGGATTCATCCACTGTAAAAACTAGGGTTTTCAAATCTACAACAGAATCTTTGTAATTTTTTATAAAAGCATTTGTTATATGTAAATTATACCCCTTCATCCGTTCACATGATGAGAACCAACCTGCGGTCTTCATTTTTTCTGCACAACCTAGGAATTCCTCCATCCATTTAACACTATCTGGTTCTAATCGACAGATCTTTCCACTAAGTCTTTTAACCATTGCCATCCTGATGTGGAGGCTCTACTAGCTTTGATTCATGTAAAAACATTCAGAAACCCTAAACTATGTAGAGAGAGTTCAATAAACCATCTGTAAGATTAGTGAAAGATCTGAATCCCTATTCCTTTGCACAAAATCTTCGTGCATATCTAGGTATAATTACAATGTACTAATTTCTAGACACGCAACTTGAGCTCCTATCAATTTCATTATTATGTTTTAAACATGTCTCTTGTACATGCATTTACTCTTAATGGGTGGAAGCAATCAGGTAGCGCTGTCATATCTCCCGTTGTTCAATGTGTTGTCGGTATGTACCTAACTCATAAATGAAGTACCCTTACCATAACAACATCGAACTTTCATCATGTATGAGTCAAGATTTTATTTACTAAGCAAATGAAAACATTCACACATTAAGCTATGCATAAATTCCAATAAAGGACTTTAAAAAGATTAATAACAAATGGCCTTATTTGTTTTAAAATAGAACAATGATAAAATCAGCTATTAAAAGACTAGGGTAAAGCAAAATTTTAAAGGATAACTAAGGTGAAACTAGGAAAAAAGATCTTCTAGGAGAAATTTCCAAGGTAGTACTAGAATACAACTCTAGAGATAACACCTTCAAAATCTCCACTTGGAGGATGGTATTCATCATCATCATTACTGCGTTTAAAGTTCTCGCTAGGAGGAAAATCATCATCGTTGCCTCTCAAATACTCACTCGAAGGAAAATTCCACCATTTTCAAAAATTGAGATAATTTTATATGAGTCCATGACTTTTCACTAAAATGTATAATGGTGCATCTCCCACTCTCCTCATACAAGTAGAATGGTGCAACTTTCAACCTCCATCAATCATATAGTTAAAAGAGCTAATTTTTCTCTCCAAAACATTCCCTCCAAAATTTTGCTACAAAAAAAAATCGCACATTTGTAATGCATTAATACAATTAATGAAGTTATTATCATATTTCATATAAAAAAATTGTAACAATATTAATTAAATCACATGTAAACTATGCTCTATAAATTTTGTAATAATATATTTGATATCTAAATTTATTTTTTTATCCCACACTCATAACACAAGTAAAATTTCATTTACTGCCATCCTATTTAAATTTAGTAATAATGCATTAGCGAATTACTATTCGCATTTTCTTTCCATTCACATTTGGATTTGGAGCAATTTAAAAGAGCTTTGCAGGTTAGTTTTCTTATAATAAATTTGTCTATTTTTTTATCTTGGTAATTTTTTTCTTTTATCGTTTTTTTTAAATCCCACATTCATGTAGCGGTTAATTAAACTTAAACAATGCAGTATAAATGTGATTTGGTTTCTACAGTCACCTCTTGCAAAACAACAATTACAAACATTGCAGCAATCTACAAGGATTGACCACCAAGGCGATTTTCAAGGTTAGTTTAATTTACATTTTTGTGCAATTTTTTTTTTAAATTTTAGACTGGTGTGCCCTTTGGATTCACAAGGCTTAAATTTAATGTTTTTTATTTGTATTTTTATTTGTTTACAGCTTCGTGTGCCTGTTGGATTCATTGTGGTTAAATTTAATGTAAATTTTTTTTTTGGGGGGATTGGCCTTGGGCGGGTGCCCACAATTTACAATTTTTTGGGGGGGAGCAGGGGGTTGGCATGCCTGTAAGGGAAATGGTGAAGAGGTGTGCTCCTCCCTCGGGCGCCCTTTGGGCACACAAAGTGTGCACCCACAGGAGGGCGTGCTTTGGGGCATCGAGGGAGGAGCGCAACTCCTCCACGCTACCTTTAGGGGCGCGCAACAAAATTGCGTGGCCATATTGGGCACGCGCTTTGGGTGCCCAGGGGAGGAGAATAGATCCTCCTTGCTTCTTATAAGGGCATGTATCCTGCAGGTAGGAACTGCACTCGTCCCTTGGTGGCCCTGTTGGGCCCGCGCTTTAGGTGCCCAGGAGATATGTGAATCGCGCTCGCCCATTGGGGCGCACTTTGGGCGCTCAAAGGGTGCTTGAGGGAGCTACACCACATCTCCTCCCTGTTGCCAATAGGGGCGAGTTGCACGCCTCCTACGGGGAGTGGGGAGGAGCCCCCGGGCGCACAACAAGGTCGCGCGATTCTCAGAATTGCGTGGCCCTTTTGGGGTGAACTTTGGGTGCCCAAAGTGCCCACCAAAGCCCAACCTAAAAATAAAATAAAACAAAAATTGTAAAGTTTGGACACCCACCCAAGGCCAAGCCCAAAACAAAAATAAAAAATAAAAAATAAAAATTACATTAAATTTAAGCACAGTGCATCCAAAGGGCATGTGAAGCCGAAGGGGCCGCGCGATTATAGTTATGTTGTTTTTTGAAGATAAACTATTTTTTTTCATTTTGTTTTATAGGGTGAATGGCGTCAATAAAGGTATGTGTAAACATGTCTGGAGCAAGATCGATAATGATTTCGTTGAAAAAAACAATTGAGTCACCACATAATGTTTTGCATGATGAAGTCGTGTCCATCAAGAATTTAAAATCCAAAACTGAAAGGGAATGGAAACATGCGCCAGAGGAAGAGAAAATGGACTATTCTTAGTTTCTGAAAGTGAAAGTCAAAATTTGATATTGTTTGAAGGTTTCAAACTATAAAATCGATGAAATTTTCACTGAATTTTGTGTAGGAGTCGTGCACGATATTGAGCGCAAAATTGTAAGTTTGTAGGTTTTTAAATTTTTTATAATTTGGATGATATGACAATGTAATAGTTTGAATACAACAATGTTTCCATTTTGCAAGATTTTTCCATGCCACTTTCTCATATTCTAAATGGGCTTTATTCCACTGAAGAAAACCTTATGGATGTCATAATGGTATTCTTCAGAAGGGAGAAACACCAAGGAAGAAACGAGTGCAAAATGTACAAACTGAAGAAGTACAAACACGGAAAGGAAAGGACATCCAAAAATAAACTCAAGTAGTTAAGAAGGTTACATTTAAAAAAAATATCTCTCCCAACTAAACTTGATCAGCAAATTGTTGTTGATGAGGATGTTACTTGTGCTGGTAAGAGTAAGAAACGCTCTTCTAAAAAAAATATGGATGAGGGTGCTTTCATTCCTGATCAACAATTTGTTCATTTAGATACACCAGCTTCAAGACATAAAAGGAGGACACAAGATGTTGAATCCAATGTTGGCACTGAAAATCCTGGGGATAGTTTGGAAATCATCACTCCAGGAGGTGATCTAGATGATGGTGCTATTAAGACAACACAAAATACCATTCGGGATCGATTGCAGAGGGATAAGTTGGTTCACAATGGGCATACATTTGATTTAAATGTTAAGCAACTTTATAGACCGATGCAAGGTTAAATGAAGTATCAAATTAGGAAGCCACATCCCTTGCATGTTCATAACTTGAAAGCATTAATGAGGCCCAATCCTTATGCACATGTGGTTGACTACCTAGTTCTTATTGACATGAAAGATGTTCATGTTAGAGATGCATTTGATGAATCAAGGTGTTTTGATTACAACTACTATGTTTTTGGGGGGGATCATTCTGCAGAGTCCAAAAGAGAATTGATGCAAGAGTTTCCCAAAAACCCCACTTTTCAAACAGTCAAATGCATAATTTATGTTGGTTTAACAGACGTGGAAGCAAAACTATTGGCATGAGATCATAACATAGATAGTGACTATAGGATGTCCATGACATTCATTCAAAGGGTCAGATTTATCCACAATGAATTTGAACAAATATGTGGTGGGGATAGATCAAAATTTGATGTAGATTTATGGAAACAATATTGTATGGAAATAGGTTTCCCAATTAAAGAGGACAATGTGAAATAGAAAGGTTTGAAAGGAAGTGATCCATTCAGAGTTGTAGACAACTATTTTCAATTGGCATTTAGAATGGGGCAATATGGGATTTTATTGAAGAGATATTTAACATGTGGGATAATATTGGCATAAAAAATCAAAAGGTAAAGAAAATTAAAGCAGCTGCATGGAGTAGTGGTCAAGGAGGCCCTAACGTCAAGAATTTTCCAGAAGATATGACTATAACACCTTGGAGAGAATCGCAAGGTGTGAAGGATGAAACACTTATATCTACAATTTTGTCACATGTAAAGTCAGGTGAATTATCCATGGAGGAAATGCGCAATGAATTTGAAAAGTAAGTTTGTGGATCGGTTTATATTTTGAAGTTTATTTTTTGAGTTCAGTATGTTTTATTAATTAAGAATTATGATATATCATTGGATAAGATTGTAAACATAATTTATTTTTTTACATCGTGTAATCATAAAAATTTACATGAAAATACAAGAGGATATGATTAAAATGTTGGGGGAGAAGAGTTTGGATGATGTTAGGTGCAACTATCTAGACTCAAGCTCCATAGAGAACTTGAGAATTTTTTTTGTTGCATACAAAAAGGTATGTCAATTTATGATATATTCTATTTAATTTATTTGCAAGCCAATTCATTTATATTTGTTTTACTTATACCTATAAATTTTTTCCCGAAGATGACAAAGAAGAGTTCAGTACCAGAATCTTTCAAAATTCATATTCAAAGAGCCAAAAATAGAACGACAAAGAAGGAAACGCCTTGCAAACGTTGAACTTGATGATACCCTTGATAATCACGTTTGGAATGGGCTAGAAACTATGCAATATAAAGTGGTTGTTGGTGATTATGCAAACATTACAAATCTTGTTCCTAAGAAGGAGTACTCCCTAGTAATTTTAGACATCCCTCGTGGCTACAATATCAAATACATTACGTATGATTGTGAGCCTTATACTTACCAATTATCCAATAAAGTGGTTTCAAGATTTATTGATGTCACAACATCACCTCTATGGAGATTTCTTGTTTTACATTCAAATGTACAAGGAGGAGGAGTAATAACAACCTTCTAGGATAAAACAAATTCAAGGAATCAATTGTATTGGTAAGACAATTGTAGTGTGTTATTAAGCATTTGAAATTAGATATGAAATTTATTTTTCTATAAGTTAATTAGATTATTATTTAATTGGGTTACAGGCATAAACCTAATATTCATAGCTTGAGCAATGATCCATTTATGAGTGATACTGAAAGCATACATCTTACACGTTGGACAAAAGATGAGACCTATGAATCTCTTTTAATCAATGAAAGGAGTGAAGGAAAATATAGTCAAATCTTGACTTATAATGTTGTCGTTAAAAAGTTGGCATATGAAGAAATAGATTTGAAATGAGAGATTGTAAACATCTAACAGAAACCACAAGCATTGATTAATTATCTCTTAGATACATTTTCAAAAGAAGGAGATTTGGTTTTTCGATTTTTTCTCAGGATCAGGTAATATTTCTAATATTATTGTTATCACGGATCTTGTAGTTTCCCCATAATGTAATAATATACAGGGTGGCAGAGGGGACAGAAAACTAAAGTCACAAACTACGAAAACCCTAACCCTCAAAAGATGGATGGTTTCCACGTTGGTTAGGACTTCCTTCACTTTATGTCACTAAAAATCGAGTGACAAAGGGGGAAACCCATACCTATCCTATACGGAAAGACTTAAAGCTAACCACCAGATCAAACTAAATGCACATAATACGTAAGGTGATTGTTGGGAACCCTAGCTTTAAGGATAAAGCCACAAATTAAGGAAAGCTTGAGTGTTTTAAGGATGTTGGAAGTGTTCTCGGGTCAAATGGTTGCATGGTGACAAATGTGGTTACCAAATCTAGAATTTGTGTGCTAACTCAAATGATCAAATTCGGTACTCCAGGGGGATTTAGATGAAAAAATGGGGAAAATACCCAAAGTTGGATTTGATAATGAATTAGGGATTTTAACACACTTGATTTACTACTTGGATGATAGGTATGACAGTGTACAAAATCCAAATAGAACCAAGGATACAGAAAACTCAGAAAATAACTGGTAAGATGAGATCGTTGTTTTTACTAGGGATTAGTGCCACTTTGAGATGAGAAGATGGAGTCAGAAGGTGATGTCTAAGAGAGAGGGATAGTTTTGGGTGATCTTCGTCAAAACCCAGATCGTGAAATTTTTATTTTCAAAGTAAAAAATATCCTAGTGATTTTTCCTAATTTCTATAGGGGGTTTTTAGTAAAACTAGATGATGTGCAATGCCTGAAAAAATAAATACAGAGAAAGAAGTTGAGAAACTTACTTAGAATTTGTAGATGTCATATACGATGATGAGGACCTCATAGATCAAATGGGAAATCCAGGCAAGTTCTTGATTGTATTTCTCTACTCAATGACCTAAGTCGCCCTCCTTTCCTACAACACAAAGGGAAAACCAATAAGTGAAACAAGAAAGATCAAGATCTACAAGAATAGAAACAACCAATAGAAATATGAAGAGTCATAAAGAAGTGATCACTCCCTGTCCAAATCAATCTGAACTAAGACGTCAGGGCAAGTTCGCCCACCAATGTGCCTTCTCTTCAAATCGCCTCATATGCCTATAGAACGAATTGGATACCACAAGTACAAGAAACTATGCCGAAATATCCTTAGTGCAAGAGAAAGACAATTTCAATCATCATCACATTTAGTTATCCACAAGAACACAAGGATTGAATCCCAAAAAGATATATTTATTCAATATTCTAGTGCCATAGCTCATGGTTTACAATAGGGGGATCACCTCTCTTAAATAGCTTGAAGGTGTGTCCACATTTTACTTAACTATCATTCGACGGTTGATATTAAGACATCATCAATGGTGGAGATAACAAATATGAAGATCAACACATGGATCAAGTTGAACACTTTAAAGGGGGTCCACTTTTGCTCAAGGACACGACCCGAAGGTGGAAAACACAATATAACATAAGATACAACATGAAAATACATCAAATGGGGTCACTAGGGGATTAATTCATCCTATGCCCCATTGCAACCTCATAACATAAGATATAACCATATAATACATCAATTGGCCAAGTGAAGGGCGCCCCTTGAAGGATGTCCTCACTGGCTAAGCCAAACAAAAATAATCCCCAACTAAATGCTGACTAAAACTGTTGAAGAATTGTTCGGGGAGCCAAAATACATCATCAGAGTTTCCAAGCCATTTCCTTTACCCAACAAGCCAATCAATTTTTTTAGTGAATTCCTTAGTTCATTTTCTGGTGGTACATCCTTTGAAACTAAATAAAATCATCATAACTCTATTCAGGATGAGAACTGGGGAAAACTAACTACATTGGATGATCTGGAAACATAGAAGAATGGTATAAGTGACTACTCATACCCCCTGGAACACTGCAATGCTCTAGGAGAACCAAAATCACTGCCATCTGTAATAAAATTTGATCATTTGACCAATAATAAAGTGATAATAACCACTAATCATGAGATTTGGGGCCAAACTCTCAAAACTGAACTTGCAATATTAGTCTTGGGCATGTCTAGAACAAATATAAGCAATGTTATTTTTTGAGTCACTACCTTGGGAACCATGTTTGACTTGGTCAACTGGGTTAACCAGGTCAAAGCACTGAAACTGGAGGTCATATAATGTACCAATATGATCATGCATGCATCAAAGGTAAGAAATGCTCCAATGGTGTATATCAAAACCCAACTTTAAATCATGTTATTCATAATCATGGTGACAACAATAATAATAGTAAGATATACATGTGCCTTTGAAAGATCTTAGAACCTTTTGGAAGTCTCATGTGCATGCCATACTTACAAAGTTTAAACAGTGTGCTAATGTTGGGTGAGGATGGAAAACAAGGCTAAGGCAAAGGGAGATGACTTATAACTGACTTTAACCATATGATTTCTCATAATGATGACAATTACACACGACCACCATGACATATACATGACAGATGAACATTAGGGGATGGTGGTGTCTCACAAATGGATTAGTTAACCTAAAAAAAGCCCATTCAACTCTAACAACATGTATACGAATCACATTCAAGACAAGAACAAGCTCAGTGATGATCTTTACTAGGCCCCTTATGTTGAGTACACAAGAACTATAATGCAGAGATCCTAGGGGACACCGTGAATTAGCGATCCCTTGTCCCATCTCACATCAAAACCCACAGGATCCATGAGGAATTAATCATTACATTTGAATAGTGTACAGTAGTCTTTAGATTTAGCATTTGTTTATCCATTGCTTTTTCTTTAGGCCTTTCACAATTTTACTTTATAGCCATTTTTGAGTTGTGTCTAAAGACACAGTTTGCATTTTATTTGAGGGATTTGCATTTCAATGGATAGAATTTATAACACATAACACATGTAATGATGGTAGACACGTTGCTTCAAGTTTTAGTTGACACTCTTTTGGATAACACAGAGCCAAGACATAGAAAACATGGGATCCATCATGCATAGGGGTCAAAGTGGGGAAAGTGATCTTCAATCTCATAAGTCACTTATCAAGCTAAAGTCATGGGTTAAGGATCAATCATGGATGAAATGGATGGACGAGGACACATGACACATGGAACTAACACAAAACTAAAGTTTAACATTTGTACAAAGCATGGCATGAGCAACAATCTTCAACATAAAGTCCTTTGACTAGTCTTAGCACAAGTTCAAGCATTAGTATACATATATAAGCGTAGGTCACCATGATCACCCTAACAAGACAAGCCTAGGCGTTTGATATACATCATAGAGCAAAAATAAAACTAGGGAAACATATACCTCATCTCACCATATATACCTATCTCCATATGATAAAGGCCCTCTGTAATTGTGTTTACCATATCTGATTTGCTACTCTGCTCAAATGAACTAGGTCATCACTGGAAGCATCTCAATGGACTAATGAATCTCGATCCTCGCAAGGAAAGTCTGTTGAACAAGGCTCTGAAATGGATAAGGATGTAATGATGCATACTAAAACCCCATGTGAAAGATAGCTCGGAATAGATAAAGAGATAGATCTGTATGTTTCATTATGGTAGCCCAGCTGCAAATGTATATGTGATAACAATTACATATGAAACTAGTGTCATTATTCTATATATATACTATATATTTTTTAAATTTATGTTTCATTATGCTATTTAACTTTATTTTTTTATGCATGTGGTGATTAGGTACAACAATAACATCCTCTTTACAAAAAGGAAGAAATTGCATATCCATAGATAATGATCCCTTACAGTGCAATTATATCAATTAAAGAATTAATGCTATGAAAGTTCTTCCAGATGAAATGCAGGAAGTTGGTTTGAAGAAAGGAGAATTTCGTGAGTCACTTGTGGCGAAGATGTCAAAAGAGCCTTAACCGCCATTAAAATGGATGTTTGGAAATTATCATTTTGGGAATTTCACAAAAGTAGAAGACCCAATGGAAGAAAACAATGAGGTCTAGGAAGAGAGCCAAGCTGTAGAAAATGCCAATTTCAATGAAGAATACCAAACTTAAGGAGAATGTCAAACTTAGTTTTGACTTTAAGATTTTATTTTGAGAAAAAGTATTTTTTTTATATGTTATTTACAACTATATGGTATACTTTTTGTTGAGTTTATGTGAATCATGACTTTATGGAAAATAATGCTAAATATATCATTTTTACGCATAAAGTAACTGAAAATAGGTTAAAAATGGTTTGAAATGTCTTTATTTTCTCTCTGTTTTTTCAATTTGCCCAAAAAATGAGTTATTTAAGAGAAATGTTTAAAGGAAAAACTTCCAAAATGTATCTATTTTCCATTCTTATTACCTTCTAAATGTTAAAAAAAATCAAAAGTGTATATGTTTTTGCATTGTAACTAGGTACTAAATGTATATTTTTTTGTAAAATCTGAAAAAATATATGCCTCTAACGAAACATTATAGTTTTTTTATGACCAAGAAGTTTGAAAATCTCAAAAAATGGCTTTAAATGAAAAATGGTGCTACCAGTATACACACGTTTTGAATGGAGGCAAAAACAACTACTTAAATTGACCCCCCCAAAAACGAGAACAATGACGGGTTCTCATCAAGTTGTATAACTTGTTAGACCCTTAAAGATGCCATTTCTAAGGAAAAGTATCTATGTGATCAAAATTAAAACAAAGCTCGATATCAAAAGGACTGGAAAAATAAGAAAATAGGCAAGCAAGAACAAAGAAAGAAAGGATTCAAGCCTCCAACATTCGGAAACAATAAGGAAGTGTCATTTGGAAATGAATGGTTTGAAGACCTTTTCTAACTTGAACATCATACCTTTAGCTTCATATGATGTGTTGATTGGCATGGATTGGTTGGATGTGCATCATGCCATCCTTGACTTTCATAACAAAAATTATACTTGTCTATGTGAAGAAGGATGTCAAGTGACAATGAGAGGTATATCTAGACCATATTTCTAAGACATATCACAACTTTGCAGTTGAAAAAGTGTTTTAGCAAAGGTTGTCAATTGTATGAAGCTCATGTGGACGAACCAAGAGAAGGAAAAGAACCAGAACTACAAGACTACCTAATGTTACAAGAATCTGGAGATGTATTTCAAGAATTGCTAGGAATTGCACCTGAGAGAGATTGATTTCACTATTGATTTGGTGCAAGGTGCAGTTCCTTCATCTAAATCGCCTTACAGAATGAGTACTCCATAACTGAAAGAGTTGTTGATGTAGTTAGAAGCGTTTTCAAAAAATGTTACATAAAACCCAATGTGTCGCCTTGGGGAGCTCATGTGTTGTTTGTAAAGAAGAAGGATGGAACTTTAAGACTCTGTATAGATTATAGAAAACTGAACAAAGAAACAATAAGAAACAAGTATCCCTTGCCAAGGATTGATGGTTTGTTTGATTAGTTGAGAGGAGCCAAAGTATTTTCGAAGATAGATTTGAGATCTGAATATCATCAGGTCAGAATGAAGAATGAAGACATCAGTAAGACAACATTTAGGGCAATGTATGATTATTATGAATTTATAATTGTACCTTTTGGATTGACAAATGCACCGACAACATTCATGTGACTAATGAATGGGGTTTTCATAAAGTATTTGGATAAGTTTGTAATTGTGTTCTTAGATGACATCCTCATCTATTCCAAGTCAAAAGAAGACCATGAAGAGCATTTAAGATTGGTGATGAAAATACTTAGAGAACATCAGCTGTATGACAAGCTCAGTAAGTGTTCATTCTATCATAGTAGAATTTAGTACTTGGGACACATCGTATTAGAAAAAGGCATCTCAGTGGATCCTGAAAAGATAAGAGCTATTGTGGAATGGCCAACACCAAGGAATGTATCATAAGTGAGATCTTTTATGGGCTTAGCAGGATACTATGGAAGATTCATTGAAGGATTCTCAAATTTAGCTCATTCTATTACATCTTTGCAGAAGAAGGGTGTGAAGTTCTAATGGAATTCTAAGTGTGAAGACAACTTTCAGAGACTCAAGGAAATGCTTACTAGTGCACCCGTTCTAAAGATTGTAGATGCTAATGAAAGCTTTGTAGTATGCACCGATGCATGTAAACAAGGAATTGATAGAGTGTTGACTCAGAATGGTCATTTAAACAATTATAAATATGGAAAGTTGAAAGAACATGAACAAAACTCTACCACTCATGATCTGGAGCCTACATATATCATTCATGCCTTGAAGATGTGGAGGTACTACTTGATGGGTAAGAAGTTTAAATTAAGGACTGATCATGATGGTTTGAAGTATTTTTTTGAGTAGCCTACTTTGAATGCAATACATTGAAGGTGGGTGGAATTGCTATATGAATATGACTTTGATATCAAGCACATCGAAGGCAAGGAGAGTAAGATAATTGATGCATTCAGTAGGAATATACATGTGATGTATGTAGCAGCTATCAATACTGATACATCTGATTTGAAAGATAAGAACATTAAATCCAATGCTATAGATGAACATTACCAGCAAGTAAGATATGGATTGCAGTAACAATAAGTACCAAAGAATTTTAATAAGTATAGGCGTGGAGAGAATGGAATCCTCATGCATAAGGACAGGGTTTATGAGCCAGAATTTGGAGATATAAGGAATATGGTTATGAAGGAGATACATAATACACCTTCTAATGGGCATTCAAGTTATCACAAGATAGTAGCAGTTGTGAGGAAGCAATACTATTAGCTAGGAATGAAGAATTATGTTGCAAAATACATAGCTAGATGCATGGAATGTCAGAAGGTTAAAGTGGAGCATTGGCATCCAGCTGGTTTGTTGCATCCATTCCCAATACTTGAATGGAAGTGGGATGTATTAACAATATATTCCATCATAAATTTGCCTAATACAATACTACATAATTATGCCATCATGGTGGTGGTGGACAAGTTGACTAAAGTTGCACACTTTATTCCAGTAAAGACTACTCATAAGACAACTAACATTGCAAACATCTATACGAAAGAGGTTGATAGAATTCTTAAAGATATAGTGTGAAATAGAGATGAAAAAATTACTTCTACCTTTTGGAAAGGATTGTTGGAAGGATCTGGCACAAATATGAATAGAGTACAACATACCATCCTCATACAGATGGAAAGAGTTAATCGGGCGATTGAGGATATGTTGAGAATGTGTGTGATGGATCAACCATCTAATTTGGAAGATTATTAAGGTTTGGTAGAGTTTGATTATAATAATGGATATCATGCATCTCCGAAGATGAGTCCTTTTGAGGCATTGTATGGGAGAAAGTGAAATACTCCTATAAGTTTGGATGATCCAATGGATATAAATTATTGGACCGAAATTATTGAAGGACATAAAAGACCAGAAGGTTAGAATCAAGCAAAATTTGAAAGCAGCTCAGGACAAACATAAATTTATTTAGATCAGAACAGAACTGCCAGACAATTTAAAGTTGGAGATCATGTCTTTTTTAATGTTAGAACCAAGAATAGCTTCTTGAACTTGGGGAACTGCTATAAGCTAGTTGATAGATACGATGGACCCTTTGAGATCTTATATGGGATAGGTCTTGTTTCATATGAGCTTGCATTGCCTACTTGCATTAAAGTGCATAATATATTTCATGTATCTTTGTTGAAAAATTATATATATCTGATGCTAATCATGTGGTTGATTTGAATGTGATTTAGGTGGAACTGAAAGGGGGATTTTTCGATACAACTAGTTTCCAGATTGGGCATAAAATTCAAGTTACTACAAAACCGAAAGATCAGGTGGGTAAAGGTCCAATGGACCCATTATAGTCCAGAAGATTCTACATGTGAGCTGGAAGATGTTATGAGGGAAGTATACCCTCCTATTTTTTAAAATTTTGTCAGCATGTATGTAATAAGTATGCATCGAGGACGATGCATTGTTTTGAGGGGGAGGGGGATGTAATAGCCTGGTTGTTTGTTATAAAAAATTACGACACACACACACACACACACACACACACACACACACACACACACACACACACAATTAGTGAAAAGGTGTAACTCTTTATGAAGAGTTGCATTAGATGTCCTTTAAATGATTATATATACGGGCAGTTCTATCTTCTAAAATATCATATCTTATTTATCAACTTTGATATCTAGTCATGGATTATATATATTTTCGAAAGTGGAAGTTGGAGAAGTTCCAATAAATGGATTTTTACTGTTACAGTGGTATTAGAGCCCCTTCTTAGGCTTTTACATTAGCCTTTGGTTAGAATTTTGGACCTTTTTTTTTTATCTATTTCATAGTTTTTGAATTAATTNAGAGAGAGAGAGAGAGAGAGAGAGAGAGAGAGAGAGTTTTAAAAAAATAAAAAGAAAAAAAGAAGAAAGGGGAAAAAAAGAAAAAAGAAAAAGGAAAAAATAAAAACAATAGAAACCACACTTAAAAACAACAAGTGGTTTGTTTTCCAACAAAGAAGCAATACATGGTTTATTGGAAGCATTTGTGAAAGGTAATAATTAAGTTAGAATATAAGTGATATATTCAAAATATAGAAGTGCATAAGAAGTCTTAAGGCTACTAAGGAGCAAGTGAGGTTTGAACTTGAGTGGGGAAGGTAACAATCATTCCTCCCAACCACCCAATCTACAAGAAGTCTCAAGAAAAAATTAATCATTGAAGAATATACTAGACTATACAAGATAAAATATGTCTTTCTTTGATATATATTGGGGTAAGAGGCATAATAAAATGGAATCTCATGACGAAAAATAGGGAAGATTCCCACAAAATTTTAACAAATATGCCTACCCCATATTAAAAACTTATGGGCTTATTCAAGATAAGTATGCCCGCATCACTATTTCCCGAAAACCAAGAAGAATTGTATAAATGTTGACCTAGAAAACCAATTAATTCTTTCAGAATCATATATAATTGACAATAACATGATTCTTTTTTATGAGAAATATGAGCTTAAGAACCTACAACTATTTGTTGATGATTACAAGGTCCTAACTCTATTCGGTATTGTTTGACAAGGTTTATATAATTCTAGGGTCACCTTAGTTAGATACATTGGGTACCTTCATGTTCAACACAAGGAAAAAGTTTTTGACATTTCCTTACAAAAAAAATAATGTCACATTCCAGGATGTTACACTGAAGTCAAGTTGAGGAGTTGTGTTGTTTGAATACTTCAAAGACATCTCGAAGGTGCTTTCACAAGAAGATCATAAATCAATACAGAAGATGCAGAAAGAATTTGATAAAGTCATCATGGACAAAGAAGAAGAGATCTCTCTTCTAAGAGATCATAATCAGAAGTTGATTCTTCAAATCAAGAAGGCTAAGGATAAGGCACAATACAATCAAAATCTAGAAGAGGAGAATCAAGATCTTTAGAAGAAACTATTAGAAAATATCGAAGAGAATGGTCACCTTAAGAAGCGTAAACAAGGATCTAATAGATCACATTCAGAAGCTTAAATATGATGAGAGATTGCAAGACGAAATGATCAAGAATCTTAAGAATGATAAAAATTCGTTGGAAAAATAAGCAAATACAAATCCAGTCCTTGTCACAGTTAAAAAAGAAGCTAATCTAGTAAAAAAACAAACAACAAGAAATCATTATCGACACCTAAATTATAAGACTCACTTTGACCAACGATAAGGTCAAAATGAACACAAACAAAGGAGTTATGATTTAAGAACATAAAATTAACAAACTAAACAAAAAACAAGAAGTTCCATCCAATAAAGGCGTCAACAAACAACTCCAATGAAGATAGATCTCATATGGACCACTTCACAAATGATGCGACATTTTTTCTTGGAATTCGTAACTCATATCGTTTTGTTTCATCAAGTGTTGTAGTTACTAACACAAAAAATCAAGAGATGACATTACAAGAAATAAATTAGATGTAAGCCTTGT
>LPNX010963285.1:710628-778371 GCA_001517045.1 Pseudotsuga menziesii | reverse complement strand
TATATAACACATTTTCACTAATTAATATGATATATTATTTTTTGTTTTTGTTGTTATTATATATATATTATAACAACAACAAACAATAATAATATTAATATCATATTAATTAATGAAAATCTGTAATCTTTATGAAGAGTTGCATTAGACGTCCTTTAAATCATTATATATACGAGCAATTCTATCTTGTAAAATATCATATCTTATTCATCAACTTGTATGTATATTCATGGATTATTTATATTTTCGAAAGTGGAAGTTCGAGAAGTTTTAGTAAATGATTTTTACTGTTACATTGTTATTATTTTTGTTTATTATTGGGCACTAGGTGCTGGGACTATGGACTTTGGACATTATTGTTCTTATTGTTGTTGTTTAATTAAATAACTAGATCAACATGGACAACTTACGAGAATTGGGGGCCATGGATTCCACTTGTGAGGGGGTTTGGGGACTAGGATCTATTGCTCTCCCTAACATTACTTATTGGAACAATTTTATTATTGTTTTGGGTTACAGAGAAACTATTGAGTCCTCTTTGATGATTATCAGGTCCTACTTGGCTAGTGGGCCCTCCTTAGCCTCTTGAGATGCTCTTCATCCACTCATGCATCCTCACTTGCTATTTTTAGCCTACACTCCTTGTAAAAAGTACAACTAGCTCCTTACTCCACCCTTTTGCTATTTTGGGAAGGAATACCAAGAACGAGTAACTGCTCTCTCTCCTAAATTTGAGTTGGCTCCAACCTTTGGAGTTACCACTCTTGGAATTCGTGTCACTGACTTGGGGATTCGAATGGATGTTTGTGTATTGGAATGATTTTTCTCTCATTATGTTCTCTGATTTTTCTCTTGAGCTCTCCAGTGAAGTGGAATACTCTCTTGTCTGGAAAATACATTCTCTCGAGTAGGAGATGCATTGCATTGTTGAAGATTGAAGGCATTGTAATGAGGTTTGAAGACCCTATAATGGGGATTGAAGATTGATTGTGCATAATACAACATGCGTCCTTATCCCATTGCTTGTCCCCATCTGAATCTAGCATGTGAATCTCGACGATGGATGGTGATGTAGTGAAAGGAATCCCATCGCATCAGGTAGTGTGGATGGAAGGGAAAGTTTATATGGAGAAAGGTGTAGTTGCAGTTTTGACAATGTGAAAAGGGTGCAACCATATGTTCTGGTTCACCTATTTATGATCATTTATAAGTTTTGAGACATGTTCCATTGCATCCGGAGTGATGTTTCCAGAGAGGAATACTTTTTGTTTCATTGAAAAAGGTTTCCATATGATTGATATATAACTTTTTTGTGTGGCAGTGTTCTTGGTGTTGAGATGAGCATCCCATACCTTATGGTTTGAGAGTACCTATCATGTGGATCTATGGTATTAGCTTGGGCGTGATTGCCATGTTGAAAGATGCATGAGCATGGCATGTCTAAGGATGGGTGGAAGGTTGTCCTGTTAAAGCTAGTTTCCCATGATTAAGATGAGTATTTTATTGTATGATTATTTACTGCATTTTTAGAAATATATATTCTTATGGATCTGATTTGCTTATGATCTGTATGGATGTAGGTGACCACCAAGAAACCCGATGTTATATGGTTGTAGATGGCATCCTTCATATATGAATTTGTTTATGTTGATGTAGCTATGGATGGTAGTATGTGGATATGATTTTTAATAATGTTATTGTGGATGTAGATGGTAGCATGCAAATATGCTTATTATATGGTTTACAACAGCTGCAGATATGATTATATTAAATTTTAAATGGTTGTAGTAGATCTGATATTTCATGTTTGAAATCATGTTAATGGCTTGCTCGCATCTGGTTGCATTTCATACCTGCATTTACCTTACATAGCATGTGTATTGGGGAATGATCTGCATTTGTATTTGCACATTTCATTTTAAAAGGTTGATTGTTTTATTTACTTGGCTTGTTGGCATGTTTTCCTAGCCTTAAATAACCTTATTTTGCTACAAATTACCTTGATTCAACCTTCCCTTGGGTTTCCTAATGACCTTAGGCTTGTTTTTGGGGTTGAGGACATCACAATAAGTTTTGACACCATGTGAATTCTTCAAACCCTATGAGACTACTGTGCTTACGTTCTAAATTAAACAAGGATGTTGTTTAATTGTAGAAATTAAATTCTTTCACATTGCAATAAGCACACATATGACTGGAAAGTGAACAATGGAAGCATAAACACACTACATAAATAATTTACTTCTTCAAATCATCTTTTCATTAACAATTCAAAACTTAGAAGGAAACCTCCACAACTGTCAAACTAATAGATGTATGGTACCTAAACAAAATAGATTTACACACTTACTAAGGAAAAATATGCCTGCCAAAAGTGAGAAAAGTGCATGTTGCCCATTTTTTGTTGTATGACTATACAAACTTATTCCATATGACTGTATGGATCCATACGATTGTACAAATCTATATGTACAAATCTATGTGCTATTGTCTACCCGATTTATGATTCCAACTCCTCTTCAACACTCTAACTTTGTTCCATAAATGAATATAATCACCTCTTGAAAAAATTATTCGAGCTGGAATGAATGTGTGTCTTAACCCTCCACTTTGACTTGCCTTTATACTTGAGATGAAACCCTAATCTCACAGTGATATGTGCGGTTGAGATTAGTCTAAATCATTAATGTATAAAAATACATTTTTTTAGACTCAACAACTAAATATAAGACTTTCAATTTATTACTAATGTGAACTACAAAATAGATTTGACTCGAACTACTTCTAACATGTTTGACACTAAACCTGTGCAGAGGCTCTTATCAGATTTACAATCTTCAACACATTCACAAGGGACCATTATGAGAGGCCAAAAGTGTTTTTTTTAAATGATGTATGATGCCATGGGATGCAAACTCCTAAATATCCAAAACGATTGCCCTAGGTATTGATGTGACAAAAGGAATGTAGGTTTTGAGGAGGCTATTTGATATGTCAACTTCTAGGGGGTACAACTTTTACATACAAGGTTTGTTTAGGGTGTTTCTTGGACTGCTATAAAGATTAATTCATGCTCTATGATTTTGACAAGTCCCAAAAATATGCCAGAAGTTTGAGACTTAAAAAATTGTAGTAAACTTGCCAAAACGTGGAACCATTTTGAATAAGCAGAACATGTGGATGGCCACCATTATTCACTTATATGAAAATATGTCTTCCCTATATAACTATTGGATATAGGTGTAAGAAGATTCAACACATGTTGTTGGTGTGCTTTCTGTCGACCCAAGTTCAGATCCTTGTTATCAACAAAACCCAAGATATTGACCCGACATAGGAGATCTCCGTCGCCAACACCTGCAACGCATATGAAGTATCACTCGAGATATCTTAATGGGAGCTTTCAGAACCAGGTTTCTGTAGTTATGAGGGGGGTTTCCTTATTACAACACTATCAAGCGAATCGACCTAAACCATGAATAGACTTATGTCCCATACATTCATTCAAGAAGATAACCTATTGATCTGTCGACATATATAACAATATATACCATAAAGCATTGACATTAACTTATATTGCATACGATAATATCATTTGATGTGTGGCATATACATATAAGTTCATTCACAACGGATCAAATCGACACACTCATACCAACTCATTCACAACAGATATGCATTTGACATATACACATATATTAAAGATACACAAATACAAGGTTTAATGTGGAAACCCATCCGAGGAAAACCACAAAGGTGCTCTTCATCTGGAATGAGAAATGGTTTAACATCTTTGGTCTGCGCACTCAACTTGTTGACTCTTATTTTGATATTCTTTACAGTTCATATATTCTTCTCTCATCTCATGTTCTCTGGTTTTAGGTCTCTCTTTCTTTTCTTTCTCTTCCTCTTAGTCTTAATTGTCGTATCTCAATATGCCTCTCTAATTAAGCGATATGATATGATCCACACACAGCCTAGATCGATGCTTTTATAAGCTTTACACTTCTTGATTTAACCGTTGACCGACTCTCAATTGCTAGTCAACATGTTGTCTCTCTAATTTAACCCGTCCCATTACATATAAAAATAGGCACTATCGACCCAAATTACAATTATGCTTTATTCCCAAAAGCACACTATTAACTTAACTAGATTTTTACCAAAAATAGGCCGAACTTCTCGTCTCGACCTTCTTTCATGCTCTTCTATCGCGACTCCTTCCATCGTAGTCTTTTCTTGTCTTGTGACCAGATCTTCATCTTTCCAAGCATTATTCTGGTTATCTTTCCTCGTCTTTTCCTAGGTCCAACAAGCCCCCAACATTCACCCGTGGCTCATCTCAAGACACATTAGAATGAAATCTTGGTCAATGTGACTTTGCTTTGAAAATCTTGAAAGATTTTCACGATCTGTTCTGTTTCCTGTCGCACTTCCTCCTGTACTGCCTTCAATTGTTCCACAATTTCGGAACTAGTATGTTCCGAAGTTGTTATTCCCGACAATGAAACCATTTGTTGGCATGCATTCTATCGACCCAAGTTTAGATCCTTGTTCATCAACAAAACCCAAGATATCGACCCGATAAAGGATATCTCCATCGACAACACCTGCGACGTAGATGAAGTCTCACCCGATATATCTTATTGGGAACTTCCAGAACCAAGTTTCTACATTTATGAGGGGGATTTCCTTATTACAACACTATTAGGCAATTCAACCGAAACCAGGAATATAATTTTGTCTCATACATTCATTCAAGAAGATAACCTATTGATCCTTCGACAAATCAATATATAACATAAATCATTAACATTAACTAATATTCCATACTATCATATCCTTAGATGGGCAACATATATAGATAAGTTCATTCACAACAGATTGACTCGACACATTTAGACCAACTCATTCACAACAAATATGCATTCGATATAGATATAGATATTAAAGATACATAGACACAAGGTTTAACATGGAAACCCATCTGGGAAAAACGACAAAGGTGCTCTTCATCTAGCATGAGAAATGGTTTATCACCTTTGGTTTGTGCACTCAACTTGCAGACTCTTCTTCTGATATTCTTTACAATTTATGTAGTCTTCTCTCGTCTCATGCTCTCTGGTTTCAGGTCTCTCTTTCTTTTCTTGCTCTTTCTCTTAGTCTTAATCATCGTCTCTCAATATGCCTCTTTGAATGAGCAATACAATATGATCCGCACATAGCTTGGATCCATGCTTTTATAAGCTTTTACACTTCTTGATTTAACCATCGACTGACTCTCAACTGTTAGTTAACATGTTGTCTTTCTAATTTAACTCATCCCATTACATATAAAAATAGGCACTATCGGCCCAAATTACAATTATGCTTTATTCCCAAAAGCACACCATTAGCTTAACTAGCTTTTTACAAAAAATAGGTTGAACTCCTCATCTCGACCCGCTTTCTTCCTCTTCTGTCGTGACTCCTTCCATCGTAGTCTTTGCTTGTCTTGCAACCGAAATCTTCATCTTTTCGAGCATTATTCTAGTTATCTTAACTCGTCTTCTCCTAGGGCCAACACGTGCCAAGACTAAATCCCATTTTCCATGCTTATCTCTAACTAAACATCCCAACAAATTACAAGGGTCATATTAACCAATAAAATTTGTCAATTCGTTTGAGGGTGATGTGTATAAATGAATTGCAATCTTGAACCTAACTTCTTCCATAGATTTTTCCTACAATTACTAAAACATATACTCTCTTTGTTGGAAGTAAACTTCAAAGCAATCCATGCAATCTAGACTGAATCGCTATAGACCTATTGACTATTATTGTGAGCAGATTCAACATATTCCAATACTAAATCCCCCCTTTTGAGCTTATCTCTAACTAAACACACAACAAATTACCAAGGCTCATATTACCACTATAATTTGTCAATCGGTTTGAGGGTGATATGTAGAGTTGAATTTCAATATTAGACCTAACTTCTTCCATAGAGTTTTCCTAAAATGACTAAAAAATCTACTCTCTCTATTGGAAGTAAACTTTTAGGCAATTTGTGCAATCTATGAAAAATAATTCAATAATGTTTTTAGCATCACTTGTCTTTTTACAATAAATCAAATAAACATCTTAAAAAATTTGCATTACGTGTTTAAAAACACAAAACAAGACATTGCAATTGTGATAACATAGAAGTATACTTTAATTGAAATCCATAATACTATTGTCATTCTCACTTGTACTGAGAGAGGGAAGAAGAGGAGGTAATCTATACTCATATGGTAATGTCACAAAGAAAAATATGACAATAATTTACACTACCTTGAAAGTGTGATAATTAGTAATATAGTTGGAGTTTTGTATGATACACTCTTCGAGGCTAACCGACATTTAATTAAAGAAGTCATTCAAAGAGATCCAAAGATGAAAATAACACTATATCGAAATTGTACATAACATTAGGCATTATCATCTACTCAATTTTTAGGCATTGAGTATTTGAAGAGGTTACAAGTTCAAATTTGAAGGGTAAAGCATGCCATATTTATAAATTTTAACATTAAATCATTACACGAAAGAGATCCATTATCCTATAAACAAAGGGGTCCCATGCACCAATTTGATTTGTAACTTAATGATAACCCTAGAACTAGATTATTATTTTTTTTGACCATGGGAACAACAACCTCCCAAGGGTATATCCAACAGCCTGCAAGCCAGATATACCAGAAACTTGTGACTTGGCAAGGGCCAAGATGTCCTGGTGGGGTCGCCTACCCTTCTAGCCTTGCCACAGCAGGTCATATGAGCAACCCTACCCCCCGCTGGTTTTGAACCTGTGACCTCCAGGAAGATAACACATGTTCTTAACCATTAGGCCCACTCAGGTTGCCTTAGAATTAAATTATTATTATTATTTACTCTTACTCACCTTTATGTATTATTACATTTTTATGATTAAGTGCTCAATATATTTTATTGTTCCCATACTTTACTTAATGCTTATTATTCTTTCCAAGGATATATTTTTAGATGGAAAATCAAAATGCATTAGTTTACCTTTTTGTTGTTCATTTTTTTTACGTTTAATGCCATTTTTATTATGATTTACGTTCTCATAGTTAGTGATTGTTATGATTTTTTTGGCAATGGGATGTTCATGGTTAGAACATGAGTATGGAAGGCATTAATAATTTTCTCCATTACCTAATCACAAACCCGTTCTACTTTTCTCCATTTAATGCTCGATTCACGTTCCCATTACTTCCAAATTTGAGTTATTTTTGGGATGACAATTCGTTTCCTTTGGAAAGAAGCAACTCAAAAACATCAAAACATAAATATAATAAATTTAAAAAAGAGGGAGCTGTGCATTGGTCCGAGCTCTCTGGATTTTGGATTTTAGATTCAGGGCGGACACGATGAAGATCACTGTCATGACGGCAGACGAACGGTTCATCACACTCGATGTCGATCCTCAAGAACTAGTAAGCTGCAACATTTCAATTCAAAGCTGTCCATTTGATTATATATGTCGGGGTATAGCGAATCATCTTCCTTAGTTTGGTGTATATAAAAACAATATTTGGGTAGTTCCAGCGGGCAAGTTGGATTCATATTTGCTTTTGGGCATGACATTTTTTGTGTACTGCTATTTTACAATAGAACATAAAAATTTGGGTAGTATTTTCTGAAGTTGGGATTCATATGTTTTTTTCCAAGGATGTAGTTTTTGAATTGATGAATGGGTGTTCGTTCTGGTATAAAATAAAACTTAAGTACTGCTAATTTGTGGATATGGGATTCAGATCTCAAAGGGTGTCGTGTCATACTTCCTCTGTTTGACTACTCTGTAACCTGCGGTGGATTACCCTGTTAGAGATGTGCATACGGAATATATATTTGCAGCAAGAATGAACAGAAATGTAATACACAAGAGCACGATAGCAAACCACGGACACAATATTCTACGTGGTAAAACCCTGACAATCCTCAAGGAAATATCCATGGAGCAAGATATTGGTATTCTTATTAGTGAGGACCCCGAGCAGTGCTGTACAATCTAAAGAGAGGGATGAGGCTTTGGGCACTGGGTTGAATTTTTAGACCCGTGACAGCCTTTTAAAAAAAATTTAATTGTCACAATATTCTGTTGATTATTTAGCTACATGCAACTCTCTACTGAGCAATCTCAAATCAGTGCAACCTCTACCCATCTCGCCAAAGAATCAGTTGTAGTAATAATCTACTTGGCCTCTGAATAGAACACCAACATATAGATAGGACCAATGTAATCCACTCCCCAGCACTGAAAAGGCTCCCTGACCAAAATGCTTTGCAACTTAATTTCATTTTGAGTAGATGGGCATCCCACACGTTAGAAAATGTAGCACTGCTTTGCATATTACACATCATTCACAAATCGATTTCTCCACCAGATCCCTGCAGATTTTCAGACCTGATAATCATTACCTAATGATATATTAATTACAGTTTATCATTGAATAACTGCACACTGAAAATTCAACCATAATTGCAGCGGAATAAAGGGAATCATATAAAGATAGGCATACACAGTAGATAAGGAGATTTATTTTGGGAAACCCAAAATTGAAAAAAACCCAACTAACCTTTTATAGAATAATTATGTTCAGAAAACCAAGTACAATCCAACCATGAACAAACCCTAGTTCACAAGGGTTTCACAAGCATGAAGAAACCCTAATGCATATACAAGATAAAAGTGCTTATCTCATGATATAGACTTCCATGAGCTAGCGACAAGAGAGAGAGATACCAAGTAAAATATGTCTCCAAAGCAAGAGTAAACCCTAGCTAGGGCATGAGGAAACCCTAGCCCAATTCTTCTTCTCCTAACTTGCGCCAAATATGAGAGGTAACAAGATACGAAAAATGAGATGATACAAATGAGCAATATGACATCCTTATTTATACTAATCCATTGCCTCTTTAGTTTTATTTTGGTCCACATCCTTGTTCATATAATATCACTTTGGGTCCAGGCCGACCCACTTAGTTATTTTATGTACCCACTTGGGACATATCACTGGGGTTTTCTTCCACGTTCAATGGTCATGTACTGGTCTCCAGAAGTCCTCTTCATTTTCTAAAAAGGTTTTCATCCAAGAATACTTCACACGGCTACAAAACACCAACATATTCAACAATCTCCACCTTGACAACAATTTACCAAATACATTGCTCGACTTATTCATCACCTTTTCTACAAGTCAAGAGAAACCAAACACCACCGTAGCTTCTCTAATAGAACTAGTTTTGTAAGAGCATGCTTGCACAATTTTCTTGTGTATGGACTTTTTCAAATACTGCTCCACCTCCATCAAAACCTGATGTAGATCTCCTTTTGTGCAAATTACCAACAAAGTCTGAATCAACATATCTACAAACTGAACTATTGCATCCATTTTAGGTGATACAATAATCACTTGTGCCTCTAAGAGACTGAAACACCCATTTTAGTGTTGTCTAATGCTCTCTACCTGGATTTGTCATATATCTACTGACAACACCAACTGCATGGGAAATATTTGGACTTGAACATACCATTGCATACATAAACTTCCTACTGTGCTAGCATACGGTACACTAGATGTATAATTTTCTTCTTCTTTTTTATTAGGATATAAACTTGAAGAAAGCTTAAAATGGGAAGTCAAAGGGATATTTATTGGTTTCACATTATTTGTACTGAATTTCATGGCTATCTTCTCCATACTCTTGCTGTGATAACCACAACTTACCTTGTTTCCTGTCTTTGTGTATTTCTATGCCCAACATTTGTTTTGCTGCTCATGGATCCTTCATATCAAACCTCCTAGCCAACTAAGCCTTTAACCTACTAATCTCAAGTTCTCAACCATGCTTTTGCTTGCTACAAGCATATCATCAAAATATAGCAGCAAGGCAATGCTTATACCATTATTCAAACTTTTGAAGTAAACATAATGATCATACCCACTTCTAAAATTTTGGCTCACCAAGAAGGAATCATGCTTCTTGTACGATTACCTAGGAGACTCTTTAAAGCCATAGACTGACCTTTTGAGAGTTTGCAAACAAATCTTTTTTGGCAATCCTGAACAAACCCTTCTCACCGTTCCATATATATTTCCTCATCCATATCGCTGCTAATGATGATTTTGTGGGCAATAGGATCCCACAATCTGTATCTGTTAACTCCATCATTATAACCAACGAAGATATACTACTTTGATTTGGGGTACATCTTAGAATGCTGATTTTTAGAAATAAGCATTACAACCAAAAAATTTCAGATTTGAGTAATTTCAAGAATGACCTGTCCATACCTCTTTAGGAATCTTACAGTTTATTGCAACCAATGGTGGCCAATTTACTAGATAGAAAGCTATAGTGATTGCTTCTGCTGACAATTCTTTCTGCAAATTGGCATTACTGAGCATGCTCCTTGCTCTCCCTAGAAGACTCTTGTTTGTCTGTCCACCAACACCTTTTTGTTGAGGAGTGTAAACTGTTGATGTGAACTTGTCAACTGTTTTATTCCTTTTGATCCCAGCTTCCTTGCAATAATTTTCAAATTCCAAAGATGTGAACTTGCCTCCATTATCTGTTCTCAAACACTTGATTGACCTGCTAGCACTCTTTTCAACTGAAGCTTTAAACTGCTTAAACACATCAACTTTTCTTTTGAGTAAATAGACCCACATTTTTCTAGAGTAATTGTCTATAAATGTCACAAAATATGATGATCCTCCAAAATAAAATGTAGGGGATGACCCCAAACTTCGAGAATACCCTTACTTGTATGACCCAAACTTCGAGAATACCCTTACTTGTATGACTACTTGTTTTAAACTTTTATCCTAAGTCATTGCATTTGCTGATTTTCCATCTTGGAAATCGAAATTCGTCGAGTTTTATGGGAGGGCGAATATAAATGGTTAAGTTCGCTGAATTTCATCCTTTACATTTCACACTAGACTGCCAACCCGCGTCGAACTTCATAGCCGCCCTGCAGCAGCACCTGCCGTGGATAAATCGCCCTACGTTGTGCGAGAAATTAAAAATCTAGCGAGTTTGTGCTTTGCCTGACGCCCTACACCGGAGCTGCAACAAAGCCTGCAAATAGTTCGTTGGCTCGTGGCATAACATTTTGATAGTCATATTATTTAATTGGGAGTATAAAATTGTCTCCAGGGTTCTTTGGGGCCTACCTTGAACTAGGTTTTTTTAAAAATTCAATTGTTTTATTAATGTTAGGTTAATTTATTTTATTTTTTACAGGTTGATATACTTTATTTTTACATTATTATTTATCTAAACGCTTTTGTTGTGAGGTTAGTTATAATAATATTAATAATGTTATTCTTAAAGCTATTATTATTAATATTGTTAATATTAAAAGATTTAATTAATTTTATTATCTATGCATTGTTAACTTTATTACTAATATATATAATATTTTATTTTTGATACTAAGATTAAACTAACACCATAATTAATATTAACACTAGGATTATTATAACTAATATTAATATTAGCATAACTAGAACTAATACTAAGATTACTAGAAAACAAAAAGATTTCATGTATATATATATATATATATATATATATATATTTTTTTTTTTTTTAATGTTATACTCTCTCGAATTTAATGCCAAGTTTTATCACCAAAATTTTTATTGCCAAATTTTTGACGAATTTCAAAGTCGCTGAACTCAAACACAAATTCGAACCAGAGGACTTAGCTTTTATCTACAATGCTTTCCAAAAAACACAATGCTAGCTGAAATTCAAATTCAGTGATTTTAAATTTGGAAATAACTTATGGTTTATTAGTGCCTTTAACCCTTTCTCGCTCTATGGTCGAAATGCTGATGCCATAAATGAGTAGATCCATTTACTTCCTCAGATACCATCGCTATTTCATTTATTTCAATACTCTCTTCCAACTTGTAAAGGTTCCCGATCTATGTAGCCTTTATTACTACCAAAATGCCTTTGGATACCTTCAATGTTCCACCTTGAACCTTGCATTTGAAACCTTCTCCAAATTCGGCCAAGCCGACCAAGTGAGTTCGATACCCACTCACCTCTAGGCCCATTTACAATGGAGTTTACCAAGTCTTTAAATAGGCTTCATTACATGCTCCATGGGCATAATACCATGGGCTTGAAAAACCACTTGCTTTGACCTAAAACAAGATTAGCTCAATGACTCATTTACCGGGTCAAGGTTAACCTAACATTTCCCAATCACCCTCAAAGTTTATACCTAGGGTATCTGGGAATCTGACATGCCTCCCTATCACCTAGGTCTATGTCTAAACTTTACCAGTGAGTTACAAGGGATATGCATGCCTAACTAAGTCTTATAGTTGTATGCCCATTTACATGCAATCAATTTCAAGTCCATTATAAAAATTATTATTATTATTATTATTTTTTCAATGTCTCATGATGACTCCACCATCGCCATCCATGGCTATTACTTCAGTTGCATTTACACAGGCATTCTACCAATGCCACCATCCTCTTGTCACTGCCATTGCTTGACCGCAATTCTGCCTCAATCAAATCCTCTTTTGCTTGCCAATTACCATGGCTCATAATCCCATTCATTGCTTCATGAACTACTACAACTTGATCCTTGAAATGTCATTCAATTAAAAAAAATATCACACAATGGAGTTGTCCATACATTACCTTTGACAAACCACGTAGGCATATCCAAACAGGCACATCTACACTTTACCATGCAGATTCAACAAAAGCTGGGCAGCGCTATACTTCCATGTCTCATGGTCAACCTTCTATCACATAGATCAATCCCTCCATCAAAGCTCACGATCCTCTTCTGCTCCAAATCACCTCCAGGAAGAGGATTGTCAAGGACAAAAATCTTTTGATGATGAGTGTACATCTTTGAGATCTGCAAGTCCTTCACAAAGCTCTGTCCATTATGGGGATTCTTTAACACAGGACTCAATTCACCTCTGATCTGTCGAAATAACTTAAGGTCTCTTGATAATTTGTGGCCATCAATCCATCCTTCTTTTACTTTGATGTCTTCATTCTTATCCTCTCAAATGCTGCACTTCTCTTCAACCAGACAAATATTAATAATTTGGACTCCCGTATCCCAACAACGAACCACTTGTTGGAGATCCATTTTCACCATACTTTTTGTTTTTTCAAATTTATGATCAAAACACTTATAATGCGATGTTTTGTGTTGTCAGTAGTAGGCTGCGTCGGGTCCTGCATGGAATTATGATATTAAGACTGGCAGCTCTTTCTTTCCTTGGCGGCCCAATTTATACAGCAGCAAAAGGAAACAATGACTGATTTAATTTGCTGGTAACTGCTCAAAGAAATGGCAGATTCCATCGACCAACACAGCAGTGGTGGTCTTCTTTACGGCTGGATATGCATAAATCTGGACAGCGATTCCTTGGCGGTGGTTCCTCAAACTTTCACACCTTCTCACTTAAGCTTTGATGCGACTTGTTAGAGCTCTGTGCATAAAGAAGATATATTTGCAGCAAGAATTAACAGAAATATAATACACAAGAGCACAATAGCAAACCATGGGACACGATATTTTATGTGGTTAAACCCTGAGAATTTGTCAAGGAAACATCCACGGGGCAATATATTGGTATTCTAATTGCCCAATAATAGAGATTACAATCTTTCTGCAAATTTGCTTGTCGGGTCTACACAAATATATAATATTTGAAACACAATTACTATAGTTACAAGAACTACCACCATGATGTAAAGTTAAACTGCCCAATAACAACCATGGTTAATTAGTTGTCTCGATATTCAACATACCCTTGGGCCTTGTGATTTGATTTTGATTTTGAGCTGGCAAAACCTAAGGTTCAAGTATAACTCATGCTTATTAAGTACCCATGCTCTTACCGTGGCTTTGGTAGTCCGCATTGGTCGAATTTTATCCGCTTATGATTTCTTTAATCAGACAAACATATACAACAAATATATCTACAGTTCTGGACATCTGCAGCAGACCAAAGTCCATCCCAATAGTTTGTCAAAGTTAGTGCAGCTGCGAGACCCATTCTTAGGGAGGATGGTACCCTAGTCAGTTAACTAGGGCAGAGTAAGACCCTAGAAGGTACCCTAGGGCCCCCAGTAGTCTCCTGGGGTTCTTGGTATGGGACGAAGCAGGTTGATGCCATGGCAAAGTCCCTAACATATGGTTAGGGACCCTATATGTCTCTAGGGTATTCTGGTCTGGGACCAGATAGTTTCTTGGACACAATGTCCTAGCAAATCCTGCAGGTTGAGAGAGAGACTTCTTGGTCTGGGACCAGGCAGATTCTTGGTCTGGGACCAAGCAGTTTCTGCAGGAGCATTCCTGGTTAGTTAACCAGGTGGATCTTGGTCAAGTTGACCAAGATGATGATGTCTGATGTCCTCTCTCCTATTCGGTTATTGCTACATTGTTTCTCAAGGGATTGACCACCCCTTGATGATGTCACTAGCACCTAACCCTTAGGAGCAGTATTGAGGACCAAAGGATCACTTCATCCAGTTTGGATCTTCTCCTTATACAGTGATGATAAAAATATATGAAATAATGTACCTTGAGAGAGAGAAAAGATTAAAGTCCTTGGTCTTGTTGGTTCTATAGGTAAAAGGGGTTGTTTGTCCACATTTATGGTACACCTTGATCTTGTGGGTATGAGGGTTGTCTTACCTTCTTATTGTGACCCCCTTTGGTTGACTTAGGGTCCTTTATCTTACTTGGTCCTAGCACTCTTATTGTATTTACCTTTGGTATGATGACTTTTACCTTATGGTTTTTATTTTGGACCATTGTACACTATCCTAAGTCAACTTTTATTTTATGGTTTTATTTTGTAAGACCATTGGACCATTTTATTTTATGGGTTTTATTATATAAGACCATTGGTACCCTATCCTAAGTTCCTAGAAGGCTTGTCAAGATTATAAATTAATGTTTTACTTTCTCATTTTGAACGTGGCATCTTGACAAAAGAAAAGCTTAGATCTGATTCTTTTTATACGTTGCTGCTCTCTAGCTGGGCCGTCACTGTGGGTTCCTTCTGCTGTTGAACCGTGACTGTTTGATGTCCAAACTGCAGTGGGTTGTTTGTCCTCTCTACTGCTGAACCGTGATTGTTTCCTTGTTGGGCGTGATTGTATCTTCTTCTCTGTTGGCCGTGAAGTGTCTTTCCTGCTGGGCGTGACTGTCCTCTCTGCTGTTGGCCATGAAGTGTTTTCCTTGCTGGGCGTGACTGTACTCTTTGCCGTTGGCTGTGA
This sequence comes from Pseudotsuga menziesii, assembly GCA_001517045.1. Taxonomy (NCBI): domain Eukaryota; kingdom Viridiplantae; phylum Streptophyta; class Pinopsida; order Pinales; family Pinaceae; genus Pseudotsuga; species Pseudotsuga menziesii. The sequence goes on along the minus strand of LPNX010963285.1, from coordinate 763,038 downwards.
TGTGTCTTTGCTGGGCATGACTATGTGTCTCTGCTGGGTATAACTGTGTGCTATCGTGATTGTATGTTTCTCTGCTAGTGTGACTGAGTGTCTTTGCTGGGCATGAGTGTGTGACTATGTTTCTCAGCTGAGCTGTGACCTATGTTTTTGCCTTCTTAAGAAGTGCTGCTAAAGCCTGATTAAATGATTGAAGATCCGAGGTCTGTATCCTTACTACTATAACCCTCTTAAGCTCTCTCTCAAGGTACGTCCTTTGTTCATCAGGGTGACTTGTCCCTTTGGTGACAAGATAAAAAACTAAAAGTATTTGAGTATAAGGCTGATTCAAAAACAATTCTAGATTAGTATTGTGACTATTCTTTATTGCTGTTATTTCCCGTACATTATTATTATTCTTTTATCAGTTATAATATTGTTACTGTACATGGCATTTGGTAAATCATCTCAAGGACCAACTTTAACGCAGTGACCAATGGAGTGTTAAAGTTGAAAGAGATGAAAATTATGTTTGAATTTATTATAGCAGTACTATTATGATTCTAACTTTGTTTCATAATTTTGTTTATTCACTAAAGATTTTTTATTATTATTTCAAATCCTAACCTAACACTAAACTTTAACATAGTTTTTCTTTTTGTTGGCAAAGATGTCTATATATAGGGAATGTTATATTCTTAGGACTAGTGGCTATGCCCATTCCAGATGTACTTTTTTTTGCCCCTTATCTGTTCAAAATATTTCTACTTTCTATTAATATATAATAGTATGGCTAAGAGCATTTTTACAAAAAAAATGAAAGTTGGCTGTATACGTAACCCCTACTAGAACTAGCACTAGCACTAGCACTAGCATTAAGGATATTAATTTCCTCAATAACCAACTACCAAATTAGTAACTTCCCAATGTTTCGACTGGACACTTCATCCACCATCATCAGGGGATCCAGTTGAAGTGTCTCCAAAATAGAAGAGTGAGCTATTGAATATAATATATAGTTTGTGAATGAATTAGTTGTTAGAAAAAATTCTGAGTGGACACTTCACACCCATCACCATTGCATAGAATATATAAATTGCGAGGGAATTAATTGTTAGATAAATAATAATAAAATTATTCAAAAAGAGGGGGGATTTGGTCAAAATTATTCAAGTAACATTGTTTCTAAGAAGGTGGGGGCCAAGTCAATAAAACTAGATAAGTTAAAATAATAATTGAATATTATCCAATAAAGGGGCTACAAAAATTGATTAAGTTGATATGGAGAATCACAAATTACCATAAAAATATTAAGAAATGTGACTACTTTTTCAGGTTGGGTGCTCTATTATCTTCAAGAGTATTTGAATAGCGTGGAGGTTGTTGGTTGGGTTGGTTCGGTGGTAGTGGGAGGGTAGCAGAGTCGGGTGGGACATTGCCTCTTAAACGTTTTGGAGTTGGCAAGAGTCAGAAGGGTATCTTTCATTGGCACGATCTTTGGGATTTTGAGGCTCGTTCATGGAACCCGTGGAGACCGCTTGCTCAGGAGTTTGGGCTGATGGCTTTGGATCGCTCTGTAGTCAATGAGAGATGGGTGTTGTCAGATCCAGAGTTGCAGTGGATTCGTCTGTTACATGGTGTTTGGTTGGTGTGACTTTCGTATAAGTTGTGAGTGTTTGCATGGTTGGTGATCTATCAGGGACTTCCGCCCAAGGCTTGGTTGGCTAAGTCTGGCCTCTCAAATGGCCTGTTCCCTGCGTGCCAGAGATCAGAGATAGTTAAGCACATCTTTTGGGACTGTACATTTGCTAGATATTGTTGGAGATTTGTGAAGGAACAACACCCCGAGCTGTTCTGAATCAATCTTTATTGGAGAGTAACTCTTCTTGGAGATGACTTTTTACTAGTAATGGATTCACTCTATGGTTTATGGCATTGCTTGCGGATAGTTGCTTTGTTCGTGCTATGGAAACTCAGGTGCAAATATGTTTTTGATAAAGAAAGTAGTTCTCTTTAAGCTTATATTGTGCTTTGAAAAGAAAGATGAGGTATGCTATCAGTTGCTATCCAAGGGTGCCCGGTTAATCAAGGATGCCAAAAAGTTGGATCCTATTGTGTATTTTGATTTTATTTCCACTCTAGTACACTTTAGGAGGCGGTTAGCATAGGCATTGTATATACCCTTTCATTGCTAGCCTTTTTATTGTAAATATGTTTATGTGAAGATAAGAAGTATTTTTCAAAAAAAAAAATACTAAGAAATCCATTGCACCACTGTGAGAAATAAAGCGTACAAGTCCAAAAATTAAAGCTACCATCTTGGTAGGAACAAAGATCAAGATTATAATTGTCAGAATCGTAAAAGAGGAGTGTGAGGTGGCTACTGGGGTTAGTCTAATGGTTAGTAAATCATCTCTGCCATTACTCTATTGCCTTATCCTGGATTGACAGTTCGGGCTTAGGTGCATTTACTTCCCATCCATCTTTCTCCTTTTTTGTGTGCTTCTTAGCTAATTAGGTTGTCAATGCCATTGTGGAGAATTTATTGTCTAGGGTCCTAAGAGGAGAGCTGAGATACCAATTGTACTGGTGCTTACAATGCTTCCTCACAGTTCAACATAACATACATACTGTTTAACATTTGCTTCTGTTAAGAATGTATTAAAACATTTGGAAAACCACTTTGAAAATTTGAATTAGTTGAGTTTTTTTGTCAAGCAATTTCAATTAATTTAAAGCCATTAGCAAAATTCCCATAGCGTACATATGAAGCATTATAAGATTGCTTGTATTTGGTTTTGGTATACCAGATATTAAAAGTTATTATTTTAGCCCCAAGGAATAAGGTCAGTTGGTTTGACCCTATTTGCTAAGGTGTAATGTCTAGGGAGATTGCGGGGTCCATTCCCTTCGAGTCTTGTGGGGTTACCTGTCACGGGCCTAGGCTTTTCTACCATCTCGAGCGTCCCATACCGTTCGAAAGCCTAGACACGCGCGGCACCGGCGTGAGCTTGCTAGCTGGGCAAGGCCATCAACTACAAGTTTCACCCGGACTACGCCTAACCGAAACCAGCCTGACCGAACCTTAGCCAGACACCTTTGAGTCGCGCAGATTGTAGAGTGCTCGTTCACGGTAGACGTTGCAACACGATGCGACGCCACCCAACCATAGCCCATGCAGTCCGTCGCATGTTCACCCCCGAGCCAACACTTGAACGACCGACGACGCACTTACCCGTGCCGCAAGCTAAGCCAGAACCAATACTTGAGGAGGTCTTGAGGTGTCGTCCTTGCACATCGAGCCAAGTCCGACCACATGCTTACATACCGATGTGTTCCCGTGCCATCCATCAACGTCATTGTCCTGTCTAGTCTTTGCCCTGCACTAGCGTAATGCTCGCCGCATCATCCTCCGACGGGTCCACCATGTTGACGCTCGCCGGGATGCAAGCCACTTGACTTAACATCATCCCCTTGGTCCTCCCAGCGATCCAACACGCTGGTACACCGTCCTGACCACCTCTTATTCAAGTTGGCCACCAAGGCTACCAAAATCATATAAACGCGACGTGCGCTCTTGCTAGCGCATCCCGACGCAATCGCAAAGCGCCTTTGCCAAGGGCGCTAAAAACAAGGTCGTAACATTACCAATTACTAATGTAGATGGTGTTTAATACTGTCCTACATCTGAAATTAGGGGAAAACTTAAAAGTGGGGAAATTTGTGGAATGGTGTTGACAAGGTACTAGCTTCTTCATTCTCGGCTCAAGTACGAGACCGATGAGGGTTCATATCAACACAAAGAGGGTTGTAGAGGTTGCTAGTGCCCTCGACAATCGTCTTAGGGCAGGTGCTACCTCCATAGTTGAGTTTGACACCCTCCAATAGATCCTCATTCAAAGCTGATTTCCACGTAGATCTTTGCCATCGCTAGATTTCCATTGCAAGAGTGTGCTCATCAACCTTCACAAATTTGTCCATTTTGTTCCCTATATGCAAGGATAAATTCAAGGAGGGCTTAATTTAGTAGATATTATGGGGGTTTGCAAACAAGTTGTTAGGAAGGAGGGGGTGGGGTAGGGAAGGAATGACAAGAGAGTTGGCTAAGGTGGTGGATTTTGGGGTTGTTCACATGATGAGATCAACATCAATAGGTGGTCTTTTTAAGGGGTTGGGAAGTAGTTTGGCTTGGAGATAAGATAAGATAAGATAAGATAAGATAATTCTATTAATGTCCACTAATGACCACAAAGTAGGTCAACGAGACTGCCAGTTACAATGATAGAGTATCCATGTGGCAGGATCAAACGATCTCTCTTAAAGAGAGTACAATATAAAATATAAATAATGAAGTAAATGGAAATAAAGATAATCCAGTCGAGCTAGGCCAAAGCATGGGAGAATTCCTGCTCTGGTTCCAGTCATGTAGTCCTGCACAGGGACGAAGGAGCTCAAGTGGACCAGATCCAGGAGCCGAGGAGGCCGAGGAAGGTCTGGTACTCCTAACATCTGAGGATGAACGAAGAAAACTGAGTGAACTGTAAGAGTTTTTTGTTGTCCTGAATCGGGGCCGGTAGGCGTGGGTCGCCCTCTGGAATGTTGTCGATGGGATCTGGATGGTCCTGGGCATCTCCTGGAGGGAGGTCAGGTGCAGGGCTGCTGCTAAGATCTCATGGGTCGAGAGCCCCCAACCTTTGTTGATTTGGGGGTAGGGTCAATATTAGAACTAGTGGATCTCTTTGTGCCCCTGGATGCTGGTAGTATGTCGAAGAATGCAGTGATCCGCTGTGTGGTGTCTGGTCTAGTGGGAGGCTGGAGGATTTGGGCTCGAAACCTGAGAGGCTCCTGAATATAAAGCGCTAGACATCTCTGATCGGTGTATCTGAAGAAAGCGACTAGAGTTTGGGGCCCTCTGAACAAGCAGTAAAAGCGTCCTCTGATCTCATAGTAGACACGACACCTGAAGATATAATGTGACTTGTTTTCCGCTTCCCGTAGGTGGCACAGTTGGCAGATCCTATTTGCTCTATTGATCTGGTGATCTAACTCTACCCGGAGTTTATGTGATCCAACTCTGAACTGTCCGAGAGTGATCCGAAGAGCATGCATCCAGAGACGAAGCGTATACTTGGGCCAAACAATGAGCCCGTCTCTGATTTCCAAGAAATGCTCAGCATAAAAGGCCATCTTGGGGCGCAACCCTCCCGGAGGGTTGATCCAGGTGACCTGAACGAACTGCTTGTAAATATCTTCTCTGATGATCTTATTCAACTCTTGTCGGATACGTAGAAGGTGACCCGAGGCATCTAGTGAGTATTGGAATGGGGGAAGACGATCTAAATGGATCCCCACTGAAGCAAGGAGGCTCGAGACCCCTGTGAACCAACACTTGGTCCTCCCTGGGTGGGTAGCACTGGCAATAGTCTGAGCAGAGCAATAAGCTAAATACAGGTACGTATCCCGACCTTTTGAAGAGTCGGCTAAACCTCGGATCCGATGTATGAAGGAGGCCAATTTGAAAACTGTCTTGAGGTGGAAGGGTTGGGCTCTAAATTCAGTGAGGATGATGTGTTGTGGCACTGTCTACTTGAACCCGATAATACATCAGAGAAGGAGGATCTGGACTCTTTCGGTCGATGCCCAATCTGACTCTATTAAGGAGGGCCCCCAGACTTCTGACCCATATAAAACAGTGGGGTGGATCAAAGTATTTGGTAGGTCCATTTTGGATGAGATACCCTGGAAGTGGTGACGGAAGCACCGTCTCTCGAGGAGGGCTAGAGGCCCATACCCCTTGTTGATTCGAGGCTGGAGGGCTGGCCGAAGACTGAAGCGAGGCCCCGAAAATTGCACTCCTAAATACGTATAGGTACTGGTGATCTCAACTTCCTCTCCTTTGAATAGGAAACGAAAGTTTGAGGTTCTCCTTGTTCCATTGAAGATCATAACCTTTGTTTTGTCTAGATTCACCGTTAACTTCCGGAGTTCACAGAAAAGGGCTAGAGCATCAAGTTGCCTTTGCAGACCTTTCGGGGAGGAAGAAAGGAGTACAATGTCATCAACGAAAAGAAGGATAGAGATCAGGACCTGGTGGAGGAGGCATCCATCTGTTTCCTGTGTGTGCTCTTGGAGAAAGGCCTCCAACTCGTCAATGTAGATTCCAAACAGAGTGGGGGAAAGCGGGCAATCTTGCTTCACCCCAATGGTGCTGCGGATGAACTCAGATAGCCCTTGTGCTGTGCAAAGGCGGCCTTGAACGGACTCGTATAGACGCATAATGGCTGTCAAAAGGATTGGCGGAATGCCAATGTTTTTGAGTTGCTGCAGTAAGTCCTCTCTTAGAACCGAGTCAAATGCTTTCCGGAAGTCTACGAAGCAGCAATAGACTTTTGAGGAGCGGTGATGTGCCTCCTCAATCACTGCTCGGAGAGTAAAGATGTGATCGATAGTCTGATGTGCTGATCTGAATCCTATTTGACCCCAAGCTCTAAGATTTCGCTGTTCAAAGTCCCTGGAAAGCTTCATATGAAGAAATGTAGCATAGAGTTTGGAGAACGTGTGGCCTACCATGATTGTTCTGTAGTTGTTAGGATCAGAAGTGGCTCCAGACTTGTGAATCAGATGGATGATATGATGAGACCAAACCAACGAAAATCTTTCCCGCATTACGTGATTAAAGAGATCGACCAAGTACCTGACCAGAACTGAGAGACCCTGTTTGAAGAACTCTGCTTGGTAGCCTTCCTCATCTGCTGATTTGTTGCTGCTCATCGCCCAGATGGCTTCTGTGACATCATTGTTAGTGAAAAGGCTGCAGGAGGAGGGGGGGGAGGCCACATGAATATCAGCCTGTCCTGGAATGTCAAAGATCTTGGAGGTGTGGGAGAACATAGAGGCAGGGTCAAGGTCGGGTGACAGAGGGGAGCGTTGAGAAAGAACGGTACGCCAGAATTGCTTCGGGGAGTGGACGAGAAGGGCTGAGAGTTACTGTCTTCTGTGGGAGATAAAGTGTCGTTTCTTTCGGCGAAGGAGACGGCGGTAAGATTTTTGTATGTTGGGGTAAGTAGGACAGGAGTGGAGGAAGGCATGATGGAGTTCTCGGTGAAGTGATTTGCAGTCTTCGTCGTACCATTTGTTCATGGGGCAGGAGGCCGTTTTAGTGGTATCCGAGGAGGTACGAGTGGAGTGGGGGAAGGAGTTGAGCGCTGCTTTCTAGATCGCTGATGAGAGACATTGGTACTTGGAGGTGGCTGAGTTAAGTGAGGAGAAATGGACTTCGGGTGGAAGGATTTGGCGGAGGTCTGAAAGGAAGATGTCGGGGTCGCCCTCATCAAAACAGAAGGTGGTCTGGGGGGGAGGGGTGTTTGCTGGGGGGGAGCGGTGTTGGAGGAGGGGGGTCGATTTGGAGGGAAAGAGAAAGAAGTGCATGGTCAGCTATGGGGATGGGGAGGACTGAAAGGTCCCGGATGAAGGGGAGTAGGCTTTGACTGGCTAGAGTGTAGTCCACCACACTAGCCCTTCCTCCATGAGGTCGACACGTGAAGAAATGAGAGTTCGGGAAACAAGGGAGGCCATTCAGAATAAGCAGCTCGTGAGATTCCCCAAGTGTAGGAGGTGTTTGCCGTAAGCTGTAGTGGGGCCCAAGGCATCTTCTGAAATCCGGGAGAGACCTATGTTGCGGGATCTAGTCCTGCAGTGCAGAACACACCTTCGGATCTGTCATGGAGAGGAACTTGAAGGTTTTTAGTACGGGCGTTAAAATCCTCCATAAGTATAACCTCTTCGTCAGCAGAGTACTAGGTGATGTCGGTGTAAAGATCCATATAAGGGTCCCCGTTTGCTCCATTGTGAATGGAAAATGATGAGGATACTAACGGAAAGTAACAGACTGCGAGGTAGACGTGTCCCAGGGGGGAGATCTAGGTTCTGATCCGGATCCACATGAATCTATCGCATTCATCGGAGGCCATCAAGGAGACCCTCTTCCTGAGAGAGTCTGACTAGGCAAGCAACTCCTCCTGAACCCTTGACTCCACTAGAGCTCCTTGTTTCTTGTCTGCAGACTGAGAACTAGTGGTAACCTGTGATGTCCAGGAGAGGCCGTATAGGCCTTGCATGGGTCTCGATCACAAGGAGGATATCCGTTGATGCGAGTGCGTCATACAAGAGACCTGGAGATGACCAGAAGGACCCATTTCCATTCCAACAACAGATAGTGATATTTGTATCCTGCCGTCTCTCCGGCTGACCCTGTCATTTAGAGCTTCCTATTTGAGGTGTCCATCCAGGGGGAAAGGAGTCTCGAATAACTGCCCGAAGGTTCCTGATTATTGCCCATTTTCCTGCTTTTCTTGCTGCTGCGACCTGTTCCCTAGACTGTTTGAGTTTTGCCACCTGTGCTCGGGTAAGGTCCTCATCAAGGAATATCCTGTTTGGGAGTGAGAACAATTTGCGTTTAGCTCTAAGGGCACAGAGCCTGTCTGTTGCATTGTGGAATCTAAGAAAGAGGGTGGAGTCGAGGCCCACCCAAGCTCTGTCCAAGGTTAAGTCTGGGAGGCTGAGGGTATCTCTCAGGAACCGAGTTCCTACCTCCATAGCGTCGGCAGAAGGAAGTGGCTGAGGGAGGCCTCTAACTTACAGATTCAGTTCCCTTGTGCGTTTGGTCCGTTCTTCGACAATTTGGGCCTGAACGACCTCCTCGACAGCTGTGAAGGGGTTTTTGTTTTTCCCCCTAACTACTTGTGCCCATGAATTGATATGTGTCTCTGTCTCTTGTTTAAAGGAGGCCTGTTGGGATTTGATTTCTTCTTGCTTAGTCTTAAGGTCTTGGATTTCTGCGTGAAGTATTTCGTTCTGAGGATATGAGGAGTCCTGTTCTTTGTTTTCTTGTATCATTTTCTTGAGGGATAGGTTGTCCCCTTCAACTTCCGAGACTCTCGTAGTGAGAGAGCCCACCTCTGAGCGGAGTCTACCATTTTCGGCTTCAAGAGATTCTAGTTTCTGGAGGTATTTGTTTAATTTGAGATGTCCAAAACACGAAATTTGACTATAATGCAATGTCCATGGGGTTGTAGAATTCTCGGTTACCTTGGCATTGCCTAAGGTATCGAAATTGGCCTCTATCATTGTAGTCCCAGATGGCGTTTTGGGGATTCCCTTTGACTCCTGATCTTCTTTCTGGTCCTCCATGAACTGTCGCACGCTGGCGACTGAGGGGATGGGGGGGTGTAGGGTCTTGAGCAAGGAGGAGAGAACGAGGGGGGGAGGGAGGAGGTGAGGGGGGCTGTGGGAAGTGGAGGTCACGGGGAGGTGTGTAGAGGAGGTCAGGAGCCGCAGACGGTCATGTTGGTGGATGTGCGCAGGTGGGTGGAGAAGGACCGCTGGTGATGCACGCAGAACCGCGCGCGCGCTGGTGTGCACGTAGGAGACACGCAGGCCGTGAGGCAAAGGGACGTGGGTTTAGGAGGCGTGCAGAGAACACACAGGCCACGAGGCCGTGCGGGCGAAGGGATGCGCAGGGATGATGGACGCGAGCAGGGAGGATGGACGTGCAGCAAAGAGGGATGGACGCGAAGAGCTGTTGGTGATGCATGCAGAGCCACGCAGGAGAGCCATGTGCGCGTAGGGGGAGGATGAGTGGCCGCGCAGGAGACACGCAAGCTGTGAGGCAAAGGTACGCGGGTTTAGGAGGCGCGTAGAGAACACATAGGTCGCGAGGCCGTGCAGGGAACGCACAGGGAGGATGGACGCGAGCAGGGAGGATAAACACAACAATACACGAGCACAAAGATTTTCCTTGGGGAAACCATAAAGGAGAAAACCTCGCAAACTTCTTCAGAATAGTTTCGTCACTAAGTACAATGTTAAACCAAGATAGAATACCTAGAGAAATGATATCTTCGACAACTTCTTCCTCTTCTCACATTGGCGCACCTGTCTCTCTCTCTCTTTAGCGAACTTGAGTCTTCTCAATGTGTCTAGTATTGGCTCTGACAATGCAGTTTGGATAGTTGAGATGGAACGTTGGGGATAGGGAAGGCATAGAGGAGGCGATCACCATGATTACGGTTTAGAGGGAGGTGGCATAGCTAGTGTTTTTAGGGATTCACAATGGCGACTTGCATTGGGACTCTAGATTCACTTTGATTAGAAAATCCGTTTCAAGGTTACATTAGTTATAAATAAATTAATAATCTATAAGTTATTAACTTATATATTAAAAGTGAGCCAAAGTAGTATATATCCTATTATCAACTGGATTGATCCTTGAAATGAAGCCCAGGGGTTTTGGATGACAACTTAGGAGCATTGTGACTATCATCGACAATGCACCTCTCGCTTTAGAGTTAGAGCTTGCCAACTCTAAGGGTTGTACCTTTCAAATTTTATATATCTTTTGTTCGGTGGTGGCAAAACCTATCTTAAGTCCATTGTAAACCCACAATGAGGACAACCATCACTAACTGCTTTCCATGAATGTGGGTTGACTCATCACCATTATTTAAAGAAGCCACTCCTCTTGAAGTTACCTACTGGTGGTGCATAAGGGGGTAGACTTCCACTCCTGCTAGATGCCTTCGGGTCTTGGGCTGTTAACTTGTTTGCTTACGTTCAAGGAAGATGAGCTCTTAGCCAACCAGAGCAGTTTTAGGTCTTACTCCAAAACTAGAAGGTGATTTCAACTCGGATAATATTTGTTAGAAAGCCATTATGCCTTGTGGTCATTGTTGAGGCTACCTCAAGCAGGGTCATCTGCTTTCTAATAGCATGTAGCCTTAGTTCCATACACAAGACTAGATACCACGCTTGGTTGCAGTTTAATCTCTTGCCCAGGAGTTTAAAATTATATAGATTTGTTAATGTGGCCCTTTAAAAAGAAGGTTTTGATAAGATTAGATTATTTATTGTACTAGTGGATGGTGCCTTCCATTGGGCAATGTGGTCAAAATGTTTACACACAAGACATAGAGGAAGAAGGCAACGAAAGATAAGAGAAGTTTAATAGGGCAAAGACATGCTATGAATCATGTTAACCATTCATTTCAGATCTCAAATACAACCCTAAATGAAGGTAATTCTTACAATCGTAGCAAATTACAAAGAACGAGTAGTAAGGTCAACCAACATATTTATTAGTTGGAGTCGCTCATGTACAAAATGGTCTCAATATCTCATCTCCCATTGGTCTCAACTACAAGGAACCTTCCGGGATTTGCAAGATCATTGCATTGACTCCTATTTGTTATAAGTTTAGGGTTAGTTTAGGATTTGACATAAAAAATATACTTTAATGCATAAATAGAATTAAAAATAAGGCTAGATTCATAATAGTACTGTTGCAATAAATTCAAACATAATTTTCATCTTTTTCAACTTTAACACTCCATTGGTCACTGCGTTAAAGTTGGTCCTTGAGATGATTGATCAAATGTCATGTATAGTAACAATATTATAACTAATGAAACAAAACAATAACAATGTACATGAAATAATAGTAGTACTAAACAAGAACAATAACAATACTAATCCAGAATTGTTTTGGATCAGCCTTATACTCGGATACTTTTAGGTTTTGATCTTGTCATCGAAGGAAGGGGCAAGTCACCTAGATGAACAAATTACGTACCTTGAGAGAGAGCTTAAGAGGGTTATAGAAGTAAGGGTGTAGACCTTAGATTCTTAATCAACATGGAGAGAAACTTCAATCCTTTATCTAGACTTTAGCAACACTTCTTAAGAAGGCAAAGACACCTTCACAAGACACAACCTAGCCAAGTCACTGCTCAACCGAGAAACAGTCACGCCAGCAGAGAAAATACATAGTCATGCCAGCAGAGAAAACACAGTCACGACAGTAGGGAAAACACAGTCCTGGCAATAGAGAAAACATAGTCATGACAATAGGGAAAACACAGTCTCAATAGCAGAGAAAATACTGTCATGGCAGCAACAAAGAAAACACAGTCATGACCTAAAGAAAACACAGTCACAACCGCAGCAGAGAAAACACAGTCACAACCCAGCAGAGAAAACAGTCATCGCCGCAGAGAAACACATTCACGTTGGCAGAGAAGACACCGTCACACATAGTCAATCCAGCAGAGAAGACATAGTCACAGTCAAGCCAACATAGAAGACACAGTCACATTCAAGCCAACAGAGAAGACACAGTCACGTTCAATCCAACAGATAAGACAGTCACGGTCAAGCCAAGTGAGAAGACATAGTCATGGTCAAGCCATCAAAGAGTCCAAGTACCCTAAGCGTCAAGCAAATAGCAACAACGAGCTCTAAAGGTAGACAAATAATCAGATCCAAAACAAGATACACTCAAGAATGAAGTTGAGTACTTAATTTATAATCTTGTTAAGCCTTCTAGAAAGGTCTCTTAGGCAACCCCTAAGTCTTAGGATCGTTACCAATAAAAAAAATAGGTTGACTTAGAATAGGGTACCAAAGGTTCAAAAATAAAAACCATAAAATTAAATTGACTTAGGACAGGGTACCAAAGGTCCAATGGTCTTACAAAATAAAAACCATAAAGTCAAGTTGACTTAGGATAGGGTACCAATGGTCCAAAAATAAAAACCATAAAATTAAAGTCATCATACCAAAGGTACCCACCATAAGGACACTAGGACCAAGTAAAATATAAAGGACCATAATTCAACCAAAAGGGGTCACAACAAGAAGATAAGGCAACCCTCGTACCCATAAGACCAAAGTGTACCATAAAGGTGGATAACCAACCCCTTTTACCCATAGGACCAATAAGACCAAGGACTTTAATCTTTTCTCTCTCTCAAGATGCATTGTGTTATCTCCCAAAATAATTTATTTTGATAGTATGAAGAATTTAACTCATGCAATGAAGGATATGAATATCACTGACAGTTTGAAAGCCTTTGTTTTTGATTTGGATGAAAATTTCACAAGTTATAGCTTTCGGTGGCTTAGGCGAGGACTATCATAGCTCATTAGCCACCGAAAGGCTATGTTTCGGCGGCTAAACAGTTGAACGTGGGCCAAAGGCAAACTACCGAAAGCGGTCTGAGCAAGCAGAGTCATAGTAACACTTTCCGTGGCTTAGGCGAGACTACAGAAACTCATTAGCCACCGAAAAGGGTCATTTTCGGCAGATTAGAAAGGGGTGCAACATATACACTAACCATCGAAAGCTGAAAGATAAATATCCGGTGGAAAACTCTTTTCGGCGGTTTAGGCGAAAGCTATGACATCTGTGTTGACCACCGAAAGAACATTGTTGACAACGGTTGGAGATTTAGTCCTCTACGACGTCGACGTTTCAGAGGTTTAGTCCTTTATGTCGCCGACACTACGAAGAGTCTAGTGGGTTGAGGTTCCGATCGTCGACGCATTAGTGGTTAGAGCTTTCGATCGCCGATGCTTAACCGTCGTGACGTTAGTGGTTTGAAATGCCGACACTGTGGCAGCGTTCAGGTTTAAAGTTCCGATACATTAGTGGTTAGAGCTTCCGATTGTCGACGTGTTCATTAGTGGTTTGAATCGACAGTAAAAAAAGGGGTTTTCAAAGTCGCTATCTGCCGAAAACGGAAATTCACCACCGGCGACGGGGTAAAGATTCCGATGGTTTAAGCAAGAAAGATCACGTTTAAATTAGCTGCCAAAAGCCAGCGTTTCGGCGGTTAACTGACAAAATCACGGAGGATCTAAACCACCGAAAGGCTAAAATAGGGTAACAGTTGGGAACTGTCACATCCAACCCCGTCAGCAAGGCAAAAGGCCATTTTAAAGCATGATTACCCACCGAAAAGACCTGGAGCCATGTGATTGCGTGGAAATGAATGAAAAGGGTCATTAGGCAAGTAGCACAAACTGATATGACTGCCAAGCCTCTAGTTTCCCTCCACCTGTCCCGAAGACCATCAAATAGCCATCGAATGCTTTGGCTGAAGCAAGTTACGGAGATATGGGAAAATCGATCTCAAGGATCGAGCTGCTGTCATCATTTTGGTGACCTCAGCTTCCATGAAAGACAGAAATCCCTCATAATCAGTGCCTTGGGACCCCATCGAATTTCATTTTCAAAATTAGCATTGTTCTCACTAGAAAAACGAGCTCTGAAGGAGCAGCTTGCTGAAGCACACTGTATACAAAGTCTAAAGGCTGTTTTGCAGGTACCCAGGAGATACACCCTTCAGGATGAAGAAAAGTGGACCAGCTCTCAGACAGGAGCTAGGTGATGTCAGTTATTTAGAGGCCTATCTAGAGGTTTGCAGATTGTTCTAGGAGGTAGGCTGCTACAAATATTGTGAAAAAATACAGGGTTTTCATCAGCAGGTGGCTGAATCTTTTGCCCTGTCATTTGATGGTTCAAAAACAGTCATAGGAAGGGAGGAATTTCTCATAGATGAAGCACTAATCTCAGAGGTGATTGAACTCCCTTGCACTGGAGAGAAGTGGTTCAAGACCACCATACCCAAAGATGTGGAGTTCAGGTCATATCTCAAGCTTGAGCATAGGGGAATGATATGGAAGAAGAGTGTGCCATCATCATGGCTGGAAGAGAGTTGGTAGCAGCTGCTAAAGGCCATTGTGGTCTATTTGACTTGTGAAGGAAGATACAATAGAGCAATGATCTATCATTTCAAACTCATGAACCACTTCACAGGTAAGAACTCTCTTAATATGCCCTTTTATTTACACAGGAGTCTAGGGAAGATGGTCCATCAAGTGAAAGCCCAGCCATCCAAAATTGTTGGCAGGTTGTGCCACCACGGTCTTATCCAGCTATTGGTCCAGGAATTGTTGAAGAAAAGAAACATTGCTTGGCCCTATTTCCTGTTCTGGAATGACTTTGAGACAGGCCTTTAGCCAGAGGAGAAAGGAAAATCTCCTGCAAAGAAATCCAACACTCCAAGGAGTGGGAGAAGAAGGAAGAGGGCCATTTCCCCAGCTGCAACAACTGAACAACCTCCCTCCTCCTCCCAAAACCAAGAAGGCAAAAAGGAATTTGAATTTCGGTGAGAAAGGTCAAGGGGTAGAAGCACACCAGAAGAATGTCTTAAACCTACCTTATTCAGATTCTGAGGAAGAACAAGGAGAGGATGTAGCCCTAGCTTTGCAAATTGTTCCATTTACTGAAGCATTGCCATTCCCCACTCCACAGGAACGAGAAGAACCAGCTGAAAGGGCTTCTTCCAGCAAACCTAGAAGTCAAAAGATCAATCAGCTACTAAGGCAGGTTTATGAAATGGAGGTCTTGGAAAGAGAACTGAAGAGAAACAATGAAACATTGACTAGAAGAAACAAGCTATTGCACAAGTCCTACTTGGAGCAGAGAGAGAGATACATCTTCTTAAAAAGGCTGAACACCAGGTACCTGAAGGACACTACCAGGTTACTCAGGATGGTAAGGCTCCAAAGGCTGCAGTTGAAAGAAGCAAAGGCAAACCCTAGCAGCCACCTTGCCTTATCAACCCTAGCTGAAGCAACCATCAATCTCCAACCTCTTGAAACGAGCCAGGGCCCAGCAAACACTCCAAACACGAAGCCCTAAGAAGAAGAAGGCTGAGCAAACAGGCCTGTAAAGGCATTTTTGAGCGAAACCTAATAAATTTTGTGAAATAGGGCTTTCGGTGGTTAAGCGAGCACTGGAGCAGTCCGTTAGCCGCCGAAAGTTCCCCCTTTTGGCTGTTAAAAGTTCCAATAGACTGGCTGCTTAACCACCGAAAGCGAACGGAGGTTTAAAAACAAGTTTTTGACAGACAGAACCGTATTTTGGCGACTACTGATGGCTCAGGGGCGTAAGTTAAAGATAAAAGGTGCTGACATAAGTATAAAAAAGGGTCTGTTAGATCTATTATGACAAAACAACGCCATAAAGTCATCAACCCATATTGTCAAGGAGAAATCAGTGGGTTAACTGACAGTGGACCAACAACAGTGATCATTAGCGACTACTTCAGTTATTTAATGTTCAGTCAGTGAACTAAATCTTCATTATAGTTAGACAAGTAGTTAGGTAGGGTTTCAAACCCTAATTTGCAAAAACTGTTACTTTAGATTTTTTTGTAAAAAACAGATCCAAGTTTTCGGATCTGTCCATTTTGTAAAAGGCTATAAAGCCTAAGATCGATTTTATAATAAAGGTTCAACTTTGGGGATTTATAAGCCTATTCTATTGTCAAGCTTCTCGTCTTGTTCATTCTGAAATATAAGCTCTTTTGTTATGATTTGTTCAGCCATCATCTCTATCTTTACTGTACTTATGCCTGAATGTGTATTTAGGTTATTTTCAAGTTGATTAATAGCTAATAGCTGTCATCCTATTGGTGAGTTAATGTGATTTGATTTATAAGTACCATCCTTGTCAGGATTTAGCCATTTATATGCATCTGTTTTGTATGTAAGTCTGCTAGCTTGATGAGTTCTCCATCCCTGCACCTTATTGTCAAACTACTGAACAAGTTGTAACTAAAAGCCTTGTAATTGAGTGAGCTTCATGCATGTCTTGAGAGTGGAAGGCTATATAGGTCACCTGACTTGATCCATATCAGAAAACCGTAAAAACATTTTAAGTTACCAGGCATCCTCGAGCTACAACCTAGAGGAGTTTCCTGGAGTGATGACAAATTAGCGTCGTTGCCAGGGAGAGGAGACTGCAGCTCGGCTTCCTTGGGAGACGACATAGATCCATGCTTTGATGATAGACAAAGCTTGGACACTATTATGGTTGTAATCATCTATCTGGCGACTCCATTGATATAAGGGGGCTTCAAGAAGACTAAGTACCAGAGCAAACCCTAAGGGGTCACCAGCAATACCAGTTTCAGATCCAGAAGAAATTTTAAGAAGAGCTAGGTCTTTACTAAGACAGATCAGCAGTGTTGCACAAAAAGCTACATCAGGTATTTCAAGAAATCTTTCTGCTATTATTTCTTCTGCTGAAATTCTTAATTCTCAGGAATTTTTAGATACATCAGAAAAATATAGGGTTTGGGCATCTTCAAGCACTGTTGCTTGTGAAGATCCAATCCCTGGTGACTCCATTGGGATAAGTATACCACCACCTTCTCAGCAAGTATCTCCATCAGTGCTTCCTTCCTCAACCCTGTCCATACCCATTTCCAATATGGCTGCCCCTCAATTGACCAAGATGGAAAGGATCCTGGTAGCTAGGTATGCACCCCTAGTTTTGCCAAATCCCCTTGCAGCTATGCCTACTGGGGATTATCTCAAATATATGCCTAAGTTTACAGGGGAAGGGGATTTCATTGCTGAAGAACATCTAGAGGCATTTTACAGCTATGCTGAAAATATTAACATAGAGCAAGAAGATGTATGGACTAGGGTTTTTGTGCAAAGCCTAGATGGTCAGGCTAGGAAGTGGTTTAAGGAACTGCCTGCTGGATCAGTGGCAGGCATAGAGGCCCTAGATGATATTTTCCTAAAGCATTGGGGAGAAAGGAGAGACCACCTCTACTATATCATGGAATTCAACAACTTGAAAAGAGAAAATGGGGAGTCTGTCTCCAACTTTACTAAGAGATTCAACAATATGTACAGCAAGATCCCTACTGAAATTAAGCCCACTTATACCTCAGCTAGGATAACCTATGCAAATGCCTTTGACTCTGACTTCTGCCTACTTCTCAGAGAAAGGAGGTCTGTCTCCTTATCACTCATGCAGGATGCTGCCCTGGAGGTAGAGTCAAACATTCTGGTATCTCAGAAGGTCAAAGGGAAGATAGACAAGAAGAAGCAGCCAACAGACCCTAGTGGGGCTTCTGCATCAGAGAACAAGATTGACAAAATGACCAAACTGTAAGATAACCTGACTGCTGAAATGTCTGAATTGAAGGACCAAGGACATCTACCTGTGAGGGGTAAAGGACCAAGTGACTATGCTCCTCGAAACCCTAATTTTGTTCCCTATAGAAGAGGAAACCCCCCAGTTCAGATTCTCAGAAGGGAGAGGAATCAAGGGGAAGATCAAAGAATAAGAGCTCCATTCCAAAATGCTGTATTAGAAGAAGAGCTAGAATTCATTGAAGAAGAAGGAGAAGCTGAAGACAACATCCATTGCATGGAAGATGAGGTGGACTGTACTTTTCTGACACAGGCAAAATATGAAGAAGCCTTAATTGATGAACAGATCACTGAAGAGGCTGTCTATCAAGCTGATAATCAGGGAGGTTACCAGCTCAGGTCTAGGCTGGTCGCTCCTCTCAAGAATGCTGCACCGGTCAAGCAGCCTGCTACATCAGCTAGAAAGGTTGTTGTTTTACCGAAGGTGGCTGTCACACCCAAAGCATTGCAGAAACTAGCACTTTCAGCCATACCTGATCAAGTCCAACCCAAACCTACAACTCATGAGGTAAGATTTCTAGATAGACTGCATTATTCTTTCAACCTTGAGTCTGAAATTCAAAAATTGAAAATCCCTTTCCCTTTAATTGAGTTAATGAGGAATGATGCATTCAAGTCCTCCATTCTGAATTCCCTTCAGCCCAAGGAGCACATTGACCCTGACTTTGCGAACCTGCAAGATGACAAGCCTGTTGTAACCCTGGGCCCTGTTACCACCTAAGTTGTACGTAGTGGTTTTTTATTAAGTGAGCCTGGTGAACCGGACAAGGATAACTTGTTCGGACTTCAGAAGACCTTCAGTCTTACTTCTGGGAAGCTTTGCTATACTATATCACATGTTCATACCCCACGGGGAATTGTAATAAATGTTCTAGCATGATAGTGTCTGTAAAAGAGTCGGTCTCTTAGACTTTATTTGTCAATCTGATCAGCCCAGGGTGTTTTTTTCCCTTGGTTATTATTTGTTGTTGAATAAACGACTGATAATTTCTGAGTTTTTTACTCCATACCTCCAAAGTTGGGGTGGTCGGCTTGGCATTTAGGCCTATTGAGGTTTTTAGAGTCTATGTGTCAATGTATAAACATGCTAGGCATCATGGTCGAGTCATATGAACATGTTTAAGTCCCCCTAGGTTTTTTCAACTTTTTTAATTTTTTTTATTTTTTCAGTGTTTTTTATTAAAATTTAATTTTTCCAAAACTTAGGCTATTTTTTAATATTTTAATTGGAAAAATTGGTTTTGTAATAAAAGTGGGCCAAATAATCAGTTTCAGTCATGTAGGTGCTCATTTTCAAGCTAAGAGCACCATGTAAACCCATGGACCCACTTTTTCCTAGTTTTGAGTGATTTTCCATTACTTAAGTCAGAAAGCCCCAAAAAATCAATTATTGATTATTTTAATTAATAAATTGATGAATAATGGAGCAAACCCAAAATCATAGATCAGTGGATTCTCAGCCGATTTGATTGAAATCAGTCAGATCTGAACCAGATTGACTGGATCTGACAAATCTTTGACTGAAGGAGGTGATTTGGACAGATCCAAAGTTGAACTTCAACATCCTTTATGGGGAATTTCGCCCTCCCTCTCTCCTCCACACGTTTGGGCTCATCTGGATGAGTTTCGGTGGATGCTTCAGTCAATAGGTTGAGGTGTCGGTCAGATCAGCTCTCCGATTGACAATTGCACTCAGTGAGACTCAGATCTGGCTCAGTTAGACACAGATCAGACATTGATGGACTCTCCTTCAGCTACAGTAGTCTATCTCCTTGGGATTTGCGCCCCCTGGGCTGGATCTTCTTTTTTTGTATAAATAAAGCTCAGGCTGCCTCTTCCAAGCTAGTTAGAGTTGGATTGAAGGGCTTGCTATTGTAATACTGTTGTAATCTTTTGATTGTTGGAATAAAGAAGCTTTGGAGGCCAAATGGTGTAATGCTCTCATGTGTGTGGATTAAGCATTGTCTTACGGCTATTGATGTTGCCGACTTTTCTCTCAATTTCTGCATCTGAACCCTGTCTGGCTTGAACAATTCAGCTGAATCAATAGGAGTATAGTTGGGCAAGTAAGGTTACTTGTTTTTTTTATATCTCATAGCATATATGTTTGAAGATCTAGATTATACATGTTTAATAAGTTTATTTGCATGTAATTCTTGTCTCTTTTTCATATATATATCCAGATCTCATGAGGTTTCGTGCATGATTGTTTGTTTAGCTTTCAGGTAGAAAGGATTGGACGAGCTGTGGATCTAGTTTGACTCCATTGTACATCCAAAAACTTTGTGAAGGCATTGCCCCTCTGTATTCCACTAACAAGTTTCCATTGCAGATCCATCCAACAACAGGCCTTTCCTCTTCTCTTCCTCCTTTCTATTAAAATCAATCTTTCGGTTACCTGTCTCTTCCTCTTATGATCAGATCTGGTTCTAAGAAATGAATATATATTGTTAGATCTAGTTCATAAGAGTCTTGCTGCTTAGATCTGTAATTTCATAAAGAATATCATTTCATAAAGATAGATCTAGGTGTAGGAATTTCCTTTTTTGCAAGTAGCTAAATCATAGATCTAAAGCTTGCTCATAAGGTAGTTTCCTTTGTCGTTCTTTAAAGATTCAAGTTCCGCAATAAAAGCGCACATCTCATTGGCTGCCCAAACAGCAAGCCAAGATCCCAAGGAAATCTTCCTTTCCTTGGTTCCTTTTTTGCAAAACTAGATTTAGCCCCTTTTAACAATTTTTTACTTAGTTTTTTTTTTTCTTCGGTAACTAGCGTGGTGACCCAAAACACTTTTAAAGTGTGTTTGGGCACATTTGATTTTAATTGCTCGCTGTTTTTTAGCAGGTCTAACAAAAAAGAGGAGGAGACTTTGCCCATTTTCCAACTCTTGGACAAACCAGAGCTTCCCAGAAGCTTCCCCCACCGCCGTGTTTTGATTTTAGCTTGTTACAAGCTTGTTGTAAGCCTTTGGTTCCTAGATAACAAGGACCAAAGTGCATCAATTTCAGTTTGCTGATATTGTAAATTGCTGCTAATAAAAACAAAAGATTTTTTCGAATAGGCTCTTTCGAGCCTATTCACCATCCCCCCTGGGGAGATTTGCGTCCATGTCATTTTTTGCTTTTCGTTCATTTTTTTTCAATCTAGCGTAGTACTAATTTGCAGGGTAGTATACTTTGATTTAAAATCATTTCCATATTCCATTTCTATTGGTTTCAAAGTAACTTTAATACTTACCTCACGAGCCTCCTTTTGAGCCGAAAGGTGAAGAAAGGTTCGTGGTAGTCTAATTAGAAAATTGTGGTTTGCTTATCTTTTTATGTTTCATTTGCTATCATCATTTCTTTCAGTAACCATAATAAAATCAACCCCTCTTTGATTCCCCGATTGAGGTCCACTTGGACCGAAAGAGGTTCCTGGGGGGTTTTCTTTTTAATAAGAACACATTGTCTAAAATTTACTAAAATTGACAAGACTCCAGTGTGTATGCTCTGCATTTGGCTGCTGTTCGTCCGATTAGTCACGCTGCATCAAAAGCACTGGAGTGATTAGAATAATTAGGATTCACTCTCCCAAATTGACAAACCATCAAGTGAAAATCCAACACCTTGATCAAACCATTACGGTGGCAAAATACCCAAAGGAAGCGGAAACTCCTGAAAAGTGACCTTGGGGCGCCGATCTCTGTTACACCTGCGGGTGCATTATGAACAATAGCCTCAGAGATTCCATTCAGCCCACATATTCCTTACGGGTAGCCGTGAAGGTTTAGTTTTGGACATACTCCTAGTACTCTTGGGTATATCTGGAGTCCACCCCTTCGCCTAATTTTAATCAACTCATATTTCACATTAACTTAAAACGTACCAAGAGGCAATCGCAAAACATTCACTCCAAGCACATGCAAGTACATTGATTATCTTTTGACTCCATTTTAAGGCACTGGCTATTTTCTTTCTATATATATATATTGTGTCTCAGCATTGTGCTTTCGTGCGCTCATTTTGTATCTTGTCATCTATGGTTGTTTATGGTTAAAATTCAAACTCTTAAGTAAGTCATTCAATTTAACATCACCATACTAAATAATTTTGCCTTAGTAACTTAATAGGGTCTACCCCCTTGGCTTCGTTAGGAGTTGAGCCTAAACGGAGGAGTCAAGAACAAGGTGACAACCTTGACTCGAGACTTGCCCCCAAGGACACACTGAGTGGCTTGAAGATTTCTGCCACGTGACCCAGGTGTGTGAAAGGCGGCAACAGACCCCATGATCGAAGACCTAAAAGACTCATGCCCACCATTCTACATATCCTTGAATATCCATGATAAAATCCTTCATAACTGTCTGCTGGATTCAGGAGCCTCTCATAACCTGATGCCAAAGGTTGTGATGGATGAGCTTGGTCTCAGCATCACTAAGCCCTACCATGATTTATTCTCCTTCGACTTTAGGAAGGTCAAGTGCTTGGGCCTCATTAAAGACCTTGTTGTGAATCTAACTCGGCTACCTTCGAAAAGCACCATGATGGACATTGTAGTGGCTAATATACCTCCAAAATTTGGTCTCTTGCTGTCTCGGTCATGGAGCAAAAGACTAGGTGGCACCCTGCAGATGGATCTCACATATGCCACCATTCCCATGTTTGGAGGAGAGACTAAGAGGTTGTATAGGGAAAATCAGCTGGCATACATTATAAGCAAGGAGAGCAACTCAGTGAATCACCCCATCTATGCAGTGGACATTGATTTTGGGTCATGCATTTTGCAAATAGATGATTCTCAGCAGATATCAGTCCAACTCACTAAGCCCACCTGTTAGCAGCCTGAAGAAGTGACCATAGCACTCTGGACTATGTATTTTGATGGGGCTAGCACTCAAAGCTCAGTAGGTGCAGGTGTAGTATTGATCTCCCCATCTAAGGAAAACATCCATCTGTCTTATAAGCTTGATTTTAAAACCACTAACAACATAGCAAAATATGAAGCCTTGCTGCTAGGAGTGAAAGCTGCCAAGGAGATGGGGATCATGTGCATGAAGATTTTTGGAGATGCAGACCTCATCATACAGCAGGTCAACAACACTTTTCAGACAAAAAACATCAGACTGAAGGCCTACAGGGATGAGGTATGGAAACTCAGAGACTCCTTTATGTTTTTTGAACTGTCATACATTCCTAGGGTTTTGAATCACCTGGCTGATTCCCTGGCTGTCTCTGCAAGTCTGTTTGTTCCTCCTTTACCCCCTAAGCTCAGCTATGATGTTCAGGTCAAGTACAGACCCTCTCTGCCAGATAATGTAAAATTTTGCAGGGTGTTTGAGAATGATGATGAGCTTAGTAAATTCCTTCAGTTAGTAGATGAATTCTCTGACATACACATAGACCAGGAAAACCTAAACATGTAGGAATCCAAACAACTCAAGTTAAGAGATAAAATGACTGATTAGAACATTGTCCAATTGCCCAATAACTATATACCCCGAGGTCTAGTACCACTGGAAGAACTGTTTGATCACAATGACATCTCTTTCAAGCCTGCCAAAAAGGAGTTGGATCCTGCTATCCAAGAGCAAAACATAGGGAGCCAAAGCCATCCTAAACTGGTAAATCTTTCCACGAGGTTGAATGCTGATCAGAGGTCTAAATTTTGCAGCTTGATAAAAGAGTTTGTTGATGTTTTTGCCTGGGAGTATAGTGACCTAAAAACTTATGACACCAATATCATCCAGCACATAATTCCTTTGGAGAAGGACACCATTCCTTTTAAGCAGAGGCTGAGACCCATCAACCCTCTCTTATTACCAGTGATTGAAAAGGAAATCCACAAGCTCCTCAAAGCCAAGATCATAATCCCCCTCAGGTATTCCAAGTGGATCGCAAACCTAGTAGTGGTAAGAAAGAAAAATGGAGAAATCAGGTTGTGTGTGGAATTTAGGAACCTGAACAAGTGTTCCAAGAAAGACAACTATCCACTGCCCAAGATGGAACACCTATTGCAGAAAGTCTCGGGGGCTAGGGTTATGTCCTTCCTTGATGGCTTCTCTTGTTACAACCAAGTTGCTGTGCACCCTGATGACCAAGAGAAGACTGCCTTCACCACCCCCTGGGGCACCTTCATGTATGCTAAAATGCTATTTCGGCTAATGAATGCTGGGGCTACTTTTCAGAGAGCCATGGACCTAGCTTTTGTAGGGCTAAAAGACAAGTTTGTGCTGATATATTTGGATGACCTAACAGTTTACTCTCATAGCCATCATGACCACTTGCAGCATTTAAGGAAGGTCTTTCTGAAGTGCAGAAGGTATGGAATATCACTGAACCCTAAGAAGTCCCAGTTTGCACTCAGTGAAGGAAAGCTCCTGGGCCATATAGTTTCAGCCGAAGGTGTAAAGATCGATCCTGTAAGAGTGGAAGCAATTCAGAAGCTGTCAATACCAAGATCAAAAAGAGACATTCAGTCCTTTTTAGGCAAGATAAACTTTGTCAGGAGGTTCATCCCTATTTTCTTCGAGCTAGTAAAGCACATAACAATCATTCTGAAAAAAGATGCAGAAATAAAGTGCGCTGACTAGGCAAGAAACTCTTTTGAAGACATTAAGAAAGCTATCATGGAGGTCCCAACCCTGATTAGTCCCGACTACACCAAAGGTTTTTACATTTTCTCTTTTGCATCTTATGACACAGTGGCAGCTGTACTATTACAAAAGAATGATGAGGGTCTTGATCATCCAATTACATTCTTCAGCAGAACCGTGAGAGATGCTGAGTTGAAGTATGACCCAATTGAGAAGCAGGCTTATGCTCTCATAAAATCTTTGAAAACTTTCAGAATCTACATTCTCCATGCAAAGGTCATTGCATATGTCCCTTCAACTGCTTTGAAGGATGTTTTGACTCAGCCTGACATCGATGGGAAGAGAGCTAAGTGGATTGCCAAACTCATTGAGTTTGATATAGAGGTGAAACCCACTAAGCTGGTAAAGGGACTAGGTCTGGCCAAACTCATGGCCAAAGAGAACTGTGAGCTGATGGGAATAAACTTCATGTGTCAAATCAACAAAGGTGCAGACTATGGAAGCAGTAGAAGCAGAAGTGAATCAAGATTAGAATGACATTCCATTAGTAGCTGAAAACATATCTTCATGTGAGTGGTACTCAGGTATCATTCAATTTCTGCAAAAATTAGAAGTTTCTCCTGATCTCACTCCTAACCAAGCACGAGCCCTTAAGTTGAAATTTGTTAAGTTTTGCATAATTGACAAACTGCTGTACTGGAGAGATCAGTCTGGAATTTTGCTAAGGTGTCTAGATAAAGAGGAAGCAGAGCAGGTCATGCATCATTTTCATTCCAGCACATGTGGGGGGCACCACTACTGGAAAACCACAACCCACAAGATCATTAAGAGCAGGATACTATTGGCCAGTCCTCTTTGCTGATGTATGCACTTTTGTAAGGGCCTGTGACCAATGCCAAAGATTTATAGGGAAGCAACAGCTCAAGTCCTTGCCCCTTAGGCCTATTGTGGTGAATGGGCCTTTCCGGCAATGGGGTCTAGATTTCATAGGTGAAATAAATCCATCTTCCAGTGGACAGCATAAATTGATCTTAGTAGCCGCTGACTACTTTACCAAATGGATAGAAGCAGTACCCACCAGGAATGCCACTCATTAAGTCATCATGAGATTTTTATATGAGAATATCTTTAGCAGGTTTGGCTGCCCAGTAAGGTTAGTAACTGATAATGCATCAGCTTTCAAGGATGGGGCATTAGTTAAAATGTGTGAATCAATGGGTATTCAATTGGTGCACTCCACATCCTATTATCCCCAAGGCAATGGCTTGGCTGAGTCATCCAACAAAAGCTTAGTCAGAATCATCAGGAAACTGTTAGAGACAAATCAGAAAAGCTGGGATTCAAAGCTTAAGTTTGCTTTATGGGCTGATAGGGTGACAGGCAAAAGATCCATAGGGACTTCTCCATTCAAGCTAGTTTATGGCACTGAGGCCATTTTTCCTATCTAGCTCATCCTTCCAGTGGCAAAGTTCTTTCAGGAAGAGGAAGATGAACCAAATGATATGGTGAGAAGGATGATGGATTTGGTGGATTTACAGCAAATAAGGGAGCAAGTTGTGGGAAAATCAGAAGCTCATCAACAGAGGATAAAGGGCATGTTTGACAAAAGAGCAAAAGTAGACAACTTCCAGGTCGAAGATTGGGTTCTCAAGTGGGATGCTGTCAGACAGGACAAGGGAAAACATGGAAAATTCGACTATTTATGGATTGGCCCTTTTGTGATAGCCCAGGTACATAAGAATAACACCTTCAAATTGCAGAATCTGGAAGGTGAAGAGGTATTCGATGGCCCAGTGAATGGGCGGTTCTTGAAACTCTATTTTATTTGAGGCTTTGAGGCCTTATTATTGTAAATTAGTAGATAGTAGGTTGTTTTGCTTTCAGAATAAACTCCATGCCCAATGGGACAGTAAATGATAGTGTTAAGTTACTTAGTTGCTTTTAGGGAAAGGCATTTTTGGTCTGGGATTCTTGGGACCTCACTGGGAGGTTCCCATCCCCAAGTAGGAGCCAGATGTTATCTCCCAAAATAATTTATTTTGATAGCATGAAGAATTTAACTCATGCAATGAAGAATATGAATATCACTGACAGTTTGAAAGCTTCTGTTTTTGATTTGGATGAAAATTTCACAAGTTATAGCTTTCGGTGGCTTAGGCGAGGACTATCATAGCTCATTAGCCACCGAAAGGCTATGTTTCGACAGCTAAACAGTTGAACGTGGGCCAAAGGCAAACTACCGAAAGCGGTCTGAGCAAGCAGAGTCAAAGTAACACTTTCGGTGGCGTAGGCGAGACTACAGAAACTCATTAGCCACCGATAAGGGTCATTTTCAGCAGATTAGAAAGGGGTGCAACATATACACTAACCACCGAAAGCTGAAAGATAAATATCAGGTGGAAAACCCTTTTCGGCGGTTTAGGCGAAAGCTATGACATCTGTGTTGACCACCGAAAGAACATTGTTGACAGCGGTCGGAGATTTAGTCCTCTATGACGTCGACATTTAGGAGGTTTAGTCCTTTATGTCGCCGACACTACGAAGAGTCTAGTGGGTTGAGGTACCAATCACCGACGCATTAGTGGTTAGAGCTTTCGATCGCCGATGCTTAACCGTTGCGACGTTAGTGGTTTGAAATGCTGACACTGCGGTAGCATTCAGGTTTAAAGTTCTGATGCATTAGTGGTTAGAGCTTTCGATCGCCGACGGGTTCGTTAATGGTTTGAATCGACAGTTAAAAAAAGGTTTTTCAAAGTCGCTATTTGTTGAAAACAGAAATTCACCACGGCGACGGGGTAAAGATTCCGGCGGTTTAAGCAAGAAAGATCACGTTTAAATTAGCCGCCAAAAGCCAGCATTTCGGCGGTTAACTGACAAAATCACGGAGGATCTAAACCATCGAAAGGCTAAAATAGGGTAACGGTTGGGAACTATCACATCCAACCCCATCAACAAGGCAAAAGGCCATTTTAAAGCATGATTACCCACCAAAAATACTTGGAGCCGTGTGACTGCGTGGGAAATGAATGAAAAGGGTCGTTAGGCAAGTAGCACAAACTGATTTGACTGCCAAGCCTCCAGTTTCCCTCCACCTGTCCCGAAGACCATCAAATAGCCATCGAATGCTCTGGCTGAAGCAAGTTATGGAG
The DNA here is from genome assembly GCA_001517045.1 of Pseudotsuga menziesii. Classification (NCBI taxonomy): domain Eukaryota; kingdom Viridiplantae; phylum Streptophyta; class Pinopsida; order Pinales; family Pinaceae; genus Pseudotsuga; species Pseudotsuga menziesii. The sequence continues at coordinate 735,486 of LPNX010963285.1, read as the reverse complement.
ATATGGGAAAAGAGATCTCAAGGATCGAGCTGCTGTCATCATTTTGGTGACCTCAGCTTCCATAAAAGACAAGAATCCCTCATAATCAGTGCCTTGGGGATGGTACATGTGAGTGCTGAAGCCAAGAAATATTCTTTTTCTTGATCTGTGTCCTTGGCGTCACCCCTTGATTTCTTTGGTTGAGGCTGTTCTTTTTCTGTAGCAACTGAGGCATGATGTTTCTTCCTATGCCAATTCTTTTTAAGTGGTTTCTTACAATCCCTTGCATAATGACCAATCTTACCACAGTTATAACACCTAACCTTAGACTTACCTTGAGGTTCCTTACCATTATCCTTGTGCTGGGTAATATTCTTTCCTGTCATTGCCTTGGCAACTAATGCATGATCCTTTTCAAGTGGTGGTCTAGATCTACTTTGGATCCTTCCTTCTAAACAATCGTGCCACAACCTTGCAAAGTTTGGCTAAACCTCTCTTCCATTTACTAAGGCTAGGAATGTCTTCCAAGTTGTAGGAAGACCATCGAATACAATCTGCACAAGATCATAATTTTCTACTTTATTTTCAATAGCGATGAGTTGATCTCTTATTTGAGAGATCTTGGAGAAGAAGATAGCAACTGTTTCATCCTTCTCCATCTTGAGTGAACGAAATTGCTTCTTCAAAGCCCTTCTCTGAGTAGGGGCTTTCTTTTCATAGAGATTAGCTAGAGCATCAAAGCATTTTTTAGCTGTCCATAAGGGAGCTATCACATGCATCAAGTTGTCTTTAACTGAGTCAAAGATAACTCTCTTTGCCTTGGCTTGCTTCTTTTTGAATGATGCTCTTCCTTGAGCTGTAGTGGAATCTTCAACAACTCTAGGGACTAAGTCATCTAGATCGCTCTCTTCTAGGATATTTAGAACCCTAGCCTTCCATGCATTGAAATTTGAGGCTCCCTCAAGGCTATCTTCTGATTTGACTGAAGGAGTAGCCATCTTCAAACCCTACTTGTCAAATTGAAGAGTTTGTCAAACGAGCTTCTGTAATCAAGTTGAATAAGATACAACCCTTAGCTTAGGATCTATGTAGTTTCTGTTAGCTGCAAGACACAATTAGCTACATCCTAAGCTTTGATACCATGTTAAAGTTTAGGGTTAGGTTAAGATTTGACATAAAAAATATACTTTAATGCATAAACAAAATTAAAAATAAGGTTAGATTCAGAATAGTATTACTGCAATAAATTCAAACCTAATTTTCATCTCTTTCAACTTTAACACTCCACTGGTCACTGCGTTAAAGTTAGTCCTTGAGATGATTAACCAAATATCATGTACAATAATAATATTATAATTGATGAAACAAAACAATAACAATGTACAAGAAATAATGGCAGTACTAAACAAAGAACATTAACAATACTAATCTAGAATTGTTTTGGATCAACCTTATATAATTATCTTATCTTATCTTATCTTATCAACTCAAGAACAAATGTCTATGATATGATCACAAACCACATCTAATCAACATATCACTGCTTGTTAAGAAAGGGGTAACAAACTTTAAGAAATACACAAGCAACACCTTTCCTCTTAGAATATTAATCACGAGAAGATAGGATCAAAACAAGGCCGCAAGGGAGTGCTAGACTTGCTTTTGTTCATACCATTGCCAATTGGAAATCATTGCTATTTTTAGCACAAAACAAAGTTCTATGAAGCACTAATTTTAGGCTTGATTGTAGTGTTGTTTTTGGGGCTTTATCTTCAAGGAAAAAAGTGCCAGGTAGAGGTTTCCTTGATGCTTGTTAACCCTCATATTGTATGAGTAGTAAACTTGTCATTTTTATCACATTGATGGAAATTTGCAACTAGTACCTTTGTAGTACCTTTGGAGCATTGGATTGACTTGGGCGCATAATACTTCATGGGTTCTTACCATTCTTGGCATTTGATGGGTATCTTTGGTGGAGGAGATTCACTTCTCCTTGTTGACGATCATGTTGGATAGTTTGATGGAAGTTGCTTCATTGTTCATCACGTTCTTTACAGTTTGATGGAGTCACTTTTTTTGTTAGATCAGTGGTGGGGAAATCTCCTCATGCTCAAGTCGCTACTTTCTCTTGTTTATTGCATGGTTAGTTCATGCCTTTTTCTTAGTTGCTAGTGTCCTATAGCATGGTGGTGTGTTTTCTTAGTGTCTTTTTAGTGATGTTGTCACAAAATGTGGTGGTCACTGTGTAGGTAGAGGGTAACAACTGCCAGACTAGTGAAACCTCAGGACTTTGCCCCAAAGTATCACTTTGGGAAAAATCCTCTCTTTTTAGGCCTCTCGGATCAACTAAATTCATAGTTACTAGATTTGGCCACCTAGGGTTCGAATCCGTATCGCAATCTTCGGGGAAACTTGGATTCGGGGATTCGGATCCGATTCTTAAAGATTCGGTAGGTTTTTGTGTAGGATCCATTTCCTTTGATCAGGGATTCGTTTCCTTCATGAGGATTCGATATCCTATTGGACGGGAATCGGTTCCCATTGGAGGAACCATATCCGATTCTTTGAAACTATAAAAAAACACACAAATAAAAAAAAAAAAAAACAGTGTGGGTATCCTAATTTCTTACCCCTTTATAATTTAATATACATAAAAAATTAAAACAAATGCAAACTTATCTTTTTCGTGTGCCTCCAATTTCCTTCCTATGTGATTCGCTACCTCACACCCTTGCTTCCCCTATGCCAAGATTCCTGGCCACAACTGTGTTGATCTACCCACAATGATTTATGTCCTCACCGTGACTCACTCTTCAAATACCCTGTGTTGTGCACTTTGACCTCCCAGATGGCAATTAACCATGGCTTATATATATATTATATCATTAAAATATGCACATACACAGTACAGTTGCACAGAGAGAAAGATGATATAATTCAATGTGACTATTTGGACAACAACCAGTCAATCTATCTTACATATAAGGGAATATTATTAAAATATTGGAACGCATCAAAGTTGACTCATTGATATTTCTTTGTGCATCTTATCATACTTCGAAACAGGCGACTAGTTGTTTATATCTATGTACATGCACATCTACATGTTCACGATGTGTGTAAATAAATACAACAACAAATATAATATATAAAGATAGAAGACTGCCCAGTATGGCATGGTGGTTGCAATAGGGACAATGACTTTGCATTATAACTACAATTAGTTGCATAACCAGTTGTGGGTGCCTGCATTGACATAAGACTAGTTGCATAAGCCAATCACTCTTGACAACAACATCAACAGGATTTGCAGGGTCAATAAGTTAGATGAACTACAAACTTGATTAGTAGTGATTTATGAGTAACTGTTCATAAAGGTCAGGTGCGAATGGTTGCAGCTAAATGGACTAAGAAGCTACAATTGTTAACCATCCAAACTATCATTTTGATTAGTTGATATTGCCATATTGACATTCAACCTTGCTAATATAATTCAACTATTGCATATTTTTCCTATTTGTGAGGAATCTAACTTGGGTGCTCTTGAGTCTTATGTATTATACTATTCACCAACCATATATTTACTGTGAAGTTAATAGTTATCCAAATATATTATGATGATAAATGTATCAGTATGATGTAAATGTTACATGTATGATCAATACCATTGATGAATCATTATGATTCATGAATCTATGATGTATATAATTTTAAATTTGTGAATTTTTATTTTATATTTTTTAATATATATATATATATTATAAAAAAATTAGGCTTAGGGTTCCGAATCCCCGATTCCTAATTTTGGGATGAGTGTCGAATCTGTATCCGATTCTTCAACCGATTCTGATCGCACCCATGGTTTGTGTAATCTTGACTAAATGCAAACCTAGACTAGCCACAAGAGGTGTCCCCAGTCCCGCTTTCCTAAGTACTTGCTAGAAACTCAACTTTCCTAAAGTAGTTACAAAATCTCTTTTGGGAGGGAAACAAGCCACTTTTGAGGTTTAAGTAAATGTGGTAAATTGGTACCTTGGGTGATCTCACTCTAAGGAGAAAGGATAGATATGACAATATACAAGACAACCCATAGATTGACTTTAGACAAGCAATACAGGTAGGAGATAGATATACTAGCTTTTTGAGATGACTTGAGATCCACTCAGTGTATTTAAAGATGGCTAGATTAAGCTTTAGTGAGGGTTATCTTAGATATTAATCATTAAAAATAAACAAACCAACATACCAACAATGTCTAACAAGTTGATGCGAAGAGTTCCAAGTGGAGTTTGTGCTAGAGATAAACAATCCACTCACATTCTAGTGCCTCAGGCTTAATATATGTGTATTAGTTTTTCTTAGAGGTCTCCACTCGCTCTGAGAAGTCAGGATAATCAACTCGGCCACAATATTCACTAATCCAAGATGAAAGACAATTCAAAGAAATTTAGAACTTGCAACACATGAAATCCTTACAAAACAATTAGGCAATCTCACATGACTCAGAAATTTACCCTGGAAACCCCAATGGGGAAAACCAACTATATGTGGGGCTTTCTTCTTTCTCGAGCCCAGAGCATAATAAAATATAGAAGAGGTACAGTAAGATTTAGAGAAGCAACTAGTGAACCTGAAGGGCCAAAGCCCTAGATCTGCAGCAGTTGCAATTACTGCTCCTTGGAAAATGCGCCCCTAGCAGTATACCCACACGTTGGATTTCTCAAATCTGACTCTGCCAGTCACTGAATGTTGTACACTGTCTATCTTTCTGAAGGATGCTCCCTCAACTCTCTGCTCTGATCTGCTATGCTCTAGAAGGTGAACTGCGTCCTCAATCACTAAAAATGTCCCCCCAGTAGTTATAGCTGCGTCCTCTCTTCTTAGAAAAACGTCCCAACCATACTGCACTTAGTCAGTCTCTGACTGATCACTGAAGACCTTTCCTCAATGATTGAAGAAGACCCTCAGCTCTCTGTGCCCCACAGCCTCCCACACGAGTCCAACAGTCTCCTCACGTCCCACATGTGTGACGTGTTGCTGCTCACATCCTCCTCTAGCTGCTCACTCTGCTGCTCTTCAATCTCTGAAGATGCCCAGTGAAGACTCTCTCTCTCACTGCCCTGATGATAGAACTCCTCACTCTCTGAGGATTTATCCTCTCACTGCCCTCAAGAACGCGCCCCCATCTTTCTCAGATGGTTCACCCTCCTTTGGTCAACTGTTGCTCACAGTTGCTCTGATCTCCTAATTCACACAAAAGATGATTCACTTTTGCACCTTCAATGCCTTTTTATAAGTCAATTAGAAATTAGGTCACCAAACCCTAATTTCACTTTTGGTGCCAAAAATCAAACTGCTACAAAAATTGTATGCATGCACTTTTGCATGTAACTGGCAAAAGTGACTTGATACACTGCATGTCTCCACTACTGGATCCATGCCACATGGCAGAGTGCATCTCACACTCTACCCTCTTGCCTGTGTTGATAAGTGCCTCCATGCTAGGCAGTCTACATGGAGGACATCTTGAGTTACACCATAACTCAACAATGTGTTGCAAAATGCATTTGGGGCAAAGTTGAGAGTTGGTTTTGATTTAAGAATGGCTCTAACGCTAGATTAAACTTGCAAGAACTAAAGATTTAGATCTGAAGTACTATGAACAACGAGGTGAAATAAGCAAATGAGGGGAAATGGACATTGCCCAAGTGATTGATTTTTACCCTAAGACCAATGCCTATAAAGGGGGCGTTATGGAGTCTATAAACACACGAATTGATCTTGAAAATAACCCCCCACAAGGACATGAAAGCTACAGCCAACTAAAATACTACTTTAACTCCCCACATGCAAAACCCAAACATAATGCAAAGAGTGAATGATATGAACCAAATTAGTTCATATAATGAATTTCCAATCTAAATAAGACAGTATATGGTAATCCATAGAGGATAGTAAAACATATATTGAATAAATGAATAATAGGTAAGATGCTTACAATGCAATGAAAGGGCCTGTATATATATAATCGTAAAGGGAACCTTCGATGACTGTTCACAAGGGCTATGTCCCTTGGACGATTACTCATTATTATTATTATTATTATTTAATGTTTATATTTTTAGGTTTGTTACATTACCTTCCCCTTAAGAATGCTTTGTCCTCAAAAGCATAATTTGGAAAAAACTTATCTCTGGTTTTGAATGTCTTCTCAAAATCTTCTGTGCTTGTAACTGTGACATGTGACGAAACAAGACATTATAACCTTCGGATTCCGGAACTGATGTGTGGCATCTTCTGGATAGTGATCCATCCAAAATCTACCTTCATTGGATCTGTTTGATGGTTGACTGTTCGGATAGAAGTTCTCATTTTAGGCTTCCATACAAGCCGATTTTGTCTTCGTTCTTTTTCCATGTTGTAGTTGGTTTATTTGTAAGAAGAATATTGTTTATTTTCCTCTTGACTTTGTCATTGGTCATAACAACTCTTGTGATTTGGACGATGATAAGGTATTTGAGTCGCTTGTGGAGTGTTTGCTGAAACTTCCAACTTTTTGTGCTTTTGGCGAATTATTGTTTGATAATAATTCAATTGAATGTGTATTTGTTCCTCTTTCCACAATTTGAACTTCCATTTGAGAAGTTTTCTAGCCTCTCATCTTTTAATTTTTTCAAACCTTGATTGAGATTTTTTAAGCTAGAAGCTTCTTGATCTTTCTTTGATAACTTCTTTTGGATCTCTTGATTCTCTTGTTCTAGTTTATGATTGCATTGCATTTTATCTTTTGACTTCTTAATTTTTGTGGGTAATTTTTACTATGATTTTTTAAACAAGATATCTCTTCTTCCTTTTCTAGTAACCTTCATTTTCCCTTGGTAATTTTTGATTACAATAAATCTCAATTTTGAATTCCATGATTTGCTTGAGCAAATCTTTATTCTTCTTTTCTAGATAAGAATTTTGTTTCTCTATTTATCTCACATCGTATATATTCCATTTTTAAGTAACTAAGTGTTTATTCCTTGTAATTTGTAAGCACAAAAGGTGTGATGGGTCCCAAAATTGATACAAAATAGGGCTTAGAATCTTCTTTAATAAAACCCTTTATATATATATATATGCGAAGTTTAACTTAACTTTGGAATATTCTATAAAAATTACCCTTATAACTAAAACTCCCTTTCTAACCGTTTTAATTTTCTAATGGAATAAATAGATTGAAATAACCCTTGAGATCACTTGTGCACTTTTAACTTTATCATATAATACTAAGATTTTAGGGATAACCTTAACCTTATATAATAAAAAACTTTCCACTTTTTTTTAAAATTTATAAATCTTTATACTTTTGTATATATTTTGATAATATTCTTACCCAAACTTAGTGTTACGTTTAATTTTATGACACACAAGTTCCCTTTAAGGAACCGTCACAACAACTTAATTCCAACCGACGACTTATTGGTTTCCTTCACGATTTCGATTGGTTTATTTGCACAATTTTGTTCCCTCGATTATGATTTGTAGTGATTTATGGTAGTGGTAGGGCCGACATCGTGGATTGCCCCAGTACAATTTCGTAGTATGATGGCTCCCCTACTAGAATCCTGGTGTTAGCGACTATGTGATGATTGCATATCGAATTCTCGGGCACCATGGCAGGGATGTAAGAGATTCGAAATCTGCCACAGTGGCTATGTTTGACTGTGTTGTTTCTATGATAGAATCAATGGCATAACACGCCAGATTTGGAATTCGATGAAATTATGCTGTGCACTAGTCCACGTCCTGGACTTTGTTGCAGCGTCTCTACCTTTCTTCACGAACTAATGTCTTTCCTGTCGTTTGATCAGATGTGGATTGACCCTTTGTGCCCTGAAGCTATTCGACTAGTCAAATTTGCAATAGTCTTTTATCTCTTCCATTGGAATCTGATTTTTTAAAATGGCCAAAGGCCAATTGGTGGTCAGCGACCTTATTAGAGAAATTCTAAAAGAACTTGTTCGGCCAACAGCCAAAATCAACGTAGGTGCACGAGAAACAACTCTGATAACAATGATATGAACCAAGCTGGTTCATATAACGAATTTCCAGACTAAATAAGACAATATACAATAATCCATAGAGGATAGTAAAACATATATTGAATAAATGAATAATAGGTAAGATGATTACAATGCAATGAAAGGGCCTGTATATATAGTATCATAAAGGGCACCTTTGATGATTGTTCACAAGGGTTATGTGACATGTCCCTTGGATGATTATTGTTTATTATTATTATTATTATTTAATATTTATATTTTTAGGTTTGTAACAGTGAAATAATGATGGCAAATGGTTTTCGGAGTTTTCAAACCAAAGTTCTTTGGTACTCACCTTGTTTTGGATGGCCGATGAAGTCCTCTCTCCTCTCTAACAACTTTTGAATAGATTTCTGTCAAAGGAAACATTCCCCCGCGCTTGGGTGAACTTGGGCACTATTTTCTCTTAACCCTACCACACAGAGACACAGAGATAAAATAGTGAGTATAATCATGTCATGTCCCAAATTTTGCATTGGGTCACAATGGCCTAATCACATTTGCCATATTCATGAGAGTTTGTCAAATTGATGCTAAGGGTCAAATAATTGCCAAGGAGGACAAATACTAGTTTCCTAGGTTGGGGGTGGAAGCTTTGGGATTTGGAATAAGGGGGACAATAAATGATGTTTTAACATTAGAATGGCATAAATATTTAATAAATGAGCTAAATAAATAAATACAAGGGAAAATAAAAGTGGCAATTGATCATGAAAACACATGGAGGATGTGGGACCCACACAAGCTAGATTTTCTATGCCACATGGCGTCCTCCTCTTGTCGTTTCGAATCCATAAGAATCCCAAGAGTCTTGGGATGAGTTGGAAGGTCAATATATTTGGCATGAATCAATTAAGGTCGAATTGGAGTGGAAGAGTAACTCCCATGGAAAAGAAAGAAGCATTTTGGAGCTAGTGAGACACTTGGACTATATTCCCTAGCTCTATGACAACAATGACGAAGATGCTATGACACCTATGACACAAATTAGATATGAAGGATGACATCTGATATGTATGACATGTCAGGGATAAAATAGCTCCAAGAGGGCGCTCAAGGGAGTTAGGGCAGCTAAGATGCTTCCACATGTGATTTGGTGGAAGTGGGAGACTAGAAATTGTTGTACAAGTGACATTCTTTGGAATCTCTTCCCAACCAGAGTTGGAATGCATCTCTTGGAAGGAATTCGACCCATAGAGAGCTTGGAAACTTTATAAATGTCAAGAACAAAGAATGAATGCAGCTTTTGATCATTTGAGAAATTTGTATTTGTGAAGAGAGAGAGCTAGTGGATGACTAGTTTCTTGCCTTAGCCAATTTCGAGGGTGAAAGATTCCCATCTAAGTTGGTGTGTGGAAAGGCCATTCAAGTCTTTCATGGAGATTTAATGGAGTCATAAGTTACAGGTGCAAGCTATAGGGCAGCTCGTGGACACTTCAAGATCAACTTCTTCTTTCATCTATTCCAAGTTTTCTCATCATATTCTTGCTCTATGGATTGAGGCGCACTTCGTGAGCTATTGATCTCTTTGGGGCAGCTTCTTATGCCCCATTATATTATGTTCTGATGAAAATGCTTTGTATTTCAAGTTCAGAAGACTCTCAGGTTGAAATACCAAAAGATTTCATGTAAAAATGTTAAACAATGAAGAAATAGTGCCATTTCCCCACTATCTTGTTGTAAACCAATGTAATGTTGATGGATTTGAATGAATAAGTAAAATACTGATGGTTTATGGATGAATGGACTGTTATAGATGTATTATATGCGTTTAATGTTCAGTACATAAGCATTTGGAGTCATTTTGTTGAGTTTCATAGCATTTGGAGAAGATTGCCTATCATTTCCCCCAAGGTTGAAACTAGTCTTTTTGCATCTGATTTAAGGGAGTTATAGCAAACATTAAAAGTTGAATGGTGATGCATATGATTTCATGTTGATGTCCTTTATATGTCCCCTGCTTCCATTCAGAATTTCGAGTTGGATTGAGTGTATTTGGAAAGTCATTTTCATCATCTACCCCTAGGGGATTTGAACCACAAGTTGCTCGTAAAACTCCATACATTGACCAGATTGCCAAAGTGAGCTGCAAAAGTAATTTCATGGTTGAAAGACACATATAAACACAATTTTTATGTATTAACATCTTTCATACACCTTCTGGTACAATTTGAGAGCATTTGGAGCTATTTGGAGCCATTTACCATTGGGGGTTTGAGTTTCATAATTACTAGTAAATTCTCTGAGTCTCTTGGATACCTACTCGACCCCAAAACCACATCTAATGCTGCAAATATGCTTTACTTAATGTCTTATAACAAAGCCAAGTCTCATACCAACCATTAGCGGAGGTTGTACAGTTTTGGAAGAGATTTGTTCCAGGACCCAGGGGGATTTCCACCTCCCAAATTGACTAGTCTTGTCCCGAAACTTCTTCCCTTGCAAATTACAAACCCTGGTTGGGTATATCAGTTGATTATATGTCTGATAGATGTGTTAATGTGTCCCCTCACCCCTCGTGACCTTCCTCACCAAGTTTGAAAGTAATTGGAGGAGTGTGGAATCAGTTGTATCCATATACCGAGAGTTGAAATTTGGTGAATTTGAGCACATTGGGAAAATGATTCAAAAGGGGCATTACAAATCACCAAACTAGATTAAGCTTAGCATTACAAAGCCAAAAGACATGCAAAGCAACAAAGAGAATAGCAAGAAATAAATGTCTTAAAGGAAAATCGATTTCAAGTTTAGCAAATCCCTTTCATTGAGACAACCAGGGCGCATGGGAGAACTTGGCTCTCCTTTCCTTCATGAAAACACAAATAATAATACCCGAGACAAGTTGGAATTGGGATCTAGCACATAGTAGATGTAAGCAAGAGAAGAAATTTATTAAACATTTCCTGGAAACAATAGATTTTGCACACAAGAAAATTATGATTTTATTCATTGTTGAAATGAGCCATGTGTTAAGTGATGATCAGTGAAATACTCTAGATACTTGCCAAACAACATGTATATAACACACAAACTAACACTAGATTTAATGCTATGCAACTGTCCTACTCATCATGCTTATCAAATAATCACGAAATATAAGATAAGTCCTATTTCCAATCAGTTTATCAAGATTCAATACTAAACATAATCATCTATAAAATGTTTTCTGGACATAGCATTTGATACATCACAGGCACATAAGTGAGGCACTGTAGGCTAGGATCCAAACTCAATGTCAAATAGTGGAGCAGTCCACTGTACAAAGGTTCCAACATGTATGGCAAGGAATCTCAAGAGAAGTTCAGTAATTGACTTGGAGCCCTGCTCCAACGCTCGACCCACAAAAACTGATCCAATTGCGATCTCAGAATGCTCTCAATTCATCATTCACATGATGTATCTGTGAAGCTCGCTGTAAAGGACTCGACAAACTCTGGTCTGCTCTAGCACAAATGAGGAATAATTCACCCCTACAAAATTTGCGATCAAAAGTATCATTTACATTTTCATCACATTCATTTCCTTCATTTTACCTAGGTAATTTGCTTATTTATCATATTTTTACTTCTTACCTATTTAAAATCCGTATTACACTTACATTTTGTTTGATTCCCTTTCCTAGAGGGAGTGTGGCACATATTGATTTCATTTCCCTAAGTTTCATTTCATGTTAATCCTTCATTTTTCCATAATTCCTCTTTTAAGCATTTCCATTGTGAAACTGGTTTGGGATATTTTTATTTACTGGTTAATTAAATCCAAATCTTGGGATGTGCATTGCATTCATTTTTCTAACGTTGTCATTATGCTTTTTAGTCTCATTCCCTAAGTTTTAATTCCATCAATCACTAGGGGATGCGGCTTTAAGATATATGTCACACATTTGAGGCTAGTGCCCCTCTTTTGGCACACATTTTAAAACACAAAAATAATAATATTTGATTGTGCCTCTCTGCACAAATTCTTTTTTGGACCATACCACTGTCGAATTTTTAGCATTAGCATGAATACTTTAAATTTGTAGACTAACTGATAACAAATGACAAGTGTAGTAAAAAAAACATCAAAAAACATCAACACATCAAGGACACTGAACACAAGAGTTTTTCATTGGGGAAACCTTTAAAGGACAAAACCCCCAAAAGCATTAGTAATTCATCTCGTAAATGAGATGACTGAGTTCTTCAATGAATTCTCAAACCCAAATGGGTTTGTACCACAGATCCACAAATTACAGAAGATAATTTTTGCATAAAAAAGGCAAATCAGGGCTTTTTGCCCTAATTTTCTCTCTCTTGCCCAAAAAACTCAGGTTGCCTGAATTAGTTGCCCGTGACCTTGTATGCTTGCCCGGACCTGCTGCTAGATTGCATGAACCTGCTGCTAGACTGCCTGAATCCTCTGCTGCTTTGCCTGAGCCTGCTGTTGCTCTGCCCGAGCCTGCCCAGGTCTATAGCAGCTTTGCTTGAGCTGCTCGATCCCTGCCCAATCTTGTTGCTGCTGGCCAAGATCTTCTCGACAGACTTTTAGGCCTGTTTGCTGCAGCCCGAGGCCCTTACAGGCTTGTTTGTTGGCTGCCCGAGGGTATGTGCAAACCTGGCAGCCCTCCCGGGCTAGCCTGATGGCTGCCTCGAGCCTGGCAGACCTGGGTGTATGCAGACCCGGTAGCCCTTACGGGCTTCCTGTGGGTGCTTGGTGGCTGCCTCGAGCCTGCCCGAGAGAAGAGGAGGGCTGCCCGAGGTACCTACGAGTGTTGGAGAGGTTGCCTAGAGGAGAAGAGGGCTGCCCGTGAGATGGAATGCTGTTGATGGTGGAGTTAGGGTAAAACCCTAAGACATAAAGATGCTGCAAAATAATAATGAAACCCTAGTTTAGGGTTTGATAAAAACGACAAGTGTGAATGCCCTAGCTAGACTCATCCATGCTAGGGTATAAACCCAAAACTTCCTTCTCTTCAATAACCAATGAAATCTTCTGTTGGAGCAGCTGCAAGTGTGAGAGCAAGTGTGTGTAATAATGAAATGGATTGATCTTCTTTTATAGCCTTTGAAGTCACCTGTAAGTGGACCAAAACTCAAAAGAACAAAATAATAATATTTTTTTCTTTTATTACTTTGACTTTTACCTTTAGTGGTAATAAAGGTCTTTTTGCACTTTCACTTTGACACCTTAGTGGTACTAAGGGTTCTTATGTATTTTAGACTTTTACTTTAGCCTTCTTCAAGTGCCCTATGGTCAAAACAAGTGGTTAAGGTGGTCCTCCATCCCCACTCAATGTACATCATCATAAACAGAGAGAATTACTAATGCTTTTATCTCACACTCTGTGTGACACCAAGATTGGATACTAAGGTGTCTTAACCAAGGGTAGCTAAGCCTTGGAGAAGATCACAAAGCCCATTGATCGAGGGTCAGAGTGTCACACATGCCCAGACTCAGTCTAGGGCTTATAGTGTAATCCTGGTAACAAACCAGGTGCCTCAGCCATAGGTTGCATAATTTGACACAAGGTCAAATACTTGGTAACAGACCAAGTGCCTCCATTCTCTCGGAGAATGGACCTCAGCCCCGGGCTGAGCCCCTAGTCCCGGACTTGGTTAAATTCCTGGTAACTGAACAGGGGCCTCCATTCAAAGAATGCAACTCAGCTTTAGGCTGAGTACCCCAGTGCCAAACTGGTTCCACATCCTGGTTTTGGACCAGATGTCACCATTCAATAGAATGGTCACTCAACTCAAGGTTGAGTCCCCCAGTGCTGGACTGGTTCCATATCTTGGTCCTGGACCAGATATCCCCATTCAACAAAATGGTCACTCAACTCAAGGTTGAGTCCCCCAGTACTGGAATAGTTCCACATCCTGGTCTCGGACCAGATGTCTCCATTCTCCTAAGAGAATGGCTCTCGATGCTGCTTAGAAAAATCAACAACCACCTCATGGATTCATCCATTTACACATTTTTGTAGAACATTAGGTGGTATGCTCATCTAGGAGGTCCATTTGCTTCTCTTTGAATGGGTCTTGATCAACCTTGCACATTAAGTGAAGTTGTTTAGAGTTGGTTAGATCTCTTTCTTGGAAGGTGCACATGTGGAGGTTATAATTACCACAATATTCTATTATTTGTTGACTTAGCTCATGAAGGTGGTTATTTGGAGAAAACATTATTTTATTTTTACCCTGTCAAAGCATCTTGGGGACTGCACAAGGAGGATATTGTTTACTGGAGCTTTGACTTGGTAAAAGGGGCCTCTTTGCTAATGCACCCTCTCTCTTGGAGATTCCAGTGTATTATTTTGTTAATTCTTCTAGTGGAGTGGATTCTCCTTGAGGAAGTGAAGACCTTTGACTTAGCAAAGGCCTAACCAACTCCATTTTTTATTATTGTTGGACTCGTCAAGGAGTTGGTTAGAAAAATAATCATATTTTATTGTAAGAGAGATCTTACTCCTATATGAAGAGTTTTCTCTCCATTACTTGTCATTTTTGGATTTGAGAGTTCTCTCTCTTTTGGAGCTTAATGAACATATCTCTCTTGATGCAAATTGAAGTGTACGAGTCTTCTTCTCGTATCTATGTGTGGCTTATTGTTCCTAATCTTTAATGTTGTTAATGATTTGTAGAATTACTAGAACTTGTTTAATTAGGCCCAATTGAAAGGGTAACTTACCTCATTGGAAGGGTTTTGTGTGAGAACTAATTCCTCTAATTCCCTTTGATGATTTATGTATTAATGTATTAGCATTGCTTCTATCACCATTTAGAATTGTTGCTTTCTAATACTTCATTGCATAAGTCTCACCTTAATTAGCAATGTTTTGATGTGGCACTGTTTTGGGCCTTCATAGTTTAATTTCTACTATGATTTTTCAACATTTTAAGCTTTCTTGTGGCATGTGCATGCAGCCTTAGTCTCTTTATTTATCCATGAATTCGCCCTCTTTGACCAGATCCGTTAACTTTATTCACTCTTGTTGGATTGGCACTAGTCTCTTGGTCCTTCAATCGCCCATCTTTTGTTTCCTATACTAGAAGACAAACGTTTTGTTAAGCTATCTCTTCACATCACCTTGTGCTTTGTTATCGAAGCCTTAGCAATCCTATCCTTGGGAAGCCGCTGTTGTGTTGGGGAAGAGCCAATCTCAAGTGTAGGGAGGTTGTTATTGAGGTGACAGTGGATAACCCCTCTAGGTTGCCTTTGTGTTAGCAATGCTTCTTTTGGGTTTTTTCTGCACATGCTACTTCGGGAGGTAACAGTGCTAATTTGTTTCCATTCGTGGCCACAGGAATCAAGGCTACCTTAAAGTGATACAAGCACCTCATAAATGGTAGTTGTATGTGAAGTTGAAGTTGAACTAGGCCCAAAGGTATTTTGACTGAGTTACTGTTCTATCTTCATTATCAATATCAGCACATATTCTCCCATTCACAGATATTCATACTGCCTTTATGTTGACTATGAATTTGCTGGAAGATGGCGTGGATTTGAATTTTGATCAATACTGAACCATCTTTGACTACTATGAAATGTGATGATTGTCTGTGTTTCTGATCCAATCATGCAGGACTCTATGTGCAGTGTATGCAAAGATCATTTCCTGAGTTAATTCTTCAAATGAAATAACTCTATTCCCCTCCTGTTCAAAGAAATCCTTCACAGTACTTGCAATCTGCTCCCACCAATACAACATGTCTAGCTGATATACACTAATTACAACAGCACAGAACTCTTCAAAAGTCAATCTGAAGCAATCTGTCCTATCAAGTTGAGTATATCAGGAAACTAAAAACTCCTTCATAGCATCAACTGTATTGTTTACCACCATCTTCATTTCAAAAAGTTCAAACAGCAACATGTTTTGAATTGAGAGGATTTGATGTCCTATTGCAGTGGATCAAAAACTGACTCAGATGCCATTGGAAACTAAACTCCATACCTGCACCTACGACAACCCTTTGATTTTGAGTCTGAATAAGACCATGACCTCCGCATTGTAATTCTGCAAACAATTTATCATGCACATCCTCAATAAAAGTATACTTGATAAAGTTATAAACAGAACAATCTGGAATTAATGCCTGATTTGCATTGAAAATCCCGGCGTTGACATAGCCCATAGTGGCAAAGTGGACAGGATATGTGATGAGTGATCGATGATATAAAATTTTAATTACAATTTTCTACCACAAGGTATGCTTGAATAAATTGGTTTCTTTGTTATGGAGAGCAGGTGCATGGATTCATAATTCATTGCATGCCCAGGTTTACCCAAATGATGATGAACTACCCTAGTGTAGATACCCCTAAAACAATGGTCACAAAGATTGCATAGGCATCCCCTCTTAACCACCAGGCTTGATATTAACTCTTGTCACAAACTCCAACAAGGGTTTGTTTGCAACCCTCTCCCTTTATTATCAAAACAAGAAACGCCTGTACAGAGAAATGAAATAACTTCAAAATAACAGTTACAACATACATGAAACATACATAAAACATACATGAAAAAATGAGGGGGCTGCTTTTGTATTTTTGGGCTTAGGGTTGGGATTTTCTCATTCATTTTGCCAATATTTACTGGTTTATGGGTTTATTAGCCAAGCTGGCCCCAGAGGGTCCACTCTTGGTTGTGTTGGCACAAAGTCAGGCATGTGTGGTTTTGTATTTTTGGGCTTGGGGTTGGGGGCTTTCATTCATTTTGCCATTTTTTACTGGCTTTTGGGTTTATTAGCCAAGCTGGCCCCATGAGGGCTCACTCTTTCTTGAGTTGTCATCCAAATCAGGCATGTTACTGTCATGTTTTGGTCCCTGTTTGGGCTCACCAGGCTGCAGGAACATTCAGAAATTCTCACAGTGTTTTTTTTTTGGGCAAGAAACTGATCAGGGATGTTCCCAACATTGCCAAAGCTGCACCCTACCAAAAGGGAATGTTCTCTACCCATTCCAAAGTTCTTTGTGATGTGGAGACTCAAGGAGCAGGTCCCCGAGTAGTGGGAAGAAGTTCCTATGCAGATATGTTGCAGATACAAGTTACAACATTGTGACACAGTATAGGCTAAAAATTTAAAAAAATTAACGTTGGTTATATTGTTGCTTTTAGTATGAAAGATACCAGAGGCAACATTGATTTCAATGCAGACGATGATGCATCCTAATATAATTATTGGAGAGATGCTTACTGGAGCAATTGTAGCTTAAGTGGTACTTGCACGGAGAAATATAAAATTGTCTGCCTCTCAATTCTGCTTAACATAGAGTTTTCTGGACATATCCTGTTCTTGTTGTCTCTCCTAGATTATATTCCACAAATAGTTAACCAGTGTATATGATATTTTTTAATCTGAGAAAACCTTCGTGGTATATTTTATTTTTTCTTTGCTTTGTCTTTGACATGTCCTTTAGTTTTATGTTCAATCTTCTATGTAAAGTATATCAACAAATGTGCACACCAAGCTGCCAATCCCAGAGATGAGTTTTTTTCTCATCAAGGATGCCAAGTCTCTAAATACAGTGGCATCTTCTGTTTTTATTTCAGCTTTAACAGTGCCGAAGAAGAGGATATAAGCTTCATTGAATATATACCCTTCAATCTTTCGTTTTGGTGATGTAAATTTTTTTATGTAAATATAAGATGCATTTTCCAAGAAAAAACAAAATGAATGTGCACACTGTTTACCTAAATTCAAAGCTGGTTATCACTCTAAATTTATTTTATTACTTCTATTTTATGAACAGGTGGAAAATGTTAAGGCTCTTCTTGAGGTTGAGGTGAGTTCAGTGTGCTGTTGGATGTTTTAACTTTTTTTGTGTTACTAATTGATATATTTGATTTTATTTTCTGATATTTAAAGTAAATCACAGTTATAAACAAACACCAATTATGCTTTTGTTTGAAGGTAAATAAATGAGTTGATTCTTGATTAAATTGTAATATTTTTGTTATAAATCACAAAAAAAATCTTGTTAAATTGTAATAGGCTTTTAATTTTGTTCGAGAATCAAGAAGGAGTCTATATATTCTAATGCCTTGGGTTAAATTGGATAATATTAGAAAGATTGCCATACTAGTTTAATGATTTTTGTGGCTATTTGAGAACAATTTGAAATATATTTATGAATAAGCATGCTTTTTGCTCTAATGCCTTTACCCTTGCGTATGGAATAGTTTTTAATGTTTCATATTTCCAATGTTGGCATAAATCTCATTTTTATACTTCGCTGTCACTCGTTTCTAATAGCAATGTTCATAATCAACTTGCTATGTGGGTTCTTAAAAGCCTTTGTTTTATTGATATTGATCTATGTTGAATTGTTTAATTTAATTGTGAAGTTGCAGAAGTATGCAGCAGTTAAAAAAACTTCTATGTAAAGGACTTAATGTAGGAACTGTTGTGGACCTAAGTTGCATGGATACCATTATGTTATCTAGTACATATCTGGAAATTTTTTAATACAACTTAGATACAATGCAACTAGGAGGCAGTAAACAAGTTGACCATGGACAAACCTAATACCAGTTTCAGGAGGCAGTAAACAAGTTGACCATGGACGTGAAAGATGAATTTTGGGTTTTTTTTGTCACACGATTTGACGATTTTAGGTTTGCAAGGATTAAACAATATTAGACTGGTGGAACCTCGGGACACTGCCCCAAAGTGTCACATAGGTAGGGTCCTTAGGTTTCCCAGATCCACTGAAGTAGACCCGGACTAACCATGAAAGGTTTCCCTAGTCGAACTTTTCCGGATACTTGCCGGAATAATCAACTTTCTCATAGTATTAACACACCGATTTATCAAGGGAACACAGGGCCAAACATTAACAAATTTGAAATGGCTATCTGTTGATGAGGCTATAGGGTCTTTGGTTATGAAATGTGAATGTGACCCTCACTAGTCTCAGGCTTCCTAAAAGATTTCTAAGGCAACAGAGATTGAAACAAGGAAGACATGGAAAAGAGTGATACCGGAAAATTAATCTCATACTTTTTAGATTTAGGATGCCCACCTAGGTTTTAGTGTTTATGAATGAATGTTTAAAGGCAGCGAATCAGATGTGCCTAAGGATCCAAAATAGTATCACTAAGAAGGATGAATGTTGAGGGAAAGGTGCCCAACACTTGAGTAAATGTTTGAAATGAATTAGATGGGGGTTTATGTGTGTTGGTTTAGTCTTATTTTGGCTTAACATTCATTTTCAAGTTGCTGGTTATGGTATGGTTGAGTGATAAAAATGATAAGAGCAGAAATAAAAATGCATCAGACAACCCAAAAGTTACTCTATATTCACATGCAATAATTATATGCAACTAGTGCCTTCCCTAGGGGGTTTATTGTAAGTCTTTTTGGTATTTTATGATGTAGATTTTTATGTGAACTAAATTCCTAAGTGCAGAATGCATTTACAGCTCTATGATGCTTTGCAAATAACTACACTAAGCAAAGATTTAGATTTTTAAAGATAATTCCAGAATTTAGAACCTGGTTCTAGTGCTTTAAGTTTGGTCACCTGGGTGATGGAGTTTGCTCACCCCTCTGCCTGTAGTTTCCTTGATGGTTGATTGATGATATTTTAGAGGTTGTTAAGCTAACCAAAAGCCTCCAATGGTGAATTGCACCCTTGAGAAACCCTGGCTCCAACCTGCAAAATGAAGAAATCAGAGATTAGAAAATCACGAAGATGATGCAAGATCTACAAATCACTCCACCTATACAAGTTGGAATTAAATGGATAAGAGAAATAAAACCTAAAACAAAACACCCAGAAAACCTGCTGTACGGAACCCAAGAATTTCTGCCACACGCATGACTGTACGTCTGCCTCGATTTCTGTGCTGTACGGCCTCGAAATCTGTGCTGTACGGTCACTGTATGGACAGGGATAAGCGCTGTATGGCTGCCTTGAAAAACATGCTGTACGGATTCTGCCTCGAAAACCGTGCCTCTCATATTGAATTTCGTGCTGTACGGACTACTTTAAATTCTGTATGGTCACTGCATTAAATGCTGTATGACTGCCTTGGAATTTGTGCCACTCTGCTGGTACTCCTGTCTCGAAATTCGTGCCCTTTCTCTTCTTCCTGGTTCTGGAAAATTTTTGCAAGGGTTTCTCTTTGGTTTTCTCTTGCTCTCTCTCTCTCTCACAAAAATCTCTCTTGAAAGTGAACAATGAAATTCAATTTGCCTTTTTCTCACCCTTTTTGTTTGAGTAACTTCCTCCTTGAAATCAAAGGCTAGAATTAAAAACCAACTTCATGAGATCAATGGCTCATCTCATTTTCTCATTAAAAATACTCACCCTCTTTAATGCTCATAAAGTCACTTTAAAATTATAAAATCAAACATTTAATTAAAATGTCACTTTATCATAAAGTCATTCACACCTTTTAATATGGCTAGGGACCACATTTAAAGTGTCATTGTCCACCCCAAGTCATGAGTGAACAAACACTTCCCTAGGTAAAAAATCAACATTAGGGAAGATAGTGAGTTGAATCTCTCCCATGGAATCCATTTGGAACAAACATATCTTCATATAGATAAGTATTGAGCTTATTGCATATTTACATTTACATCATGTGTTATATCTATATATATATATATATATATACTTTAGTTATGAAACCTGGTCGTTTGATTAATGTATTAAGTATTGCTTAAAATGGCTATAACAAGCATGTTTTTCTTTTGATGATTATATTAGGCATACGCTGAAATGCTAAAGCCCTTGGAAGTGTTCCAAGGTAGCCCAAAGGAATGAAGGAGCATGGCTATACAAAATAGCCAGCAACAAGGCAAGTGACTTTGAAAAGAAAGGCATTGCACATGGAGCTAAAAAGGAAGGACATGGAACCTTTCTTAAAATAAAGAGAACACCGAGGAAGATGTTATTCCATGGGGGAGGGGATGTAAGACTCCCAGTTTGACCTTTCAAATATCTTGAATCTATCATGTAAATGATGTAAGTATACTCTTATGTGGACTGTGTGATTGGCTCACAAAGCTAATTTGAATGCTATGTAAAATTTATGTTGAAATATAATATGAATGATCTAGGATGGTTATGTAAGATGCACAAAAGAGTCTATGATTCCACTGGAGGTGAAGAGGAAAGGGGGTTTAGGGGGGATTGAATCCTTGCTTGCCAAGTGTCGGCCATAGAGCCAATCCCATTGCTGTCATGAGCCTTGAATGAGCCAATTACTACCTTTAATTCTCTCACCCAATCATTTAATTCTTTGTGCGATTAGTGCAACTACGAAATATTTTTTGCTTTTCTTACAAGAGAACTAGTCAGGTGATGAACCGGTAAGACTAAAGGCATCCCTAGAGGGATGTACTAGGGAACAAAAACATTAGTTGGAGGAGTTGCTACATGTGGACAAAGTAGTGTTTGAGGAGCCTAAAGGGATACCACCTAAGAGGGTAGTAGAGCATGAGGTACATTTGTTGCATGAATCCCGATTACCAAATATTGGGCTGTATAGATAGTCTGTTCTAGAAGCAAATGACGTGAAGAAGCAATTGCACTAGTGGCAGGATCAAGGGTGTTTCGAGCAAACATTGTTGATGTTTGTAGCTTAGACTGGTATTTCCATGAGTGTGTGTCTAACTTATGGAAATCGTCACTAATACCTCTTTGGAGCTTTGGAGTTCACTTTATTAAAGTCAATTATGAAAGTGGATGTCCTTTTGGAGAAATGCCTAAGTTTTTGGCATTAGTGATTAAGTTTTTTAAATTAAATCTTAGCCATTGATCTCATGTGAGTGAGATCTAATCTCAACCATTAAAATTAGGGTTTCGGTTCATTTCAATAGGATAAATGACAACGAAGATGAGAGGAGAAAGACACAAGAGAGACATAAGAGAAACTTGAGCATTGAGTTGGAGAGAAGGACCTTCTACTTTCCGGTTTTGTAGAGAGAGAACAACGACAGTTCGAGAAGTAGTTGCTGGCAACCGTACCAGTAAGGTGGAAGTTGAGATTTTTTTGTAGGGGTAGCTATATAGGGCATTCGTACAATTTGACCGTACAATTGTACGGATTGACTGTACACGAGTTCCGTAGAACAGTACGGATCAACTGTACAACGTATGTATAGTTGTATGGATCAATCGTACAAGGCCGTAAAATATAGTATAGTACAATTGTATGGACCGTAGACGGCCATTAAGTAAGTCAGTACAATTGTATGGATAGTACAATGGCCGTAAAGTACAAATGTATGGATCGTAGATGGCCATAAAGTACAGTTAGTACAATTGTATGAACTGTACAATGGTTGTATAGGGTAGCAAGCAACTTGTAATTTTTTCGAGGGGTAGTTTGTAGTTAGTTTAGATTTTTTTTGGAGGGCGTTTTACTAGGTTTGCTGCAGTCACATCTAAAGAAGGTATTATAGACTCCAAAAAAACACAAACTGTTGGCTAATCTCAAGAAATGTGAGTTTGCTCAGCAGTCAATTGGTGTATTTGGGGTATGTTATCGATGGAGGGGAACTCAAGATAGACCTTGCAAAGATGGAGGACAGTTAAAAATAGCCACTGCCTTTTAATGTCACTGAAGTTTGGAGCCTTATTGGGGCACCATAGTACCTATTGAAGTTTATTGCTTCCTTTTTAGTGGTACCTACACTACTTCACGCCATAACAATGAGCGGTAAGAGTTTCTAGTGGGGAAAGAATAAGTATAAAGCTTTCAATGAGCTAAAACGAAAGATTAGTCAAGCACCAATTCTCACATTGCCCAACTTGTAGAAGCCTTTTGAAGTGGAGACAGATGCAAGTGGGTATGCCATGGGAGCAATTTTGATACAAGGAGGTAAGTCGAGATGTTATCATTTTGAAATGTTTCATGGGGGAGTAATAAACTACCTTACCTATGGTAAGGAATTCAATGCCCTAGTTCAAGCTGTTAAGAAGTGGAAGCACTATTTGATGGGCAAGGAAACCATTATCCACATAGATCACCGACCACTGCAGTGTTTACAGGCCCATAGTAAGTTGCAACAAACCAAACATTATAAGTGGATGGGGTTTTTGCAACATTTTCATCTAGTCATCAAGTATAAGAAGGGAAACACTAATAAGTTGGTAGACATGCTTTCAAGGCTACCCACACCCAAGATTACAACTTTGCGGACTCTTATGCACATGGAGCCTTTTAACCATGATGGATACAAAGAGGGATACACAGAAGATGAGGACTTCAAGGAGGTGTTTCAACATGTTATATAAATAAAAATATAACATAACATATATATAAATAATATCATCAATATTAATACTAATGATTAATTAATTAATTAAATGAAAAGACATGCCTCTTAGTAAAGGCACGATGGGATTATATAAGACCCATTATTGTAAATGTAATATCAATCACTTATCTATCATACATTACATTTTTACTTTCTACTTAGCCATTTTTGACTTTTCTACGTTACTTGTTCCAGGGTTATTTGATTATTGAGGAACTTTGTTCCTCCACTGGTATCAGAGCCTCGCTTGGTTGATCTAGGCCTTTGGCCTTAATTCTTAGAGCTCATCTGATTTTTGGCTTGTAGCCTTATTCTAGGGTTTCCCTAAAAATAGGACCTTATCCTTAAAAAAAAAGAAAAAAAATAAAAGTAAAACAAAAAAAGAGAGGTAAAAGTAAAACCCCCCAAAAAAGAGGTAAAAGTAAAACCAGGGGGAAAAAAGAGGTAAAAAAGTAAAACAAAAAAAAAGGATAAAAAGTAAAACCACACGTGGTTTCTTAATAAGCGGGTTTAGGTTTATTCTTCAACAACAAACAAAAACACGAGAATTGAACCTAGGTGGGGAAGGTAACACTCATTCCTCCTATTGCCCACCTATTTCAACTAGGTGGCAACCTCATGTACATTGAAGATGTACATTTTGTGCAGTTTGTACCATGGAAAAATCCTAGGGATTTTTCACTCAGCAAGGCAATTCTGCCCCTTTTGTACACGAAATGTCCGCTCCCCTGCGTGGGATAATTAATGTAACTTTATATGTCATCTTGGGTCATTCCTCTAAGGATGTCACCATGGACTTTATTATCAGGGAAGTCCTCTTCACCGAGTGTTTTTTTCTCCTTCCAGTTAATTTTGTTAATTAACAATTTTAATTGGTTGGGTTTTTCACTCACCAATCCTCCAAAGTGGTGAATTGGCGTTCTGATAATCAAGCCCATGAGGTGGCTAAGGTTTCAAGTTGTTGTCCATGACCATGCTAGCCATATCTTGTAGTCTTGCGGAATTTCGTTAGGATTTTAATTTTAATTTTTAATTTTTCCTAATTAATTAACTTTACCATTTGGTGGTTAATTAATTAAGTTTCGATGTAATAATGTAATTTCTTGAACCTTGGCATTTTGTAATAGGGGCTATGAATGCAAATGAAAAAGCTATGACACCCCCTAAGCCATTGGTTCGAGTCTCATGTCATTCTGACAAGGAGTTGGGAAGTTAGACCAATTTTGGTTAAGACAAGGTCTTTTTTCCTAGGAAATTAATTTAATTTCCAAGGGTGAAAAATTAAATTTATTTGATTTTGAAGGAAAAAATCAAATAAGGCCATGGTAATTAAGTTTGGGAGGTGGCTAATCATAATTAATTTTTATTTAAATAAACCCCCTCATGGTCAAAATAATTTTTTGAAGATTTCCTAAGTGGGGCGCCCCTCTTGTCTTAATAAAATATTGAATAAAAGATTAATACATAAAAATAATAAAAATCAAAATTTGAGTCAAAGGAGGCCCCAAATAAAAAATAAAAGATTTAAAATA
>LPNX010963285.1:676203-710296 GCA_001517045.1 Pseudotsuga menziesii | reverse complement strand
GGCCCCTCCTCTCATTTTATCATCATTCTTTGGAGCATGGTTATGCTGCCAAAATACTCCCTTTTCTCCCTCTCTTCTCTATTCTTCTCTCTCAAGTTTTCTTTGGCTATTGTAATGTTGTTGCCCCATTGGGGTTTATAATACATCAATCTTTGGAGGATACATTTGTTGGTGCACCCATTTTGTGGCTTGAAGAGTGAAGTAACTGTTTATGGTTGGTTATTGTTGCATTATTTATCATAGAAGCTCTCCATAAAGGTTTTTGTGGAGAGATTTGTAGGTAGAAGTTTTTCTATTTGCACTTGTGATTAACATTGTAAGATTTTACAAAGGTTTTTGCATGATTTATGGTGTTCTCATCTCTATGTGTGAATTTTGCAGCTTTAGCTAAACTCTTTGCAGGAATCCAAGCTTGGAAAAGTTCTCCCTCCAAGGCCCTAATCTCTAATCTTGTTTTCTGTTTTAGGAACTAGTATTTTTGTTATTGTTTAGTAGCAAAATCTAGTTTCCTTTAATAGATCCATGTTATATTTTTATTATATATTTCAGATCTGATTTTTTACTGTGTTTTAGGTGGCTGGAAATGAAATTTTCAGCCCTCTAATATTCAATTTTCTGATATTTTAAAACCCAGATTTTTACTGTAAAATTTCTGTATTTGTATACTAACATTTTCTAACTTCCTTTTGAGTTTCCTGTCATTTTTAGCAGGTTTTACAGTTTACAAGGAGAGGTTATGTGCAAATCACATCTAAAAACCTCAACTTGCAACCGGTTTCAAAAGGGTTCAACCTCTTATCTTCTTACTCTATTTTCTAGCTATTTGTAAGCCTTGGGAGAGTCTCTTCGTGGGTATTCTCTAAAAGCTTTCAAAGTAATTTGCAATCATATTGTAATTAGGTAGGAAGTAGATCTAGAAAGTAGATAAGTAGTTGTGCTTTCATTTTCAAGTAGATCTAATATTTTTCCAGCCTTTTTTTTAACCCACCGTTTCTTTTAGGGAGATTGATGTGTGGTTAGTATATTTTGTTTAGATTAGTTTACTTTCAAGCATTTCTTTTTCAAACAAAGCATTTAGTTAGATCTTTACTTTCTGTCACTTAGTTTACTGTTTTGAATGAATATACAACCTAACATCTGTCCGTGTATCCTCTGCCCTCCGTTATCTCTCTTTAGGGAACTCGGATCAAGGGTATGAAAAACGGAGGGGTTTGGGGGCTTTAGTTTAATAGGCATCCATCTTGTTATTTTTTCGGTTGATTAAAAACCTATGTTGCCAGAAAACGTGGGTACGGGGACGGGTACTGGTACGGGTACGGGTACAGGTACGACACTTTTTGAAACAGGGTACTTCGGTACGTCGGGGGTACTATATATATATATATATATATATTGAAAATAAAACTGAAACATGTCACAGCCACATGACTCACATGATACATCATGATCCAATGATCCATACATGCACATTGCATATTCACTTTCATATTTCGTCATTGATTCATTGAACAATGAAAATTCACAATTCACATTGAAAATTCAAAACATTCAAACATAAATTAAAATAAGTTATAATATATTAATGACAAATGTATGTCCATGACTCCTTGAGTCCTTTCAACATTGTCAAACTACATTCAAAATTTGCCTAATGGCATTTTTCAGTCATGAAATAGAAAGATCAAAACAGTGAAACTGAACAATGAACAAAATAGTAAATTTGGCTTCTTCAAGCCATATCATCAACAACTATATGACTAGTCTACAATAATTTTGTAGTATGATTAGGAGGTAAAACAATTGCACTAAAAGAATGCTACGTCAGTCCTCTCTATGTTGAATTATTTGTAGCTACTTCATTTCTAAAAGAATCTTTAAAAAACTTATAATAGCTATCATATTTTGTTATTCAAAGTAATTTAATATGCTCTATGGCAAAACTTCTGATTTATTGTAAAATTCCATCTCTAAAAATCTGAAGGTACATAATCATTTTCACAATAGAAAATGTACTATTAATCACCAGAAGCATTAAGTCAATTTGTATATACAACACCCACGTCAATATTGTTAATGCCCGTTGACAGTATATAGTCATGGGTCTTCATGTGGAGAAGAAGTTCAAGATTTTGCTGCTGTAGATGAAATGATTCATGGGAAGAGTGTAACCAGTAGTTTCCAGGCTGCCATAAATTGAAATATCAATGTGGTAAAATCTTCACTCTTATATTGTGCTTACATACTTCCATTGGGCGCATTGGGAAGAATAAAGCTACTAGAGGATTTGTTATACGAGAGTCTACTTCTTCATCCATTGATTGTCAGTCCCAGCACATTCTAAGGCTGCTATAGTACTTTCATAACTCTGTATTGTGAGTCAAATAACTCTCATTTCCAGATCTGAATATTTAGGTAAAAGATGAAGTTTTCGCAATAGTCATCTACAACACATTTCAGATCTCAGCCATTATAAGATTTTCTCACTGCTATCACATTGTATGGCCACATTACTTGGGTATCTCAACGTTCATTTCCAGATCTGTCAACGGGCTGCTACAGGCATGTAAAAAGCACCTTCTTACTATGTTTTTGTGTGTTTGTTTATTAGCCATTTAAATCATTGTTAATGTTATTTCCTTGCTATAATTTATGAGCATGTTATGTGAAGAATTGCCATTAAAATCTATGTTCAAGCAGTGATACATAATTCAAACAAAAATTCAAATCAAAACAGCAGTGAGGCATTATCTGTGTTGAGTTAAAAAGCTCCTACAACCTTTCCATGTAAATCTTGGGGTTGAAAATTCCCACCAATCCTATCATAGCTCCTACATATTTGTTTGAAGAAGGATAAATCGCTAGAACTAGACTTCAACTGTGGGAACAAATTGTATTAGTTTGGTTTAGTTTTATATACTGGCCGTACCATAGCCGTACCCAAATTCGAGGTACGCCGTACCATTTTCACCAAACGTACCCAATTTTTTTTATGAAGTACCCGGTACGAAAACACTGTTTATGGTACGTGAGGGTACGTCTGGGTACGTACCATTGCTGTACCCAAGTACTCGGTACGTGTACCCGACCCCTGGGTACGGGTACCCATGCAACACAGTTAAAAACAGTGACCTCGGAAGCTAGTTGGAGTAGAAGACCGTGGGGGGTCTCTAGGCGTTCTACGTCCTCCTTGTTGAGCACCGGGGCATTGGGGTTTGACCTGGGAGCTACAGGTGGACTTGTTTCCACTGTTTTGAGCGCACTAGCATTCCCTCTTTGACTTGAGAAATACTAGATTGGGGTAGTCAGACCACCGGATCTAAAACTTAATCAAAGACTTCAACTTAAATAAAATTTATTAAAATGAACCAAGAGACATTGCAAAACATCTTACCCATATTTCAGTTTCTGTATTTGCTTCAAAGTCCTTGCTTTTCAAGGCTTTCATTTTACAAGTACATCTTGCAAGCATCTCAAATTCATTTCAGTACCTTGCACTTTCAAGTATAATATCTTTAAAGTACTGTGGCACGCTTGAGTAAAACATTGTTTAATCTTGTAACTTGAAAGCAATTTGTCATTAGATCTTTGAGATAATAACTTATTCATCCGGTGTATATCTTGTTTCTTTTCAGGTATCATTGTATATTTGTTGAACCATTCCTTAGCACTTGTTCATATTGTGTAATTCATTTACATTGTTCATATTGTTAATATTGTAAATCTTGCTTAGCTTAGACAATTGTGGATAATCATTCTTAATTCTTTTGTAAGTTTGTAACTTGTAATCTTTTGACTCCATTTAATCTAGGCATTGATCTTGTAACTTTGTAACCTTAATAAAATAAAATCCCTTTAACTAAATTGTTAATAAACTTTCATGTAGGGACTACCCCCCTTGGCTCTGTTGGGATTTGGCCTAAACGGAGGAGTTGGTAGACTGTGGTGACAGTGGTCCCCAGCTCTAACTTGCCCCCAATGACACACAAAGCGGGTTGGAGACTTCTCCGTGTCATAAAGTGTGAATTAGGCGGCAACACCTCCCAACCACCCAATCTACACCATTTTACAAAACTTAAGGGAAAAAAATCTAAAAGTGCATAATAATTGCTACTAAGAAGCAATTATTAATAAATAATATTAATATTTAATATTTAATAATTGTAATAAATTACAATTATTATATACAAAGGGAAAAGAGAACAAATCAAAATCAGGAAAGAAGACAAAGCGAAAATGAAAGAGACAAATTTTAATAAAATAGAGAAAAGATTTCTCAATGTTCTGACAAAAATACAGATGGCGATGCTGAAAGTTAATGGGATATTTGATGAAAGTTCAATTGCCATCGCTATTTGTCCATCCAACAAGGAAAATTTTATAAACATTGATGTCGCAAATAAAGAACGAGTTCAAGAATCAATGAAGAATGAGTCAAACGAAGATCAAATAGAAGTACCATTACCAAATCGATGATTATCATTTTACAGCTCAATTCACCGTCGCAGCTATAGACGACCATCTCATCGACATAATGTTGGGTTATAACTGTTTGGAAACACTAGGAACATTCTCCGTCAATGCAAAAAAGAAGTGCATCACTTTTTTTCATGAGAAGAAGAAAATAACACAACAAGATTTCTTCGTGGTAGTTCATGTATTGCAAACTACAGACGAAGAATCAACTGATGGACGATATGAAGAGTTAGAAGAAGAAATAGAGCTTTTAAACAAACTCATCATGGACAAAGATAATGAGTTGGAGCATGTCCAGAGAAAGAGAGAAAATCAAGAATTCGAGTTATGTCAACATCAACAACAAAAGGAAAAACTCCAACAACAGTATGACGATATTAAGAAGACACATAAGTTGGAAATTACAAAAATCAACAAGGTGTTATCTAACAATACCGAAGAACTTTTTCGACTACGAAATCATAACAAAACATTAATTATGAAGATTAAAAAACTGAAACATAGTCGCAAGAAGGAACAATCCAATGAAGACCTCGAAGGAAGAGTTCTAGAAAATCAAGAAGAAAACCAACGCCTAAAGAATCTTAATCAAGAACTAGAGAATCAAATCGAGAGGTTAAAAGAGGACAAAAAGTTACAAGACGAAAGGTTCGAGAAGATTCAGAGTAAGAACAATCTACTGGAGAACAAAATAGCTCAAATCCAGAAAAAAACATTCAGTCTCTCCAAAAATCAAAGTCAAGTTGAGGAAGTAAATTCAGTCATCATCACAGATAAACAAGAATTCAATACAGTCGAAGAACAAACAACAAGAACCCCTTATCGACACCCCAATTATAAACTTTATTTTGACCAACGACAGGGTCAAAATGAACACACAAAGGAGATGATGTCAGACAAGCAAGAACAACAAATCAAAATACAAAACAACAATCAAGAAGACCTATCCCACAAAATGATCAAATAGCTTCGATAAAAATAGATTTGGG
Organism: Pseudotsuga menziesii; assembly: GCA_001517045.1. Lineage (NCBI taxonomy): Eukaryota > Viridiplantae > Streptophyta > Pinopsida > Pinales > Pinaceae > Pseudotsuga > Pseudotsuga menziesii. The sequence goes on along the minus strand of LPNX010963285.1, from coordinate 704,834 downwards.
ATGGACCACATTAGAGACGATGCAACAGTTCTTCTGGGGAATTCGTAACTCGTATCGCCTCGTTTGATCAAATGTCACAATGGCTAAACACAAAAGATCAAGAGATAACATTCAAGAAAAAAAATCAAATGTAAGCCATGTCTTCTCTAAGCTTTGAGGACAAAGCTTCTCTAAGGGGAAGACAATGTTATATAAATAAAAATATAACATAATATATATAAATAATATCATCAATATTAATACTAATGATTAATTAATTAATTAAATGAAAAGACATGCCTCTTAGTAAAGGCATGATGGGATTATATAAAACCCATCATTGTAAATGTAATATCAATCACTTATCTATCATACCTTACATTTTTACTTTCTACTTAGCCATTTATGGCTTGTCTACGTTACTTGTTTCGGGGTTATTTGATTATTGAGGAATTTTGTTCCTCCACAACAACTATCGGTCCAATTTCATATAGAAGATGTCGATAGTCAAGTTGACATTCATCTCTAGAATGGGATACTCTACTAGCTAGACAAGCTTTGCATTCCTAAAGGTGAAAGATTGCAAGTTATCAGAGATGCACACACCTCCTAAGTTGTAGGGAATTTTGGTGTTGGGAAGATAAGCCTGGAATGCAAGAAGTTGTAGCATGTTATATTAGAGGATGCATATGTTGTTGTACCAACAAGCCTAGTAATATAAAGTAAGGTCTATACCATCCCTTACCTATATGCACTCGACCTTGGGAAACAAATAGATGGGAAAACATTAGTGGTCAACAGGACTTTGGTGCAACTTTTGAGGGGTTACAATGAAGCATTCAAAGACTTGGAATGAAAATTTGATATATATTCAGTACTTTTATATTAGAGCAATCTACACTTCCATTGGTAGATCCCCTTTTGAAACTTGTTTTTGATATCTGCCACCTTCACCTCTTGATGTTATATATGGACAACAAGGGAAAGTGAGGGAAGACACCGTGGGTGAGGCATTAAGAGTTGAAAGATTCATTGATAAGATTAGGCAAATCCATTTGCAAGTACAAGAGACGTTGAATAAGTTAGAGGAAAAGTACAAGGCTAGACATGTCCAACACAGGGTTTAGAAATCATTTAAAGTGGGGGATAGAGTTGTTAAATTAGCAGCAGCAAGGAAGGTCTTCCTGCATGGATGTGTTCTTGCATGCAGAAGACTTAAATTAGGAAGCCAATTATTTTTCCTAATTTTGCTTTGGAAAATAATTAAAGTGATCTAATTGTTTATTGACTTTAAGTGAAAGTTAAATTAGGGTTTTTGCTTTACCTAAAGTTATAAAAGAGAGATTAATTGGTGGAGATGACACAGTTGCATTCCGACAGAGACGAAGGAAGAAGTGTGAGAGAGAGAATTTTGGCAAAGAAGACGGAGGAGCACTAACTCTGGAAGACAACCCTAAATTGCAGAGGAGAGAGAGAGGAGACTTGGGCGGAGCTACACTGTACAGCAACAGGCCATACAACTACAAGCTTCCTTGGGAACTGTGCCATCTCACAGGTTTTTCTCAGTGATTTTTAGGTGTTTCGATTTTTCCATCTAGGGCATAAATCGATTTTTTGATATTGTAAAAGCTTTGTATTTTCTTAATAAAAGTATCTTCATACTGCTGTATTGGTTTTCCCATCTTGGGTTTTGTCCGCGGGTTTCTACCCAAAAAGATTGTGTTGTTTCTATTGATGTGATTAAGGTTGTAAATGGTTCTCAGTTTTATATTCTGTTGCATACTGTAAAGAAGTTCATGTGTGGTTATTTTAGTTAAATTTAAATATACTGCTTTAGCCCTAGTTGTGCTTTAAAGGAAAATTTACATGCTATCAGAGCTCTGGTGAGCTAAAGCTGAGAGATTTGCAACAACAGTGATAGATCAGGGGCAGACCTATAGGAAGACACAAAACGAGATTGGAGATCTAGGGTTTGACAGGTAACACTTCACTATGGCTGTGCAGTTGAGAGTTGAGGATACACTCCAGGGGGCACAGAACTTTCCTACATGGAAAGAAAGGATCACAAGGATCCTAGACGTCAGTGATGCAGAGGAACACATTGACTCCACAAAAGTTGCACCCACAGATCCGGTAGATCTGATAGCTTGGGAGAAGATTGATTCTAGAGCCATGTTGATTATCATGGATGGAGTGAAGGACCATATAGTCCCTCACCTTTTTGGTAAGAAGATCGCAACAGAGATGTGGACAGCTTTGGAGAGTTTGTACCAAAGCAAGAACGAGAACCCGTAAAATGGTGCTGCAAGAGAGGATGCGCAACACCAAGATGGCCAAGGGAGGAGTGGTGCCTTATCTCACGAGGCTCACACAGATAAGGGATGAGCTTGGAGCTGTTGGCTCTAAGACAATGGATGAAGAACTAGTTCAGACAACCCTCAATGGCTTCTCTAAGCCATGGGACACCTTTGTCAAAGGTGTTGTGGCTAGGGAGAAGCTCCCTGATTGGCAGAGACTATCGGATGACTTTGTGCTGGAGGAGAGCCACATGGGTCAAGGATCAGGCTCATCCAAGAGTGCCCCATAGATTGTGGATGAGGAGGCTCTAGCCCTTACAGGGAAGAGCAAGGGTAAGGCAAAGTGGAAGAAGGATGGTAAGAAGAACCTTGACGTATCCAAGGTCAAGTGTTTTATTTGCCACAAGCAAAGACACTTTGCCTCCCAGTGCCCAGGTAGGAAGAAGAGTAACACTCAGATGGCTGGATCTGCAGAGGTGGAGGAGTTTAGCAGAAACTTCGATGAGGATTTTTGCTTGATAGCTTGCATGGCAAGCACCACAGGGAGCAACATATGGTACATCGATAATGGAGCATCTAGTCACATGACTGGGCATAAGAGATTCTTCAGAGACTTGCAGGAGGGTGGAACAAGGATCTACGTTGAGCTGGGTGATGATGCACGGTATAAGGCACAGGGAGTTGGCACTGTCTCATTTCAAAGGGAGTCTTGCAAACCCCTCAGTTTTGCTGATGTGTTATATGTTCCACGATTGACCATGAACATCATATCGGTCTCCACTCTAGAGGGCAAGGGATATCGGGTGAAGTTCCGAGACCATAGAGTGTATATCAGGCCCAAGGGGTCAGATAGGAGCTTGGATCGGGTGAATGGCACCTGGAGCGAGAAAGTTTATAGACTACACTTTGAGCCTGCAAAGGCTCTAGTCAGCAGCGACAGCAGTCAGGGTGAGTTGTGGCATAGGAGGATGGCACACTTACATTATGGAGCACTAAGGCACTTGAGACAGGCTGTCATTGGAGTTCCTCAGGTACAGGAAGAGAAGCATAACCACTGCAAGGGTTGTGCTTTGGGGAAGAACATCACGAAGCCTTTCCCATAGACTGAGCACAAGTCTAAGGAGCCTTTGGACTTGGTGCGCCATTCTGATGTATGCAGACCTATGAGTGTCCATTCTTTCAGTGGTTACAGTTACTGCGTAACCTTCATTGATGACTATTCCAGGAAAACATGGATCTATTTCCTGAAGGCCAAATCAGAGGTCTTTGAGAGGTTTCGAGAGTTTAAGACTCTCGTGGAGAACCAAACAGGAAAGAAGATTCGGGTATTGAGGACAGACAACGGGGGTGAGTGCACCTCCAATGAGTTCATAGAGTATTGTTCGATAGAGGGGGCCAAGAAAGAGCACACTGTGCCCCATACCCCCCAACAGAATGGAGTTGCAAAGCGAAAGAACAGGACTATGGTAGGAGCAGCCACGGCCATGCTATTTGATCAGGGATTACCACTATTCCTTTGGGACAAGGCATACAGGACTGCAGTGTACATTCAGAACAGGTGTCCCCACACAGCTTTGGGGAGGAAGACACCCGAGAAGGTCTTCACAGGCACTAGGCCCGATGTGAGTCACATTCGCATATTTGGCAGTGTCTGCTATTGTCATGTTCATGTTGACACCGAAGAAATCGGACACGCTAGTTTTGGGCTACGTGTCCCGTGTCTGCGTGTCGGACAAAGACACGTTGACAGATATTGTCCCGTGTTCGGATAATCGTGTCTTATGACTGTCATTACGTGTCTCAAAAACAGGACACTCAAACCGAAAAAAAGATAGCTTGGACCTCTTTAAAAATGAATGTTCACTTATATTTTGTCATTTGCAAATGTCGGGAGAGCTCAAAGAGTGGTGTTTTTTGCAGGTGAAGAAGATTTGAAGGCTTGATTCTGATTTATAATAAATATTTGTAAAAATTCTGAGCTATATGTCTATATTTTTAAATTTTAATATATATAATTTTTTAAATATATATATATATAACGTGTCCTACGTGTCCTGAATCCTGGGGTCACCCTGTCTGTGTTGGACATTCGAATCCCCGTGTCCTTCGTGTCCCGTGTACCCGTGTAAGTGACTTAGGCTGACACTAGGAAGAAGCTGGACCCTTTTGGAGAGAAGGGGTTACTTGTTGGTTATAGCGAGACTTCGAAGGCATATAGAGTTTACATTCCTGCTCGCTCAAGAGGATCATTGTGAGTAGGGATGTCCAGTTCGATGAGGACAAGGCCTTGGGGAGATCTATGGATTCACCAGCAGAGCAACAACCAACATAGGACTCAAGGATCAAGTTGGAGGAGACAGATGTACAGGTACAGGTATAGACACAGGGCATAGGCTCTGGTAGTCAGAGGGAGTCAAGTGGATAGGAACCTCCTATCTTTGATGGGGAGGATGATGTTGTCATCAAATTGTCATCAATGACAACTTAATGACAAAGGTTAAAGTGATGATATGGAAAAGACAAAGGTCAACTTGATGAAGAAGCCCTGAAGAAGCCCTTGGACCCACACTTGATGGGTTTATGGTTCTTGCACAGTTGATGAAGAAGATGTGGTCCTTGATGACTTGATGAAGACCTAGAACGCCTGTTGATGACCTTGATGCCCTTGATATGGTCATGGAGCCCACTACTTACACTTGACATTGTTAGATGGCATCCTGATGGTGGGACCCTTAATGAAGCTCTTGTGGCTTGCTAAATCCTTTCCATTGATGATGATTTGTGAACAAACCCTAATGGCTTGAAGAAGTAATGAGGCACCCTCATGTGTGAGGTCTTTGACGTCTTGAACAAATTGAAGATTTTAAGTATTGGACCATGGGATTGCAAATAAACCCATCATAGGGAGATAGCCCTTGTCATGCCGTTTCCAATGGTAGGTGGCACGCCACATGGTTCCTCACGGTTGATGAGATATGGATTTCTGAAGTTGGGGTACCCCACCTTTTTGGGGCAGCCGACTAAACAAAAGATATTTTAAATTAATATTTTTTAAAACCCCAAGCAGGTCGGCCCCATAAAAAATTCAAATTGGTATGAAAATGTGTATAAATAAGAGGGCTCACGACCTCATTTAGCATATGAAAAAATTGTTTTTTCTTTGAATTTTGGATGGAAAAATATCAGCAGACTGAGGAATTTCGGGTGGCAGCAGTATTGCAGCAGCAGACAAATTTTTGAATTCTGATATTTTTATCTATGAGAATTCAGTGGAGGATGCTCTGAAATTCGGAAGAGTAATTTGTGGCAGCAGCAAAGTGAAGTAGCAGCAGTCAACTGTTTCTTTTTTTTTTCTTCATGTGTGGTAGCCCTCATGCTCAGTCTGAACTATTGGAAGATATGCTTAGGATTTAATTCTTTTGCTGCTAAAACTATCCTACAAACACTCATCATTACTTCAAAAGATAACCAACGATTGAGGAGAAAACTAGCTCTGTAATTTGTGTGGACTGAGGCAGTAACAGTGGAGGAGCAGTCACGTTTTTAGCAGCAGCAAGGAAGAAAACCAGAAGTTTGCAGCAGAGAAATTTTGATTTTGTTTTACTCTTTTATCTCTCAGTAGTGACTGTTTATAGCAGCACAGTTTGTATCATTTTAAAACACTTCAAGAAGTCAATAGAGACCTAAAATTATAGTTAAAGAGAACAATCCTAATTTTTGCAGCAACAAGGAAAGGGTTACAAGTTTTGATGAAGGAACAGTTCGAATTTCTTCTTTTTGCAGCAGACTTTTGATTGAGGTAAGGTGAAAATTGTAGAAGCAATCAAGGTGAACCCTGAATCTTCAATGGTATTTAGACAATCCAAGTTGCTTAGCGTTTTGCATGGTCCTGGATTTGATGGCCAAGTCATGCTTGAAAGTGGCATGAATAGTGATGTACAGCCCATGAAAGTAGCCCGAGATTGTCTCGGTGATAACTGAAGAAACACGATGGTTTTTGCAGCAGTAGAATGATGCCCTAATCTTCCATAGTTCAAACATTTGACAGCAGCAAGAAAGGCCCTAATTTGCAGCAAATAAGTCTTTTTGTCTCCAGGAAGATTCGGTGGAGGAGCAGTCAACACTTTACAGGATGATCGAAGTTGTTGATGCCCTAAATATACAGTCTTTATCTCAACCTCATCCAGCTCTTATCTAAACAGTATATAGTAGCAAACAGAGGTGTTTGATTCGGGTAAAGAAGGTTGACAGTAATATGCTTGACAGTATGACAGAGATTAATGACAGAGACAAGTGCACAGAGAAATGAAAATAGTCCACTCCTTGAAGACTTTTGACAATCTCTTTTGTGAAGAATGTTGACAGTAATATGCTTGACAGTATGACAGAGATTAATGACAGAGACATGTGCACGGAGAAATGAAAATAGTGATTATGATGTGACCAAGTACAGAAGACATAACAAGTGATGATATTCACAGACATTGATCAAGGTATGTTCATAATAGCACCTATGTAGCAGATGTACAGTGTTTGTCTGTTGATATATATGCTATCAAGTATGAACAGTGAACACAGTGAATGTACAAGAGGAACATACAATGGTGTATGTGGTATACGGATGATAATGTTGTGTGAACAGCAGTACAAGAGGAGTATGAACAGTATGATATACAAGTGATTATCCTGTAGTGTATATACAGTGATGAAGAAGCATTTGCAAAATTGAAGCTTGAACATAATGATATAAACCCTATGATGTTGATGGTATGAAGTTATGATAGTGTGTTTTAGTTAGCTGGGCAGATCTTTACAGCAGCTGTATGATAACCCTGACAGTGAAAACTAGAGTATTCGATGAAGTGGCAAGATGATAAGACATGATTGTGAGATGACAAGTTGATGGCAGCAGCAGTGTTGATGTAATACAGAATTCCCAGCAGATTGAAGAGACAGGTGATGTTGATGTGATTGATGAGATGATGTGGCAGTGAGCGCACTTGACAGTGATATGTCTATGTGATGAGTGTGTTGAGACAGTGAGTTGTAATTGTAAAAGCAAGCATGTCTTGCTTTTGAGGTTAGGATACCTCAAACCCTTCTTAGTAGGGTCTAAGAAAACCAGGCAGGGTCCTGACACCTGTATTTAGAGTAGGTGCTCTTTATATTAGTAGGTGCTGATTTTACCTCACGGTTGTAGCTGGTCCAAAACTAATACAAAAAGATTACAAAATTATATGGTGTTGTGTTCTTTTGTGTTATGGTTCTTGATGATTCAAATGCTTATGATATGTGAATGATGAAGTGAAAGATGTTTATGAAATGATTATGAAATTGGTAGAATAGTGGAGTGATGAATTGGTAGTTAATTGTGATAAGTTAAGAAAAGTTTTAAAATTGGTTTTACACTGATTCACCCCCCCTTAGTGTAAACACTGTGTCCAACAGATGAGTTGCAGCAGGAGACGGACATCCATCAGCTGCAACAGGTAGACACTAGGCCAAGGCCTAAGTGGTTTAGGTCCATAGTACAGGATTCCAGGCAGGTTTATCTTCCATAGAGATCTTTCAGATAGAGTGTACCACCAAAGAGACTCAGTTATATGGCACGGATGACAGAGTTGATTAACTCTGAACCTTCCAGTTTTGAGGAGGATGCACAACATGATGTGTGGCAGGGGCCATGGTTGAGGAGTATGACTCAATCATGAAGAACCAGGTATGGGAGGTTGTGTCGAGACCTGAATGCAAGAAGGTGGTAGGATCCAGGTGGATCTACAAGGTGAAGCATGCAACATACAAAAGCGTGGAGAAGTACAAGGCGCGCTTTGTGGCTAAGGGGTTTTCACAAAAGAAGGGTCTGTAGCCATGTATTTTTCCATTCAAACCATTATCTCTTTAGAAACAGAGATGGGTTGGCGAGTCCATCAGATGGACGTCAACATTGCCTTCCTCAACAAAGTGATAGAGGAGGAGGTATATATTGAGCATCTAGAGGTGTTTGATGTGGAGAACAGGGAGACGCATGTACGCAGGCTGCATAGAGCTCTTTATGGGCTCAAGCAGGCACCTTGAGCATGGTACTCGAGGATAGACAACTATCTACGGAAGATGGGATTTCAGCGGAGTGAGGCTGACCGCAACTTGTACTTCGTGACAGGTGAGGTGCCTATCATACTCGTCCTATATGTGGATGATCTCTTTCTTACAATAGATGAGAGGCTGATTAGAGACTGCAAGTCCAACCTTGCAGTAGAGTTTGAGATGAAAGACCTTGGTCTGATGCATTACTTTTTGGGCTTGGAGGTTTGGCAGCGAGATGGATGCTTCTTCATTGGATAGGGGAAGTATGTAGTAGAGATCTCGAAGAGATTCAGGATGGAGGACTGCAAGCCTATGGCCATACCTCTAGTTTCCAATTGGAGGAAGATTGATGCATCAGGGTCAGACGAATTTAATCCTACCTTGTATCGTCAGCTTATCGGATCACTTATGTATTTGATCAACACTAGACTAGACATCAGCTTTGCAGTCAACTCTTTGAGTCAGTTCATGGTGGACCCTCAGAGAGTGCATTGGACGGTAGCGAAGCACATACTTCGCTACATCAGAAGTACAATGGAGTATGGATTGGTTTATGAGCGCAGGGGGAGTGTGCAGTTAGTAGGTTTCACAGATGCTGACTAGGCAGGATGTGTAGAAGACAGGAAGAGTATTTCAGGTTGTTGTTTCAACATTGGGTCAGGGGTTGTCTCTGGGTTCAGCAGGAAGCAGAAGTCAGTTGCATCGAGCTCGGCAGAAGCTGAGTACATGGCAGCCAACATGGCTTCTTGTGAGGGTATGTGGGTGAGGAAGTTACTTTTAGGGTTGTTCGAGTGTGAGCTAGAGGCTACAATAGTTCACTGTGACAATCAGAGTGGCATCAGGATATTTAAGAATCCAGTGTTCCATGACCGGAGCAAACACATAGACATTATGTACCTCTTCTTGAGAGATTGTGTTCAGAGAGGAACCATTCGGTTGGAGTACATACAAACAGATGAGTAGGTGGTGGACATTTTCACCAAGGCACTTTGTAGACAGAGTTTTGTGAAGTTCAGGGATAAGTTGGGGTTGCTACTGAATCCCTTCCTTGTTGAGAGGGAGTGTTAAACTAGCAGCAATAAGGAAGGTCTTCTTGCATGTATGTGTTCTTGCATGCAAAAGACTTAAATTAGGAAGCCAATTGTATTTAATTATTTTTCCTAATTTTACTTTGGAAAATAATTAAAGTGATCTAATTGTTTATTGACTTTAAGTGAAAGTTAAATTAGGGTTTTTGGTTTGCCTAAAGTTATAAAAGAGAGATCAATTGGTGGAGAGGACACAGTTACATTTCGACAGAGACGTAAAAAGAAGTGTGAGAGAGAGAATTTTGGCAAAGAAGACGGAGGAGCACTAACTTTGGAAGACAACCCTAAATTGCAGAGGAGAGAGACAGGAGACTTTGGCCTAGGTACATCGTACAGCAGCAGGTCGTACAGCAGCAAGACGCCTTGGGAACCGTGCCATCTCACAGGTTTTCCTTTTGGGTGTTTCGATTTTGCCATCTAGGGCATAAATCGATTTTCTGATACTGTAAAAGCTCTGTATTTTCTTAATAAAAATATCCTCATACTGCTACATTGGTTTTCCCATCTTGGGTTTTGTCTGGGGGTTTCTACCCAAAAAGATTGTGTCGTTTCTATTGATGTGATTGATGTTGTAAATGGTTCTCAGTTTTATATTCCGCTGCATACTGTAAAGAAGTTCATGTGTAGTTATGTCAGTTAAATTTAAATATACTGCTTTATCCCTAGTTGTGCTTTAAAGGAAAATTTACGAGAGTTTGGTTATAGTTGAAGAAGAAAAGACTACATGGTCCTGGAAAGAAGATCAAGGCTTTGTGGTATGGCCCTTTAAAGGTATTGGAGAAGGTGGGAGATAACGCCTATAGACTTAGTCTACTCTACACCCATACATGCACATTTAATTATGATGTTGACATTGAGCTAGGGCTTGGCGCCTTATTGTATTTGCCCAGCTTTTGTTCTTTTGTTTCTTTTATTGTCATTCACATCTCTTGTACTTTTATAACATTTTAGCTCTTGGAGTGTTGTCTTGTACTTGTACTTGTATAGTTGCCATTGATTGTACCTTTTAGTCCCATTGACCTATAATTTGGTCATTTGTGGACATTAATAAAACTGTCGTATTTTAGCTTATCCTGTTGTTTTTTTATCAGCCTTCTTTGAAGGATTAGTGAACTTTGATTGGCCCTTAATTGTGCACAATCTCCTGATTCTTAGGGCCTACATAAGTTCAATAGATAACTTTTGCCCTCCAAAGATCACAACTCTTCTTTATATCTAAAAATGTACATCTTTTTACAGATGTTTTATCTTGTTTCTTATCTGGTCAATTCTATTTCCTTATTTTTGGAACTTAAAAGTTAATAATCAACATCTTTAGGATTACTTTCTAGTTCTCTTGGTCATGCTTTCCTTTCCATTAAGTTCTTGCAAATGTACTTTTCCTTTACTCTATGTATCTCTAAGCTGTTGTAGTTTTTATCTCTGTATAAGAAAATAGGTAATTATACAATGGAAGTACTAAATGCCAGTTTTCTCTGATTATGGAGTCAAAGCAAATAATGAAATGATACTTGTTTAGTATCCAAGGGTAATTATACCTATTAAATAGACACAAGAATATGCTTGGCATGGAAAATGTTGATTTTGGTATAAACTAGTGCATGTATGCCAGCCATTTTTGTTGTCAGATTACATTTTTGGTTTATAGTTGTCATGCTATTTCTTTTTGATATATGATATTTTTAAATACTAATTGAATTTTCAAATTATTTAGACTCAAGTCTCTCTTCAGCAGCAGCAATTACTTTATCATGGGAGGGAAATAAAGAATTCAGATCGACTGAGTTCAATTGGAGTTGTAGAGGGGGATTTAGTTATGATGGTTTCAACAGCCTCAAGGTATACCCTTTTCTTTCTTAATTTGCTTAGCAATTTTGATGTCATGCTTTTGAATGCATATGTCATAGGGTCAACTAAAACCATTGGATTATCTTATGAGAAGCTTCCATTATCTGATCAAATTTTTGTTCTAGAAAAATAGAGTTCCAACTTGCGTAAAGGGCTTGATGTGATTAACATTTTAACGTGTCTAGAATTATGAAAACCAGTATTGTTATTTGTGCAATTGCACTTTGATGTATCTTTCTTCACTTCCATCACGATTAGCACTTTGAAATGATAAGTGTTTTAAATTGATCACTGTTTTGATATCCATGGATGGTTAACTAAAATTGATGTTATATCCATTGATAACTAACTAAACAATCTATTATATCTGCAAATGGCTAACTAACTAGTGTCTAGTCAATATCTTAAGCATGGTTGCTGGTTTTCTTCTGAAGATTCTGTGGTACTTTTCAAATTTTGTAAATGCAGTAAGGGGTTTCAGTAGATCCTCTGCTTGCTGGGTAATATCGTACTTAAATAAGAAAGAATTGCTTGGTAATTATGGATGATGGATGCTTCTGCTCTGCTGATATAGTTGTCATGTCTAGTCATATTGGCAGTCATCCAAACCTAACAAAGTTCATGCTTGGTTCCATGTTTCTAAAGGTGTTCTTGAATTGTCCTATGTTCTCTTCTGTTGATTTTTTTACCTAGAGAAGTGTTTGTTCACTCATGCCTTGGGGTGGACAAGAACACTTTAAATGTGGTCCCTAGCCATATTAAAAGGTGAGAATGACTTTATGATAAAGTGACCTTTTAATTGAATAAGTGAGTAATAAAGTCTTAAGTGATTTAATGAGATTATTAAAGTGGGTGTGTAATGATGTCTCACTGTCTCACATTTATTATTTAAGTCATTAATTGCTTTTTAATGAGAAAAATGTGAGATGTGATCTTGGCCCTAGGATCTCATCTAATCTCATCCATTGGGTTTGAGGAGGAAGTTACTCACACAAAAAGGGTGAGGGAAAGGCAAACTTAGAATCATTGTTCACTTTCAAAAGAGATTTTTGAGAGAGAGAGATAGCATGAGAAAACCAGAGAGAAACCTTTGCAATTTTTTTTCCAGAACTAGGAAGAAGAGAAAGGGCACGAATTTCGAGACAACATTACAAACAGGGTGGCACGAATCCTGATGCAGCTGTACAACATTAAATGCAGTGATTGTACAACAATTAATGCAGGTAGTACAGTCCGTACAGCACAAATTTGGAAGAGAGAGAAGGCACAGATTTTGAGGCTGAGTTTGCACATAAATTGAGGCAGCCATACAGCATTTATTGCTGTCCGTACAGTGACCGTACAACATAGATTTCGAGGCTGGGTTTTGCACAAAAATTGAGGCAGCCGTAAGTCACACATGTGGCAAGTAATTCTTGGGTTCCGTACAACAGTTTTTTTGGGTGTTTGATGGCATGTTTTTCGAGATGAAAAGAGATCAGTACTGCTGTAATTTGTTGAATAATTTGTCTCTGAAGAAAAATAAAATCTTTCTGCCTATGCTGTTGGGAGCGGGGAGCGGGGGCGAAAAGTGAAATTTTCAAAAGATTCCGATTTGGGAGCGTTTTCTATATAATATATATTTTAATATATTTTGATGCATATATATTAAAAAAACATGTATTATGCCAAATTAGCTATAGAAAACATAGATATAACCATTTAAATTTTTTTTTCCTTGGAAAAAAAGCATAATTTTATTTCATCTTTCGAGTAACAAAATTACATTTTTTAGATACACATCATAGTGCATTCAAATAAGTACCCAACAAGGGTCCAAAAATATAAACAGAAATAGTTGATATCAAGATGAGAGTACAATCCCGAGCATACATCAAAAAGTCTCAAAAGGTCAGATGGGTCCAAAAAGTCCACATAAGAGTACCAAAACATAGAATGTAACATATAGTGCCAAACAGGAAGAGCCGAGATACAGAGCTAAAAGAGACAGAGCTGCAGCTAAAATATATATATATATATATATACAAAAACACTGCCAAAAGGATCAATGAGGGGCCCCCCCTTCAATAAAGGGCCTATGATAGTATGTCTGTTCAGTATCATCAAGTTTCTCCCAGATCTTCCATTGTCCTTCCATCAGTAGAAGGCCCTCCTTTGAGGCCATGTCCGCCTCCCTGTTATTCTCCCTGTAGACATGGCTACAAGAGAATGAATCAAGAGAACCAATAAGTTCAGCAATAGACATGAGAATGTTTTCCAATCCCAAGTGTCTGCACACCTGAGTCTTTTTGACCCAATTGATGACATTCATAGAATCACCAAAACATACCAGAGTACGGCACCCTTTCTCTGCTGCAAATATGATTAAGATTTTTAAATTGAGTAGCTCCGCAAAGTTATTGCTGTCTTCCCCCAATCCCATCGTGATCTTAAAGCTATGTCCTTCCCTGAGGAACATAATAGCTCCCCCACCACAGCGGTTTTCTTGAGCTGCCCCATCAAAAAAAGCCCAAGGTGCATCCCCATCGATTTCGACCTCTAAAGTCTGCCTCTGTTTCCTCGCTCTGATATGATGTGGGAATGCTTCCAAAATCCCACAGGTCAATGAGGCAGTAATCTCAGGGGTACAAGTACAACATTTAGCAGAGAAGATTAAGTTGTTGTGGGCCAACCAAATTCCCCAAATGACAAGGAGAGGTAGTGCTTTCAATGAGGCATTCGGACAGGTTCTTCTCCATTGTTCCCATGCAAGTAGGATGGTATCCCCGCTCCAAACATGGTTTATGCCAATGTGATTAGCGCATTCATTCCAGACCGCCAAGGTGTATGGGCAATGGAGAAAGGTGTAATACAGTTTCAGATTCTCCTTTACACAGAGTACACCAACCCAGGCCCTGGAAGCTCCTCTTTTGTAAATTGTCCCAGGTCGGGGCTTTATTCTCCAATACACACCACATAAAGAGTTTGTTTTTGGGTGGGCATTTAATTTTCCAGAGGGTTTTCCACCACCAAGCCACCTCTCTGTTCAATCCCATACCACTCAGAACGATATATCCTGCTTTCGGTGTATAAATCCCCGCTGGTGCAAAGTTCCAAATTAATACATCCTTCCGATCTCTCAGGAAAATATGATCTCTGGTGAGCGATTTGATATACCCCTCCAAATCCCTGGTGACAAGTGCATCCTACCCCAGAACGTCAGCTCGAATCCATGATTGAGCCCATCGAACCAGTTGCACAGGAGCCACCAGTTGGTGCAGGTGGTATAAACCCACCTCCCTCAAAGCCTGTATGGTGTGTTCCATTAGAAGATGCTGTTGTTGACATCCAGCCGAAGGATCTTCCTCGATGCGTAGCTTTATCATTACCGACACTCCAGGTCAGTCCACCACCTATAACATCAAAGGATTTAATCACAGCTTTCTAGAAAATGGATCCCCCAGCATGAGATTTATTGGGTTTGCGGATCCAGTCCTCCAACGAGAGTGGCTCAATATATTTGTTGATCATGACTGAGGTCCAAAGGTTGTCCATCTATATAATTCTCCAACTGCCTTTTGCCGCCAAAGATTTTGCAAAGAGGAAAATGTTTTTGAGCCCCCAGCCCCCAAAGCCTTTAGGAACAACAATCTTTTCCCACCTGACCCACGGTGTCACCTGGGCCTCCAGTTTCGCGCTCCAAAGAAAACGAAAACAGATGCGGCGAGCCTTTTCGAGAATACCGTTGGGGATCCAGGCCAATGTCATCCAGTACACCGGGATAGCCTCTAAAACAGATTTGACCAATACGAGCCTGCTTGCCCTCGACAACCAGCGATGACACCACAATTTGAGTCGCTTGTCCAGTTTTTCCAGCAGCTAGACCCAGTCCTCCTTCCTGTAGTTGTTAGGTTTAATATAGAAGCCCAGATAGTGAATACCCTCCTCAAAAGATGCAATATGAAAAGGGAAAAGTTCCGAAAGGACCAGTTCTTCCTCCCTGGATAAGAGGAAGGGAATGACCGTGGATTTCCCAACGTTAATGTCCATGCCGGTAGCCTTAGAGAATAGCTTGAGGATATCATCTAATGCTCGCAAGTCCTTGACAAAGCCCGAATAGAAGATCAAGATGTCATCTACGAAAAGCAAATGAGAGATGTTGAGATTCGGTGCAAGATGCAGCTTAGTGAAATTGCCCAACCTTATTGCCTCCTTAAGTGCACGACTGAGACCCTCAACCACCAAAAGGAATAAGAGGGGTGACAATGGGCAGCCCTAACGAAGCCCACGCTCCGCATGGAAGAAAGGAGAGGCAGCACCATTGATCAGAACCGAAAAGGTGACAGTTGTGATATAGCTGATAATCCATCTGATATAACCATTTAATACACATGTCAGTGGTTACATATAACATCAATCATCTATGAGTTATGACTTGTAGCATTGTCATCAAATGATCAATCATCAACAACATCAATCTTCAAATTTCAACATATAACATTTGCCATCAACAAACTCTAACAGTCTAGCAGATAACATCAACCATGAAATCAAACAAAGCATCATAATATCATATTCAATACCAAAGAGTTGTAAGATCATAAGATGATAAAAATCGAGATGCAATCAACAATTTAAAGTCAAACTTCAAGCTTCAAAGTAGGCCATAATGTTTACAAAATAGGCCATAATAAACATGAAATACAAAGTATTATCATACTATTACTATCTACCAATCTACTAAGTTTTCCTCTTGCCACAAGAAACTTCCAATTTTTTTTCTCGTGTTCTAGGTGGAATAGGAGCTGCTGGAAGTGATCGTGGAACACGAAAAGATGAGTGGCCCCCACGAAATGTCGGACGTTGTGAAGCTAAAGGAAAAACTCCTGCATCTGAAAACATGCTGGTGGTTGGGGGTGGCATCTCTGATGTATGAATCGGATCACACTCATGATCACCCATTAGTTCATCCTCCAAGCGCTTTAATGCAATGGCTCCATCCTCCACATTAGCCTCCTCTGGATTGTTGTCCCAAGTCAAAAAAGTTCTATCATTCTTGGCTGCTTCACAATAATGGGACAATAACCTCAAGTTGTAGTGCACATAAACCAAGTTTTCGGCCCGTTCTGTATTCAAACTATTTCTGTTGACGTTGTGGATGAAGTTGTAGGTGCTCCAACACCTCTCTGTAGAAGAACTATTGACAACTTGTGAAAGCGCCCTCACTGCCAATTTATGCAAATATGTGGCACCACTGCCATACATGTTCCACCAACGGATAGGATCCAACCTCTCTCGATCTTTGGTTGCATGCAAGATACCAAAGACTCCATGTTCACTAATGTATTGGCTCAATTCACCCCATACTTGAGCACACTCCTCCTCATTAGGGACCAACTTGTCTAATGCAAGCATATACCCATTTTGCACCTCTGGATTTGTGTGTTGTTTTTTCCTAACTCCACCGCTAGGTGCAAGTTGGGCCAACCAAGATGGAGAATAATATTTTGGGGTAAGGACATATGCAAGGGCATGGAGTAGAACATTCAAATTATCCCACCTTTTGACCACATGTTTATGAATATGGTCATACAAGATTGCATCTCTTTGCTCAACAATGTCTTTGATATGGCCCAGAAATGACCATCAAGAACCGTGTCCTCCACCTCTTGAAAGTCATTTCTATCAGATGCGCTTGTAGCTCTGTCTTTCAATCCCTTTCATGAATCACTTGAGACCATACTAGCCAATGCCTTTCTTACCTTCAAAAGCCTCCTGAAGGTGAGGTAGTAGGTAGCAAATCTAGTCTTCGCAATCTTCAATAGCTCCAACCTAGAGTGATTGCGAAAAATGTGGTGGGCCATGCTATGATTGGTGATAAATTTTATCATTTTCTTACCTCTCTTGTACAAGGCACCAATCCATCGGTAATTAGGGTCCTTCATTTTAACAATATCATGCATCAAAAGATTCAATGTGTGAACCAAACACCTTGACCAAAATATGTTGGGATACTTATCCTCAATGATTGCTCTTGTTGCCTTGCAATTAGCAGCATTATCTGTGATGACTTGAATGACATTGTATGGCCCAATCGTTTGAATGGTTTCAAGTAAAGGTTGTGCAATATTAATACCAGTCTTGTAGCGATTTGAGTAGTCATTGTTAGACACAATGGCTCATCGAGACAGGAGGGGGGGGGGTGAATCGGCGAGCTTGGACTTACTTCAATTTTCACTTCTTCAAGCTCTAAAACTTAAGTCATCATTTTACATTCAATTCAACATCATATTCATCAAAAGACTATGCATCAATACTCAATTCATTCATTAAACATAATCATCAATACATTGCACAAGAAACACAAGATATAATGTTTGTAATATTTTTGTATTTCAACGGTTGCGATCGTGAGGTAAATCAGTATCTGCTGATACAAAAGCACCTACTTCTATACAAGACTCTACTTGGTCTTTTCTTAGATCCTACTAAGAAAAATAGTTACAAGACCCAGCTTGCATTTACATAAAGATCTCTATCACATCATCAGTTTATCTGTCAAACACTTGTCTACTCATCACTAATCTTGTCCTCTCCACATGTCTTCAACCTGTCTACTTTGTTACTGCCTTGTCAATCTGAACATCCCTGTCAATTCATCTTTTGCACCTGTCATGTCACTTTGCTGTCTTCATCATTCTACTCGTCTCTTTTATCAACTCTGTCAAGAACTTGTCCATTTTTGTCACTGTCTGGCAGTCATCTAGAGTTTGCTGTTTATCAACACTGATCACATCCTCTGCTCATGTCTTCAAAGGTATGTCAGTCATCAAATGTCTGCTGTGCTTGTCACCATATTACTGCTTTGTCATGTCAAGTCATGGCTGATATATTAACTGATCTCTGTCACTGCTAAGTATATCTACTCAATCAATTGCCGAAAAATGTGCCTTAGCCCTCCAGTTGTCTTGCTCTTATACAAGTGTTACAATGTAGCAGCAGTTAGAATGGAAATCTCCACGTTTTGGAATATATGTCAATCAATGATTCTTCTTCTAGTCTGCAACAAGGTCTTAGCAAAACCTTTCGTCATGAAATGTCTTCTATCTGAAGTATGGACTGTCTTCAAACAATATGCAAAGAATATCTCCTCTTGATGTCTTCAGATCTTCAAACTCCTGCCATTAGACTTCATACTTGGGCTAAACATGGGCTGCTACATATTTGCAATCTTTGATAAAGGGCTTCTTTTTATGCCTTTGATTGTCTCTGTGTACCCCGAATTAGTGCTTCAATTTCAGACTGAAATTTTGCTTTTAAAAGGTACTGGTTGCTTGCTTCACTTCTGAGCTTTGCTATGTGAATATAACAATAAAAAAAACCTAATATATATATGTCAAATCAGTCACAAAGTAAACCTTTTCTGCCTCCTAAATCTCACTGAGAAAACTTTAGAAATCTGCTAAGATATATCTTCACTTCACAGAATACATTAGGGCTTCATACAAATGTAGCAACTAAAATTCTGAGTTATATTAAAACATGATTCAAAATATGTTTTTGATTGTTTTGATGCTGATCTCCTTGTATTACAGCTACCTGAAGTTTAGAGAGTAAGGAAACTTCAAAGCAAAACTTGTTCCAATTTCTGCTCCTCTTTTTGTACACTGTGGCTGCCTCAGTCACTGCCTGACCCGAATTTCAAAGCTTCATCTCTTCACACTTGTTTCCTCTGCGGCTGTCACAGACTAATCCGAAATTCAGAGCACTTTTTCCACTTACCCGAATTCATCTTTTTGGAGATACTTCGTTGGGTATTTATACTGGTTTCAACGTAAAAAAAAATTAATCTGAGCCGACATTTCATTAAGAATTAAATTTTTTTATATGGACCCGACTTGTTTGTTTTTAAAATAATTAAAAAAGCCTCTTAGCAGGTCGACTTGTTCCTTTTTGTTTGGGGTTCTTTCATACAATTGCGGGTTGCCACATAATCCTGTCTTCTATGTTTGTCAAGTCATGTCCATCCATGTGATCAATCCATCCTTATTTGCTTCTCCTAGTCCACTTCATCTTCCATGTCATCCTTGTTTTCCTTTGTTCATGTCATCTTCAAATGACCACAGTATGGGTCATTTGGCTCATTAGGTGTTCTAGTGCCCACATCCAAAGTCCTTGTGCTTTGTCATCTCTTGCCATCATCAATTTGACCTTTGTCATTAATGTTGTCATCAATGACAATCATAGACAACCATATTCATCAGTCATGAGCTGAAAGGAAGACCGCACCACTAGCAGACACACCAAGAATATTTATCAATGGCTTGCCTTTAACATTTGTCCACCCATCATATACAATGGATACCCCATAGTTTGACCAATCATTTGTAAACTTTCCAAGAGCACTATTGATTTTGGCTCTTTCCTTGTCAAGTCCCACGGTTCTAGCTTTGTCATACCCAAGGCTCCTAAATCCTTTAGGGGCACCATTGATCGCTTGTACCATTTCATGCCAATAGGGTGAGCGAAGAACATTGAATGCCACACCACATGCATAGAGAAACCTGTAATTTTTTGAATCCACATCATCTCTACAACCAAGATCAAGGAAATCTGATAATGTTTTTCGCATAGGCGAGAATCCACTAGCATGGGTGGATGATGATCCAGATTCACCACTAAACATTCTCTGTGGGGATTCAGATTCGACCCTTGATCTCTTGGAATTGTTTTGAGCGACCTCTTCTTCCATCCTGTATTTGTTTCTTTCTTTACCTGACACTTTGTCACATGTTTTGATTCCATTAGCCTTACCTTGATCACATGGCATAATCCCACACAAATGCTTTCTCACACGGATATATGAACCTGTGTAAGTTTAATTACAATGGAGGCATGTAAACTTTGTGGTTCCACCCCCTCTCCCTCCCCCAAGCCTTGTCACATACTTCCACAAATGTGTTGTGTCTTTTTTTGGCCCCTCATCACTCTCAATCTCCTCCTCCTCCTCCTCTCCATTGATGGTAGTCCACCCAGATTTGATAGGGAGTGGGAATGTCATTGCTATAAAAGGAAGAAGCAAAGCTAATATGTAAGTTCTTCTATGCTATATTGGCTAAAATCCAAAGTAAAATGCAATGTTCCATAAGAGGATACAAAGAAAGGAGCTTCGAGGCTCCAAATGCTTTTTGTAGGGAAAAGGAGGCAAGGGGAATCTCCTCCTTTGAATTATCTATTGTTGAATTTGCATCTTTCCTATTGTCCAAGAAAGAATCTTTAGATAAAGGATTGACTGGAAGAGCAAAATCTGGCTTGGGGGATGTCTCTATGTCTAGAAGAGGTGGCTTGTTGCTACGAATTGAGGAGGAGTTCTACCCACTGGCTTGTTGTAAACATTCCCAAGATCTAAGTCGACAGGTCCTCAAGGGTCTCGTTGTTGCGGGATGGACTACTTATCAGGGTTTGATGGATTTGGGGGTTGAAATGGTGTTGTTCTCTACCTTCTTCTTGGTGCCCTTTTTTATTAGGAGCATTGTGATGAAAGATGTGATCCTCTTACTAGTGGCTGGTTGGGTTGTTGGTCGAAGGATGTAAGATGTAAGCCTAAGGGCCTCTCCGATGTACACAACCAGCCACTGCTGATTAAGGTGGCTAGGAGCCATCTAAAGAGTACCTTTAT
The DNA here is from genome assembly GCA_001517045.1 of Pseudotsuga menziesii. Classification (NCBI taxonomy): domain Eukaryota; kingdom Viridiplantae; phylum Streptophyta; class Pinopsida; order Pinales; family Pinaceae; genus Pseudotsuga; species Pseudotsuga menziesii. The sequence goes on along the minus strand of LPNX010963285.1, from coordinate 683,880 downwards.
GATGGAAGGTGGTCCATCAATATCCCAACTGACTGGAGGAAACAAGATACCTTTGACGGGGCAATGGCCTTTGAAGATCACCGAGTGGATTGGGAAATGACCTTCAAAGAATGGAAGGAAAGATATGGATACCATTTCCTATTGCTCGCTGAGTCAACTAATATAAGAGATGATGCAACAACTCTAGTAGCTTGAAGACGGTCTTGATTCAGAAGGCGTGTGCTACAAACTCTTCCTCAATGATGTGTCGGGGAATCATCTTCTTGCATTTGATAATGCTATGAACCAAGAAGGTTTGAACTATCTCGGTATGGGTTGAATCTGACTAGAGTAGGCTAGGTTCCCACACCTCCGAGTAGAGAATATTCCACAAGATATTTTCATAGTGGACCTTTGTCTGGATGTAGAGATCCAAGAGGTTAAAGGGGAGACTTCCATTAATGGTCTTTACTGTTGATATGTCGTCTTCAGCCTCTGATCTCAAATGAAAGATGTTAGAGGACGAGAATTCATGCGGTGCATACATGCAACCAAACCAATTTTGCTTCCATCTTTGTTGCATCTTGATGCCTGCCTTTTATGCTTGACATTTGTTTTGTATCTGTAGTACTTTTATTACTCTGAACTAGCTCCTTAATGCCTTTCTGATTTTTTGTAGATTAATAATAGGAGTTGCTTTTGCACTCTCACTGTGTATTTGCATTGGTTGTACTTTTGAGTCTTGACTTCCATTTACCTACTATTTTGGTCATTCATTGGACATTAATCAAATTATTTGATTTTATCTCTACTTATAACTTTTCTGCATATTGTTCATGTAAGGTTATTGTCCTTGTTGGTAATGATTGTATTCCCTACCCAAACCGCCATTAAAAGGGGTTGTTGTTGTAATGTTTATTTGGCTATCTTTCTGACCATATTTTTCTCGAGTTTATATAGGGGGGATGTTGGGATGTAATATTTACTTGGCCAAATATATGACTAAGTTTTTGTTGAGACCTGTACTGGCTGACTTGTTACAAAGGTTGTCTTATTTTGCCACCTTTCCTTCTTTCTGTCCTCAAGTCAAGCTTAAAGGGTGATTTGAATGTTATGGTGGTTACTCTTGTATTTGTGACACTCATAACCCTCTATTGGCCATTATGTATTCCTGCTTGGTTACATTAGTGTCTTTGTGGTGTTAGGGTTGGTCACCCACCCTCAATACCTATCTATCTGTCCATATATATATATATATATGAGTTGCCACAAGGTCAGATAGTCTTCAAGTCATTTGATCATGTGAAATACACATTGCAATCTATTGCATATTTGGGTGTGAAGGTACCCATTCATATCACACGTTCTTGGGTTTATCCTTTTGATTTTTTATTGTGTGTATATCTACAGAGTATCATATGTATGGGGTTTCTCTGTTGGTTATCTTTATGCGCCATGATGATCACTCTAAGAGTATAAGAAAATTGAAAAGTTGAATTTTTCTAAGCATCCTGGTTCTGTTTCATTTGCTTTGCTCCTTATCTTTACTTGGGTATCTTCCAGTTTCAATATTATGCCTTGTGACTTCTTGCAATTCAATTTTATATGCAGGACAGGGGCAAATGATTTGAGTCTAAATCCAGATGGCTCAGCTGTAAATCCTAGAGCTATGCAGCAGCACATTCGAAATGATTCGCATCTTATGAATCGGTTGCTGGAGGTAAAATTATTATTATTATTATTATTCTAGATTCTACTATCGTTGGCTATTCAAGTTACTTTAGGTGCTTTATCATGTGGGAAGCAAGTTCATTGATTATTTTTTAGTGTTTTGTCCCTTTCCTTCTAAACTTTCTGTGCATTCGTGCTGCCTTGATACTTTGTGAAATGAATGTGCTGGAGTACAGATACTTATCAACATGGGTTTGATTTGTTATTTACTATTTTTTTACTGACAATACTTCTTATATTCACATAAACATATTTACAAACAGGAAATTGATAGTGGAAGGGTATATAGTATATACAATGCCTATCATAACCTCTTCCCGAGACTCACAAGAGCAGAAATAAAATCAGAATATACAGAAGGATCCCACTTTTTGGCATCCTTGATTGACAATGCTCCCATAGCTAATAATTGGTGCCGTACCTCATCTTTCCATAGAGCAACAAATGCGGAAACAGAGCTAATCTCTTGGTCAAATACATACCTGCACCTGAGCTTCCATATCACAAATAAAGCAAAGATCCGAAAACAATGGCACAAACCGGAAAATGACTTGCGGACAAGTAAATATTCATCTCCAAATAAGGCAGCCCTCCAATAGAGATTGTTTTGAAACAAACCAGGATGTTGATCCTTAACAAAACTCCAACACTACCTGGCAATCTTGGCAATCCTAGAAGATGTGTTAGACCATCTCTAGACTTTGACACCCTAGGAAAAGCCCATCAGAAAGGCCATACTTGTCCATTTTGGATTTGGAAGGGACCCCCTGTTACATAACCAAACAAATACGTGCATCTTATTAGACAACCGCACTGACCAAACATTGTGAAGCCGATGGACCGATTGAGTCTTTGGGTCTAACAATGTCAAGCTCATTGAGAACAGGCAAGAGGGGTTGACTCTGATGAAGTGCTGAATACAGATGACTAGAGTCATACTGCGATAGTGGGACTCCAACGCTCTACCACCAATCTCACCAAAAGGGCCTAGGCATAACAATATTCAATTTCAGTAGCTCAGACACAGGAATAATAGCTCACAACTCCATGATTGAGGGGCAATCTAAGGCAAGGAGCCCAAAATCTTGATCAAGTGATCTCCACTTCTTCCACGAGCAGATCCCAGAGTCCTAGAGGTCCTGCCAATGGACATTACCCTTTTGACTCAGTTGTCGTACTTGAAAACACGACAACTTCACCACACATACCCCCTGATCTCGCCAACTCCAAATTGAACGAGAGGCAATATCCCACCCAACTCAGCTGCCCTCCCGCTGCCAATAAACCAATGCAGCCATAATGAACCAATGCTGCCATATTTCAGTTCAAATATTGTGATCAATGAATGGTTTCGATTCTTAACATTGAATATGTTTTTTAAAATTAAAAAAATATTATTATATTTTTTATACTTGATGCATCCTCGCCGTCTCCGGATCCTGGGTTTTAAAATCTAGCGGATTTGTATCCAGGTCCGTACTTGTATTCTGGTAACTTAGCAAATATATGCATCCAGTTTGTTATTTGATACTATATTTTCTATGAACCACTGTGTTCAGCATGTTTTTACAACCCGTTTGTCATGTGATATGGTGGATTTCAAGTTGCTTCATTAAGTAAGGACACTTGTATCTCCCTTATAGTGTGTTCCAAGATCTGTTGGACCCTACAGTTGATTTGGATAAACTCAAACTTATTTCCTATGTGTTACCGACTAGGCTGCACCTAGTCGGTACTTTCAGTGAGCCGCCAATGATGAACAAGATACTTGTTCATATTCAGAGTTCAAAAGTCCTTTCAGGCCTCCAGGGTCGTTTTATTTTTTGTAACGCATGTTCATACCCCCTTGGGGAAATTGTAAAAAAATGTCCTAGCATTTAATTTTTTATAAAAGGCTTGGCTTCCCAGACTTAAGCATCAAGCCAACTAGCCCAGAGTGTTTTTTCCCTTGGTTATTATTGGTTGTTGAACAAACGACTAATAATTTCTGAGTTTTTCACTCACACCTCCAAAGCTGGGGTAGTCATCTTGGTGTTGCGGCCTAGGGAGGTTATTAGAGCCTTTGTGTCGGTGTTTTTCACCATGCTAGGCATTCGAATTGAGTCGTATGGACATGTACTAGGTCCCCTTAGAGTTTCGTCAATTTCCGCAAAAAAATAATTTTTCCGTTTTTTAAGCCATTTTTTAATGGTTTAATTAAAAAATTTCAGATTGTAATAAAAGTTAGATACGGAGTCCGTTTCTGACGTGGGGACACTCGTTTTCACACCTGGAGCGTCCACTTTACCCACGGGACCACTTTCTACATCAGTCTGACAGCCGGAGCACCCCGTGAGGCATTATTTGGGTTAAAAGTGCATAAAATAGCATTTTAATGCTAAATCTGGACAAATTGGCACTCTGGTCAAAGGTTGAAAAGTCAAAAATATTAAATTATTTATGGATAGGGTGACATGGCATGGGTCCCCCATAGTCATGCGACCCTTCTTTTCATGTTTTAACTTAAGTTTTAAGTTGTGGTGAAAGGTAATGAGTTTAAATAAAGGTGACGTCAACTCATAAAGACTGCGTGAGGTAGATTTATGGGTTGCGCTAGCTAAAGGAGTGGGCCCCCTTTGATATCTGTGACATGTAATAAAAACCTTGGGTATGCCTTTTCCATTCCACGTGAGTATTTTATTGGTAAAGCTCACGTCACATAGCCGTACACTCACACGTGGGTAATGAATGGCATCTTCTTCAGTCTTATTCATTGGATGGTATGTGCTGGAGGTTTATGATTCGTTGAGGGAGTTTGGTGAGAGAGGTGTCAATCACCTCCTCTGTTCAAGCCCAGTTAAACTCTGACTTCTTCTTCAGTATTGATGAGACCCCCCTGGGTCTCTCTTTTCCTATATAAGCTGGTCTCTTCTCCTTTGTTCAACATCAAAAGGTGGAACCTCTGCTTGTAATATTGTAACAGTTTTCTTGAGTATTGTGAATAAAAGGCTTTGGAGGCAATTTCTGTGTGGGATCTATGGATGTTTGGATAGAGTTTACTCTACATTAGTGAGGTAACCTGTATTTGTTTTCATGCTTGCATATGTTTGGGATTAACTTGCTTTCAGAAGGAAATGGTATCTTTATAAAGATAAAAGGTAATTCTTGTTAGGTTACTCTTTTATTGCAAGTCGAAGAAGACTATTTGATATATGTATGATTTCATGCTTGGATCTACATTGTTGTTGTAGTCTCTTTCGGTTTACACAGGTATTTTTAATCCCCATTGTTAGTGTTGATAATCTTTTACGGGAAGCTAAAGCTGGAGTACTGATGAGCGAATGTGCTCTACTTTTCCTTCAGTAAAATTGGAAAATAAGCTTTGTCCCTCTGATCTCACCAAGGAGGCGTTTTCTGTCCTTTATTGCTTGCTCTACTCTGGGTTCTTTAACTTTTGATCCACAAATTTCTTAAAATTTTCTTTCGGTTTCAAACGTTTCCATATTAGATCTAGCATCTAAAGTCATATCAAAGGTAGATCTGATGTCTAAAAGTTTCTATTTCTAGTTTGCTTCAAAGGTACATTTAAAATTCTAGATCTAGTTACTTTTCCCTTTTTTCACAAGTTTAAAAAATTTGAAAATTAAAAAAGCTTGTTGAAAGAGTTTCTATGCATTTTAAAGTTTGATCTAGCAATTTGTGCTTGAGATTTGTTGCCATTCTTCTCAAGAGGCAAGCAAAGATCCTAAGAAGGCAAGCTTTCTAGCTTACCTCACTTAGTTGTTTCCTTGTTTTTATAATCAGTTGTTACTTAGATATTTTTTTGTAAATTTTTGCATGCTGCCCAAAGACACTTCCAAAGTGTTTTTGGGCATCTTTCACTGACATATGCTTGCTGTTTTTAGCAGGCCCATCAAAAAAGAGAAGGAAACTCTGCCCGAAATTAGCTTTTTCGAGCATCCGGAGCTCCTAGGAGGCTTTCCCCTTAGCTGGGCCTATTTCCTTTGCATGTTGTAAGCCTTTGGATCCCAGATAACAAGGACCAAAGAGCATTCTTTACTGAAGCATTGTAACCGATTAATAAAAATAAGTTTGAGTAGGCTCAGTAGAGCCCGGTCCCCATCCCCCTTGGGGGATTTGTGTCGGTGTCCTTTTCTGTTTTCTTATATGCTGGTAGCGTAGTTGTCTTTCTTTATCATTTCATGCTGTGTTTAAGTTGTGCAAAAGTAACCTGAATACTTACCCACTGTGCTATACCGAAGTACCATAAGGGAAAAGATTTGAGTAGAGTAGTAATTAAAAAACAAAAACAATTTTGTTATGCATTGCTAAGTAAAAATAAACCCCCTCGCTTTCCCGAGTACAAGTTCGTGGATAAGGGCTTGCCCGAGTACTGAATTTGGAAAGAGACTCCAGGGTTTTTATCTTTTTTCTAAATCAGAAAACTTGTTCTAATTAAAATAAACCAAGACTCCTTCCCCGTATGCTCTGCACTGCTGTAGCTTGTCTGATCAGTTGGTTGTATCAGAGAGGGATATGAGTTACTAGATCTAATAGGAAAATCCACACAAGTAATTTTCTTGAGAACTCGGGAGGTTGCAAAGAGTAATCACTACAGAGTCAAGGGGCTACTCTAAGCAGGTCTATCCTCGCCCTGTTGGACACTTGGTATTACTGCTTTAGCACTCAATTCAAAGGGATTTGACTTGTTGGGCCAAACCCACAATTTACCCATTCCTTAATCAATTCATTTAATAATTTAAAATTTACCAACCGAGACACTGCAATACTTTCACTGAGACTACACTAGCAACCCACATTTGCAAGCACTCTTTTCATTTTGGCACTGGTCTATTCTGTTCCTTTTTGCATAAGTTGATCTCGCAATGTGTCATTAAATTTTGTGTATATAATTTGAGTTAAGGTGTTGCTAAGGTTAAATTTTGTGGGCAGTAATTGGTAATTTCTTAAATTCGTCCATTCCATATTAAAACTCCTAGAATTAATTATTTCTCTCGTAGAGTAAAAACCTTAGATTTTACTTTTTATTAGGGTCCACCCCCCTTGGCTTCGCTAGGAGTTGGCCTAGACGGAGGAGCTGAGTATCAGGTGACAGCACTTGGCTCGAGCTTGCCCCCAAGGTCGCACACAGTGGCTTGAAGATTTCTGCCACGTTACCCGAGGTGCGAATTAGGCGGCAACATTTTGGCGCCGTTGCCGGGGATAAATCTTTCTATTCCCGGAATACGACTTTTTGAGTTTTCATTCTTGTTTTCGCTTTGTTTGATGAATGTTGTAGTTGAATCAACTTACTCAAGTCATCTGGCGACTCCACTACCTTTAATTTTACCAAGGCGTTCTACAAGAAGAAACTCTGAAGGCTTGCTTCAGTTCATTCCTGAGCCTGAAAAGGTTTACCATAGGAGGAAAAGCAAGCTAGCTTCTCGTAAGATCCTTGACGATCTTTCATCTGAGTCAATCTTAGATATTCACCTTTTATTTGTTGATACTTCTCAATCAAATAATTCACATAGTACCATGGGTACTTTATTTAAACCTTTGGATTATTTTGCCATAATTGGGCAGCCTCATTACATCCCAAATAAAGCCATTGAAAAGGTTCCATCTTTTTATGGAAACGATGCTATAACTGCTAAGTCTCATTTGTTGGCTTTTTCGCAGTGCTACAATAAATGGTGTCACAACGTCAACCATGAAGATGTAAAGATGAGGTTGTTTGCCTTATCTCTTGAAGCTGATGCCTTTGAATGATTCACCTCCCTGGATGACGATGGTATCAAGACGTTCCAGGAATTTGAAACCGCTTTCAATAAAAGATGGGGGGATAAAAAGGAGAAAAGGCACCTTTGGGCTACCTTAACAAACACTAAAAAGAAGGAAAATGAAACCATAGAAGAGTTCAATAAAAAATTCAGAGATATGGTGGGCAGATTCCCGGCTGATATTAAACCATCAGATACCTCAACT
>LPNX010963285.1:650929-668904 GCA_001517045.1 Pseudotsuga menziesii | reverse complement strand
TACTGAATTTGGAAAGAGACTCCAGGGTTTTTATCTTTTTTCTAAATCAGAAAACTTGTTCTAATTAAAATAAACCAAGACTCCTTCCCCGTATGCTCTGCATCGCTGCAGCTTGTCTGATCAGTTGGTTATATCAGAAAGGGATACGAGTTACTAGATCTAAGAGGAAAATCCACACAAGTAATTTTCTTGAGAACTCGGGAGGTTGCAAAGAGTAATCACTACAGAGTCAGGGGGCTACTCTAAGCAGGTCTATCCTCGCCCTGTTGGACACTTGGTATTACTGCTTTAGCACTCAGTTCGAAGGGATTTGACTTGTTGGGCCAAACCCACAATTTACCCATTCCTTAATCAATTCATTTAATAATTTAAAATTTACCAACCGAGACACTGCAATACTTTCACTGAGACTACACTAGCAACCCACATTTGCAAGCACTCTTTTCATTTTGGCACTGATCTATTCTGTTCCTTTTTGCATAAGTTAATGTCGCAATTTGTCATTGAATTTTGTGTATATAATTTGAGTTAAGGTGTTGCTAAGGTTCAATTTTGTGGGCAGTAATTGGTAATTTCTTAAATTCGTCCATTCCATATTAAAACTCCTAGAATTAATTATTTCTCTCGTAGAGTAAAAACTTTAGATTTTACTTTTTATTAGGATCCACCCCCCTTGGCTTCGCTAGGAGTTGGCCTAGATGGAGGAGTTGAGTATCAGGTGACAGCACTTGGCTCGAGCTTGCCCCCAAGGTCGCACCCAGTGGCTTGAAGATTTCTGCCACGTTACCTGAGGTGCGAATTAGGCGGCAACACTATGAAACATGACATGGCCATATAGGCCTCTATGTCCATGTCCAACATGTTGGGCACGTGACACGGCTGGACACGTGTTGGACACAAGTTTTAACATGTCCTAAAACAGAGGACATGTTTTGGGCACATGTTGGACACGTGCCCTAACGTGTCCTATGTTTTAGGTTATGCGTCCTCTTCAAATAAGCAGGGGAGGAGGAGGAGGAGGATGGATGGAGGAGCAGGATGGATTGGGTGTAGAGGAGGAGGAGGATGGAGGAGAGAACATTGACATTGATGGTGATTTTGCCATGGAGGACTATTGACAGTGGCTAGTACCACTGACCAGCTATGAGATTCTTCCTTTTTTTGTATCTACTTTAGTTTGTATTTGCTAGTGGCATTCTCTTGATATCTATGTAATACATTTTGATTTTGAACTCAATGAGAAATGTGCACACTGCAATTTATGGTTTTAAACTTCTATTATTCTTGTGTGCTTGATCATGATTCATCATTGAATGATTGATGTTGTAACTAGTTGTGAGTTTGTAACTTCTATCATTGTATGATGTATCAATATTCTGTAAATGTTCTAGTTAAAAGAAAAGGATCTATATGTTAATCTTTTTTACTATATATATAAAACGTGTCTCCAGAGTCCTATTTCTGGGGTCACCATGTCCCGTGTCGGATACTTGTATCCACGTGTTCTCTGTGTCTCATGTCATTGTGTCATGTGACTGAGCTTATTTCTTATGATTTTTTAACTAGATGGTTACATCCTGAAAATGGTGTTTTTGTATAGTAAGTTGGAATGCAATACTAATGCAAACTTAAAACTCATTATCGGATTAAATATGGAAAGTTGGATGGATTTTTTTTTGGGTAAAGCAGTATGGTATTTTAGTGCGATTTCAAATTCATTTGTTTCTTGACCAAATATTGCAGGGAGATCCAGCATTTGCACAGGCTGTTCTTGGGGATAACTTGGACGTTTTTCAAAATAGTCTCAGACAGCAACACCAGCAAAGGCTGCAGCTTGAACGAAAAAAACAGGAAGAAATCGTAAGTCACAGTTTTTGCTTTTTCCATCTATGTTGGTTCTAAATATCAGTTTCCTAATACCTTTCTTGTAATTTCCATTTTGTTTGAATGAGATCTTACATCAGATTGGGTATGATATAATGCTTTGACTGTGGTTGCTACTTCTGCAGGAGTTCTTTAAATTTGTTTCTAGGTGGCAACGATTGTCTTGTATTAGAGTAACATGTTTTGAGTATGTGACTTCTTTACATTGCCTGTCATCTGTCTATTACTCATGCTCTGCAAATGTTTCAGTTACAATACTAAGAAGCATAAAAAGCCAAGCAAAAGCCATATGGTATTTGTTGGGTGTTCAGGGGTATAGATATAAATATGTTACTGCAGGGTCTCTTCTTTTGATTTTCAAAGTGTATACATGAAGTCCACTTTGCTAAAGGAAGTAAGGACATAGGATATCATGCATAGAGTGATCATCCAAGTCAAGTTGAATTTGGCTTATTGAAGAAGCTGGTAAGTGTAAGTACAGCCTGAGTGGGCCTAATGGTTAAGAGCATGTGTTTCCTTCTAGGAGGTCACAGGTTCAAATCCAAAGGGGGGTAGGGTATGTACACCTCTGTAGACTTTAGCAGTTAAATCACTGCGCAGAGGGGGGTCCCTTGTCCCACAAACAAGGGGGTCTCATACACCAATTGGTATCTTGCTTGGCGGTGACCTTAAAAATATATTATTATTATTATTATTAAAATAAAGAATTTCAAAATCCTCTTTTACTACCTTCTCCTCTAAAAGAATCATGTGGTTAATTATTCCCTTTTTTGAGCAAGGCACATAGTTACTCAAGTGTTCTAAACTGTCTTCTTCTCGAAAGCTTTCTCACATTCTGCAATTTACTCCACCAAAGAGCCAAAATTGAGGTACTTCATATGGTCACTAGCTTGAAGTGATTCAAGATAGTGAGAATATGTGGGGTAGAGGATGTTGATGAATGTTGTGAGAGTAGTACATGGGTGCTATTTTATTGCCCCTTTGCTTCTTGAAGAACGTTTGTTTGTATTGTTGTAGCCTAAAAAATGCCCAATACCCCACTTCAAATTTTCTTTCACTACGATGTTGATTTGCTTGTTGTTTCATCCTATTTTGTGCTATAGCTAAGTTATCTTTCAATAGTTTGAGAACCTCTTGGTGCTCTATGTGATTCTCCTCTGCTTGAACCTTAGCTTTTTCCTTCATAGATGTTGTGATGGAAGGAGGATGATAGCCATAAAGTGCCATAAATGGTGATACTTTTGATGGAGTAGGGAAAGATGTGTTGTACCACCATTTTGCTGAGGATCATTCAGGAGGACTTTTCAACCACTTTAACCATTGTGTTTGTTTATCAGATGCAAAGCAATGAAGATACCTTTCTAGGCATTTATTCACAATCTCAGCTTGCCCATCAGATTGAGGATGGTAAGAGGAGCTGCGAGCAAACTGAGCACCCAAAGAAGAAAATATTTCCTTCCAAAAATTGCTAGTGAAAATTGGATCTAGATTATATATCGCTTACAATAATCTTGGGGATTTAATGTAGGTTCTGAACTGTTTCCATGAATGTTGCAGCTATTGTACTTTAAAAGGATCAGAAAGAGAGCAGAAATGGGTTTTTCTTTTGAGCCGATCCATTACTACCATGATCACAATGTTTGCTTCTGACGTTGGTAGACCTGTGATAAAAACTATTGAGACCTTTTCTCAACACTGACTTAGTATGGCTTTTGGTTGTAGAAGACTCAGTGTTTTGATTGACTCTCCTTTGTTTTGTTGGCGAACCAAACATTCTGGCACAAAATTTTGGACATTAGTCTTAAGACCTTCATGGAAAAAATCCTTCTTGATCCCTTGTTAAGTTTTCAAGAACCTTGAATGCCCTTCTTGATCAGATGCTTCACAGGCCAAACAAGCATTAGGGTTTGGGTTGAAGTCGATCTCGATTCTCACTTGGTAGCTCCCTCAAAGTATAAAGTATACACAAACTTAATGCTTGATTTGATGGTTTGCACAGAAAATGCTTCGTAGCTTGTCTAATTGAAATAGGTCTTGTTTGCGCTTTAGAGCTCATTTTGATGTTTACCTTAAGATTGAGTGGCATGGTCTTCCTACTCACTATACCTAATGTCCCCTCATGTCCACGATAACTATTGTTCAACTAATATGGGAAAATACATCATTAAGTCTTACATACATCGTTGCAACACTGATTTAAGCTGTATAATTGCAATAATTTATAGGCCATCTGTGTTGTTGCAGGCACTCCTTAATGCAGATCCATTTGATGTTGAAGCACAGAAAAGGATTGAAGAGGCTATTCGACAGGTATGGTATGGAATCTATTGTAGGAGGTTTATAGAAATGTAGTCTATCTAGTGTTTGTTGCATTGACTGGGTAATTTGCAGCATTTTGAATGGAACAACACATCAGATAGTATGGCAACAAATGAATTTCATTGAAATGTTTCATCGTGTGAATTATTTATTGTATAGGAGCACATTCATAATGTTACTAGTTCCCAATGGTGTGACATATCATTCTTTGTTATTATCCAATGTCTCAACTATTTCATCAAATTGTTTTAGTACTTCTATGTGTCAGTCTTTCTATAAGTTGACTATAAATGCTATCTTTTAATTATGAAGGGTCCTTGTTTAGTTTGTTTTTATCTTGCAAGCTGTTGCTTCACAAATATTTTATTGCAAATTATATGCCAACACTGCTTGATAAGAATTGCTGGGAGTACTAATCCTTACTCTATGTATGTTGTTTGTCTGGCAGTTTCATTGTCTTCAGTTCTCTTACTTAGTATGGTATTTTAGGAGCCCATTTTTATGTTGCAAGCCTGCACTGCTTTGTCTTTCACATTTCTCATTTTTTAACTCTGTGTTTTTGACGATTTGAGGTCATGTCTGAGATTCCTGAACTGATTATTGCTAAAGTTCTGTTTACTCATGGCCAGGATGGAGTCACTTTTCTGTTAGCAACTATTAATTTCATTTATTATGCATGTTATATTTCATTTTGTTAGTGTAGGATGGAAGACAAGCTTTTAAGAGAATTTATAACAGCATGTATAAGACATTTTTGTATGGAAGGCTATATGGAGGTATATCAGACAGTATATTTTTATAAGTTGTTTGTGGATTCCATTGCATAAACTTGAGTCCTTTCAGCAACTCGAATTTAAGTTGTCACTCCATAATTTATTGTTTCATTCATGAAATTGAGACCTTTGATCCAATGATTTCTCTTCCTAAATTCCCAAATATAAACAGCATTATTCTGTCATAAATGATAAAAGTAAATAATTTTTTCAGTTATTTACTATTTTACTAATGATAATTGTTGATTTTCACACTCTTGATGGTTTCTCAAATCAAATCCCCATGGCTGTGATGAGTGTGTCGCTGTGGTTTTTGTTGATGTTTATTCTTCTGTTGTTTCATGGACATTGTGCAAATTAAAGAAAATATATTTGTAATTATTATGCTGTGTCCTCTACAGAAAAGTGTTGATGAAAATTGGGAAGCTGCACTAGAACATAATCCAGAGGCTTTTGCACGAGTGGTATGTGGAATTCTATCTTATCTATCTCCAACGCAAAAGAAGATAATATTATTAAATATCTAATGGTCCTTATTACATGTGATTCAGGTCATGTTGTATGTTGACATGGAGGTCAATGGTGTTCCTTTAAAGGTAACTAGACATTTTAGTGTATATTTTTTTGCTTGAATGTGTACTTTTTGCTTGAAGTTAGTCCTTCAATTTAGTCAGCATGTATTATTACCAGTGCATCCGATCCATTGCATAAAAATACCATAATTGTAATAAACATACGCTTTAAGATATTTATGTTGAAGGAAAAGGTAGCTTTTGTGGGTTTTTCATTTTCATGTAAATGACATTTCATTCATCCCATTATTCAGGCAGAGTTTGGTGTCCAACCATTTTGCCTCGAGGCTGTGTTTCTCTTGGTCTCTTTCTTACATTGAGCAAGATCTTTCAAAGTCTCTACCACCGAGGTAGAGTGGTACCTTACCTTACACTTTGCTCCTCAAAGGCCCTTGCCTCGGACAGCCCCATAGGTTGTGTACAAGGTTGGTTTGCAGAGGTATCTCATCTTCTCCAGTCGGTGACCATCTCCCCATAGCGACTTCCCCCTTTTAGGTACTCCTTAGAGGTGCCAAACCATCTCATGCCAACGAAATTGATACTAAACTAGGACATCAGAGAGGACATATACAGATTGTACATTCAGGTCATTTGGACCTCACTTTTGATGAGCCTGGACCCAAAGAGGTCTTTCTAATTAGAGCACTTTTGGAGTTGCAGGATGATATCATTATCCGCCCACATACATGTATATACATTGGATGCATTTGCTCAGGATCCCTCTAGGACAACTCCGAGTTTGTTCTCATCGACTCTGGTTAGAGATGGTGTTATATAAAAATATATATAACATAATAAGACATATAACTATATGTAAACATTAAGTATCAATATTAATTATTATTATTAATAATTAATAATTAATAAATAGAAATGAACATAAGCAGAGGAGTTATGATTTCAGAAGAGAGAACACAAAATGAACAAGCTAAGCAGAAAATGAGAAGTTCCATCCAACAAAGCAATCAACAAACAACTCCAATGAAAATAGATCTCGGATGGACCACTTCACGAACAATGCAACATTTTTTCTTGGGTATTCATAATTCGTATCGTCATGTTTCGTCAAGTGTCGCAATTATTAACACAAAAGATCGAGAGATGACATTACAAGCAAGAAATCAAATGTAAGTTGCGTCTTCAATAAGATTTGAGGACAAAGCTTCCCTTAAGAGGAAGGCAATGTTATATAGAAATATATATAACATAATAAGACATATAACTATATATAAACATTAAGTATCAATTTTAATTATTAATATTAGGATATATTAATATTAATGATTAATAATTAATAAATAGAAATGATTGATTAATTAATTAGAAAAAGTAAAGAGATGTACCCTTTCATTTGAAAATGCACAATAAGGCTTATATAAAGCCATACCAATGTAACTATAAATCAACACATCTTATATCTTTTATCATTTTACATTATATTTCATTCATGGAATATTTATATTATTTAGACTGGGTCTTCCCATAAGAAACATATTTTTACTGTTTTAGATGGATCACCATATACCTTGATTTGATAGGATCTATCAAGTGTGCCACACACAGGAGCTGAAGATAGAGATGCGCCTCATTTTTTGTTGCCCCTTATACTATGAGATTGGAGGACGTTTCTACTACCTATATAGGGACTTAGGGAGCTCCCTCTCTTACCTCCTTCCAGCGTCAGGATCAAAGATGCTTAGCCCTCTTCATTAAGGAGAATTCGGTTATAGATCTCAACTCTTATACATCTTGCCCTGCCTTGGGATGACCGGGAAAATCACCTCATACTTTCATGTTGATTTGTTAGATCGGAACAACAATCATTAGGTAGGGTTCCAAAGTTCTTTAGATAGTAGAGTGGTGAGACCTTGAGTTTCCCCTCAGCCTCCCTCCCCCTTGGAGATCGATAGATATTGTTGAGGCCAATTTAGAGGTGTAAGAACATACATCCGATCACACATCCTCATTGTGGTAAAGGGATCAACTCCAGACGATTCAGAACAAGATGGTCCCCCCGTTAGATAGCCTCCCAACCCCAACCAAGCAGCCAGAGATCTATTCAGAGCTTTTTCTCTTCGACCTCAGATGGTAGGAGAATGCTTCCTTGCTTCTACATCACACTAGGGTAATACATATAGATCCCACTATAGTACACAAGGACTCTAGCAGCGAGCTAGTGCTTCGATCGTTCCCATTGCCCTTGATCATCAGACCCAAGAGACCTTGACATCTCTGGCCTCATCTCTCTCTCTCTCTCTCTCTCCTTGTTAACTAATATTGAGTTGTCCAGTTTAGCCCGGGACACTCAGTTTGTACTACAACACCTATGATATTTTATACATTTTTCTTTTGGTGTTGGCTAGGCCTAGTGGTTATCTTAGTCAGATACTTATCTGGGCAGTACTTTTACTTAATGTATCTTTATTTATTTTTCTTTCACCATTTTCCAGGAGTTGCTTTCACACTTCCACATTGTACTCTTACTGGATGTATCCTCTACTCCCATTGACCTACTTTTGTGGTCATTCAATGGACATTAATACAATTATCTTATCTTATCTTATCTTATTATTCAGAAGATTTGTTAGAGAGATGTTTTATTTGATTAGGGTTTGAACATATTTCCTTCTTTCTTTTGGCTTCTAGTCTAGTGACATGTGCTTTGTGATTAGTGGCGTATGGTAAAACTTTAAAAGCAATTACCTAGGATAGATCAGTTTTTCTTTTCTTTTCTAGAAGAACCTTGTGGGGAAACCTAAGGGATGCTTTCTCACATTCTTTATGGATGGCATCCCTAGTAAACCCATTGATGTGGACTAGTGCCTCACCCAGGGATATAAACCGGGCACCTAACAGCATGGAAATAGCCAAAATCCTAGCAACATTGGTGACAACTGGTTGAGCTAACCGCTCTGGTTGAGGATAGCTGAGTTATAGGGACAGGAGTAGACTATTTTAATGGCACTTATTTTTACCCATCATTCAATTAAATGCTTTTGGTTGAAACACAATAACCCAAGGATTATTTAAACATGGCCTGTCAGTATTGCTAAAGCTTTCAATCAAATATGATGTTTTAATTCCTAATATCCGTACAGGGTAATGACCTTCAGTTTTATTCTTCGCAAAGGAAATCGTATGGAAATTCATTAAATTTTGATGGTCTCAGTGATGTTGGTTGTCAAAGATTGATTTCTGTTATGTTTCTGCTTTGCTCCCTTAAATTTGTATTATAAACAGAGGCTTATTTTTTAGCATAATAATTCTTGTAATTTCCTGCAGGCATTTGTGGACAGTGGAGCCCAGATTACGATAATATCTAGGAGTTGCGCGGAGCGTTGTGGGTAAGCCTCATAACACCAAGTTCTCATGCTAAGAACTCTTATATATTTTTTCTATATTATATAATAGATACTCATAAATATTATAGTATAGTAAATAATTATAATCATAGTCATGATGGTGAGTTATAATTCTTGACATTTGTATATCGTTGCTGTTATAATATAAATCATCAACATTGTATTGACTGTCATCATCTCTTTTATTCAAGTCTTATCCATTATTTTGAGGTATATTCATAATACCTTTTTAATATCTTCTTGTCATTGTGCATAGCAAGCTATAATGTCTGGTACAAGTGGTATCAAACTGACGCTTTTAAGACATAAGATTCTGCAATCTGCATCTTCTGCATTCTTCTTCTACATTCCATTCATGACATGCAAACAAAATCTATTTATATATGTATCTACTATTTAGATGTGTCCTATCATTTTTGATTCTCGCTTAAATATTGCAAATTCGTTTCCTTCTGCAACTATCTGTTCATCAAACAAAAAGAAAACAAGGTTGGCTCCTGCCATGATGTTTCTAGCATTAGATCGTTACCATCAACCATTAACTAGAACAGAACATGCAAACCTACTAGGTGCATAAGAAACTCTGTTAGAAGGGAAAAAGTGGAGATTTCCCTATTTCCAGCTTTCTACAGCTATTAGTTAACCAACACAACCACAGCAAAATTGACTGAGTGGCTCTAAGAATACCCTGTAACTTTATTGGAATACCATTCAAAGCACCAATGTATGCTTCTTATTCCTCACAATTGCATGTCCTTAGTTTCTTGTGTGCTATTCACTTCTCTGAACATGCTGCAAACGGCTCTTCAGCAGAATTGCTAGACCATAAGTTTTCAATTGTTAATAAAATTATCATAGCTGCTCTTCGTTTCATATATTGAACCTAAGGGATCATAGTAAATCTACAGGGAGTGGAATTGGGTGATCAGATTGTCCAAAAATTGGGTTCATCCAACAACTTGTAAGTTCAGTCTTTATATGTTTAGTATTTTTCAAAGGACCAACAATTGCCACTAAGATATTAAGAATAGAATATTGAACAGATATTCTAATGCTAATATATTTCAAGAAACTAAAGTGTGGAGATAAAAGAAATATAAACCCTAAAATGAGTGTGAAAATGAAACGAATATCATTTTGGTCTAAAGACTCCATCAGTTTTGAATCTCATTGGAATTAATCAAAACCTTGAAGCTTTCCCCTATTACCCACTTGGTTTGTCTTTCAAAATTTTGCCTAACTCCAAAGTTTACACACTTTACTTAGTTATTTGTTTTTTCCATGCTCAAGTTTTTTGGTCCTCATAATTTTGTAAATTTTAGATCCTTTGGAAGGTCTAGTTTGAGGTCGGAGATCATAGGCAAGGAGCTTTATTGCCTCTTATTTCCTAGAGTTCTGAATCCTTGAGCACTGAACACCTCTATTTGGAGGTCAGAACTTGAGGAATCCTTATTGACCTGGGGAAGTATATTTTCGAAGACCCAAGTTGTGTTTCCCTTGTGATTCTCCTCATTAGGAGGGTAGGGCTTGGGGAGTTGCTGTTTTCAAAAATTGTATCAGAGGCTTGACTTTCGAGTTTTCCAACCAATTGGGATCTCATAGGTGAGAGAAAATGCATTGAGCCTGCCAATGAACCCTATGCTCCTAACCTATTTTTTAAACGACTTTCATTGAGAGGCCAAAGTTCAGGGATGTGAGCTTGAGTATTTCATGAGGATTGCTAGTTTTTCTGTGTTGTGACTCTTGAATGGCCCCTTTATTTGGCCATTCAATTCTTGTAAATCAGATCTTCATGTTTCTTCTCATTACTCAACAACCTTCCATGCTAATGGCGTGTTGCAACATACCACATGTATCACCTTAGGACTCACCATCTCACTTGATGTTTGAAATCAAATATTGTAAGGATTGAGTAGTTAGAGAACAAAGTGCTCAAGATTAAATCAAGATTTCAGGTGACAACTTGAATTTTAGATTAAATCCTAAAATGATGCTTTGTGAGGGTCACCGTTTGCATTACAATCATTTCAACTATCCTCCCAGCCATTGATCAAGAGCATGTGGAAAAGGGTCACCTTTTGCATCTCATAGGTGTTGAATTTTAGCATTAGCAAGGAAACTTTAAAAATTTGCAGACTATCAGATAAGAATTGACAAGTGCAGTAAAAACATCAACATATCAAAACACTGAACACAAGCGTTTTTCACTGGGGAAACCTTTAAAGGACAAAAACCCCAAAAGCATTAGTAATTCATCTTTGAAAATGAGATGACTGAGGTTTCAAAAATTCTCAAACCCCAATGAGTTTGATCCACAAATAAAATTCACAAATGATGAATTTACAAGAAGAATCCAAATTAGGGATTCAAGCCCTAATTCCTTTTAGCTGCCCAAAAATCCAAATCTGCCCGGACTTCACCATTGCTTGCCCGGATTTTCTCTCTCCTGCCCGGATCTATTTTAGACCTGCTCGAGCCTTGCTCGGATCTCTCTGCTGCTGCTCGGACCTTGTTGGACTCCTTCTGCTGTTGCTCGATCCTTGTCGGGCTTGTCTGCTGCTGCTCGAGCCCTATCAGGCGTGTCTGCTGCTGCTCAAGCCCTGTTAGGCGTGTCTGCTGTTGCCCGGAGGTCAGCCCGGGATTGCCCGAGGCCTATTAGGGCTTGTTGTGGGTGCCCAAAGGCACTAACAGGCTTCTCGGAGCCTTGTTAGGGCCTGCTGGGGTCGCTGGAGGCACTAGCAAGATGCCCCGAGAGTGCTAGGGATTGATGTAGGTTCCTGTGGGCACTAGCAGCCTGCTCGAGGGTGAGGAAAGGGCTGCCGAGGGAGGAGGGGAGCTGCCCAAGCTTCTAACAACCTGCCCGTGGAGGAAAACCAACTGCCTGTGAAGAAATACCAGCTGCCCGTGAAGATAAAGAGGGCTAGGGTAAAACCCTAGCACGTGAAGAAGGAGAATATGTTGCTATTGATCTTCTTCTTGAGTGAAACCCTAGGTTAGGGTTGCTGCAATAAGAATGGGTTCCCTAGCCTAGAATCCCCCATGCTAGGGCATAACCATAAAAAAATCTTCTCCTCCAAAAACCAGCGAATGTCTTCTTTGGAGCAACTGAGAGCTTGTGATCAAGTGTGTGTGAAAATGAAATGGAATGATCTTCTTTTATAGCCTTTGAGTCACCTGTAAGTGGACCAAAACTCAAAAGAACAAAATGATATTATTTTATTCTTTTATTACTTTGACTTTCACCTTTAGTGGTACTAAAGGTCTTTTAGCACTTTCACTTTGACTTCTTAGTGGTACTAAGGGTCCTTATGTATTTTTGACTTTTATTTTAGCCTTCTTCAAGTGCCCATGTGGTCAAAACAAGTTGTCAAGGTGGTCCTTCATCCCCACTCAAAGTACATCATCATAAACATAGAGAATTACTAATGCTTTTATCTCACATTCTGTGTGACACCAAGATTGGGTACTAGGTGTCTTAACCAAGGGTAGCTAAGCCTTGGAGAAGATCACAAAGCCCACATATCGAGGGTCAGAGTGTCACACGTCCAGACCCAGTCTAGGGTTTATAGTGTTATCCTGGTAACATACTAGGTGCCTTAGCCATAGGCTGCATAATTTGACCCAAGGTCAAATACTTGGTAACATACCAAGCGTCTCCATTCTCCCGGAGAATGGCCCTCAGCCCCGGGCTGAGTCCCTAGTCTCGGACTAGGTTAAATTCCTGGTAACTGACCAGGTGCCTCCATTCAAAGAATGGCCACTCAGCTTTAGGATGAGTCCCCCAGTGCTAGACTGGTTCCACATCCTGGTCTCGGACCAGATGTCTCCATTCAATAGAATGGTCACTCAACTCAAGGTTGAGTCCCCCAGTGCTGGATTGGTTCCATATCTTGGTCCCGGACCAGATGTCTACATTCAATAGAATGATCACTCAACTCAAGGTTGAGTCCCCCAGTGCGAAACTGGTTCCACATCCTGGTCCCTGACCAGATGTCTCCATTCTCCTAAGAGAATGGCTCTCGATGCTGCTCAAGAAAAATCAACCTTGTTTGAAGAGTGTCTAGGAACTAGTAACTCAGTTGCAAATGAAAAGGGAGAGAATAATGGCTAGAGGTTGGAACACCACAACGAATTTGTGTAACCTAGTTTGTTAAGTGCAATATTTGAAGATAATCTAGATGCCATTAGACTCGAGGATGAGTCCATCTTTGGTGAGAAAGTTAAGTTATTTTTGGAAGGTATGTTGGGTATAACTAACGAGGCCCGTCTAGATAAGATGCCCTTTGTATTGCAGTTGAAGGAGATTTAACAATCTTGGGAGAATACAATACATGCCGCCATAGAGCTAACAAGTATTTAAAAGAACATACAAAAAGATGTTGGGCGTAGCTTTAAAAAAGAGGCTCCAAGAGAATGTGTTCATGTCTGCATGCTTGGAGTGTGTTATGACCCTAATGGTGGTATATAAGGGGTCATACATATGGAAATAGTAGGTAGGCTTGATAATGGGCCTCCATAAGTATTGAGTAAGTGTATATAACAGTCAAAGAATCATTATTGTATATGTTATCCCTCGTATGTATGAGGCCCTACACTTGTGATTTTCATCACAAGTGCAAGTGCTTGTTGACAGGTTGATGTAGCTGTTAGATGTCTTAGGTAGTTGATTCAAGAGCTATGGTTCATGTTGTTTTTCCCTAGTTGGTGATTGGTTTATGGATCTGTTATCACACAAAGTGTAGCTACCCACCAAAGGTATCTTCTATGGGACAATAGAGATGAGGTAGCTAACCGGTGACATCATCGTAAGGGCCTCGTCCACTACAGATCAAGGGTAGTTGTCACACTGGACGAGCTATTGTTACTTTAGATCAATTCGGAGAATGATCAAGGGGTAGACCCTACTAGCCTATGAGGGCTAGTACACCTACTCAAGACACTCCTAGGGTTGCGTGATGAGTAAAGAGGAGGGATAATGAGTGAGGGAGTCTAGATCTAGAGAATAGATGTGGTATAGTAGTTAGGGAAAAGTTGGCGAGGTTTAGCAAATAGGGAAAATGACCCAAATTGATTGGAAAAGTACCACAAAGAGTTTAGTAACATAGATCTTGAGAGATCTAACCACACATAAGAAAACCCTAATGGGACCCACCTAGGTTTATTCAAAAGTGGACATGGTATATTAGGATTATTAATCCTCCCTTGTCCAATTTGGTCATATGTCTAAATCAGGAGTCCATCCAGTCTATTTTTAGTCACTAGCACCATTGGGTCCACTTGGCCTAATTGGGGCGCACATGTTTCAGTTACTAAAGTGTGGGGAACACTAATTGAGGCCTACTGTCACTGATTGCACTTGCATGCATCAGTTAGGAGCCTCCTAGACCAATCCCTACAATTTAGGAGCCACTGGGAGTGCCGATACCAACCAAGGTCAACTGAGTTGAGTTGGTGACTAGTCAAGCTAAGTTAGGAGTCAGTTACATTCAGTTCTAGTCCTCTACATTCAGTTTGCGCTAGGTTTGCATGGCTGCATGCAGGAGGGGTGCATTTCTCACCTACCACAGTCAGTTAGCATTAGTCAACACTGAATGTAACACTTGAGTTGTGTTTTAGAACTTCGATGAACTCCGGTGATGATTTAGACAAGGTCAGTTAACCATTGAGTCCTTCGATAATGATTTAGACAAGGTCTTAGTTACCTACAGTCAAGTAGAGTGTAATCAATTCGAATTTCATCACGTGGATTCGAATTGCTTGTGGCTATTTAGCCATTGTACTTCATTGTAATTATTATCTAATTACTTTTTGATTAATGAAAGCATTCATAGTTGCAAGCCATTTTTGCACTGTTTCATTCTTCAATTGCCGAGTAAATTGTGTGATCTATTTTGTGAGTTGTGTGTTTGTCTACAGATCTATGTGCTCAATTTATATGGTATCAGAGCCTCGGTGGACAAGACACCTCTCCTCCTCAGATCTCCAGCTGGATCATTTTTTTGAGCGATTTGCTCCATTCCTACTATGCACTAGAAGCATAATGTTTACCACTTAATACCCCAAGTTAAGGAATTGTTGATCAAGCTTGCTTGATCAATTGTGCTGGGGGTGATGAAAACCTGAAATGTGCAAGTAGTCGACCGTACTTTGTATGTTTGATTGTGTGACAGGTTATCATCTCTTCTCACAGCATTCACTTCAAGCAACCCTTTCTTCTCACTGCATTCGCTACAGCAGCTCAGTTCTCCTTACTGCATCCAAAATGGCTCTTCAGTAGAGCCTCTCTCTCCCTTCAACTATCACCAGTGGAAGGAAGACATGGAGGTACTGCTCCGCACCAAGAAGCTCTTCAGACTCATAGAAGAAACAGAGGTGGTGCCAGTTTTAAATCATGACAAAGAAAAGTACTGGAAAAGGCTTGATGAAGCTCATGGATACTTATTCTCCTCAGTTTCTCAAGATCTTCGATTCCACATCCAAGGATTGAAGACTCCTAAGGAGATTTGGGACAAGCTTGCCTCCTTATTTGATAAGCAAGATGAGATGAGGGTCCATCAGCTAGAAAATGATCTGATCATTCTTAATCCATCCAACTTTGAATCACTGAATGAATTCTTCACAAAGTTCAAGAACCTGATATATCAGTTCAAGCAATGCAAAGTGAAGAAGGATGAAGATCAACTCATCATTGCCATTCTCACAAAGCTCAATGCAGACTACTCAGTCTTTGTATCAACCTTCCAAACAGTAAGGCTCACCACTCCAAATTGGAAGATTCCCACTCTTGATGCTTTCATCTAATCTCACACTTTTGAGAATGATAAATTGATCCAAATGGGGATCATTCGATCTCCCAAAGATCAAGCTCTGGTTGCAAGAGGATATAAGGTAGTGAATGACAAAGGGAAGCAAAGAGATGAGTCTCCTGTGAAGAAAGAGCAGTTAAAGGAGCCTTCAGGTTCGAAGAGAAGCAAGAAAAATGGCAAAGGAAAGGTCCTCTGCTCTTACTGTGGAAGGGGATTTCATGCAGAAAGCTCTTGTATGAGAAGACAACTTGATGAAATGGCTCTTCTTTTGAAGAAACATAACATTTCTGCACTCGCTAGCGCAAGGAAGGATGACTTTGAAGAAGAAGATGAAGAATACCAAAGGAAAGGCCATGCATTGAAGGCTTGCTGCTCATCAGCACATGTCTTCCTCATTGATTATGGCGCTTCCAACCATATGGATGCATCCAGAGAATCATTCTCTTCTTTTCAGTCCTTTGATGGTCCTAGTATTCAGATGGGCAATAACAGTAAAGTCCAAAGAAAAGGGAAGGGCTGTGTCAAGCTTGAACATGGAAGGTTCAAAGATGTGCTATTTGTTCCCTCCCTAGCTTCAAACCTGTTATCTGTTTATCAGATGACCCATATTGGATCTCCAAAGCGAGTTATCTTTGGTCCTGACTCAATGGAGATCACAGATATCTCTACTGGAAACATCATAGCGAAGGGTGTTGCAAATCATGCCTCAAAAGCATATGAGTTCTCACATTTCATGCCTTCAGAACCAGTGCACTCTCAGTAGCCACTTGCAAGGGAAGGTAAAATCATTGCATCTACTTCTTTTGCGGCTTCTACTAGTATTGCTGATCCATCTTTGTCAGTTTATGAGATTGAGATTCAGGGTGATTCAGATCTAGATTCAGTCCCTACTTCCAAACTGGAAGCTAGGAAGATGACTGGAAACCCACTTGACACTCAGAAAGGAAATACCCTTGCGCTATGCCATGAAATCTTACCTCCTTTAGAGAGATGCAATAGACTCCCTGTAAGATGCTACATGGCAAGGGATCAATCTCACTACATTCAGAAGAATAGATGTGATCATACACCTCTTCATCCAACAAGAGACAAAGGTTACATTCCTCCTTCCTTCTATCATCAATTTTGGAGAAGAAGAAGTCTACATGGCAGGCCCCAGAATACCTGTGCACAACACACCATGCATGCTGCTTCGCTACCTCACAGAGATGAAGATTGCAGCAACATATTTTCAAGTTTTTCAAACTTGAGACCTGATTCTACCTGCTTAGATAGAGGGGGGGCTTTTTTCCCATGTGGTTTTTGCCCCTGCTCCTTGTATTAAGCAATTACTTTATTTTACTTGATGTAATGGGTGACCTATGGTTTTAGTTACCAGGGCCCACAGATTGTCCAAGTTAGCATTCAGGGGGGTATTAGGATTATTAATCCTCCCTTGTCCAATTTGGTCATATGTCTAAATCAAGAGTCATGTCTAAATCGGGAGTCCATCCAGTCTATTTTTAGTCACTAGCACCATTGGGTTCACTTGGCCTAATTGGGGCACATGTTTCAGTTACTAAAGTGCGGGGAACATTAATTGAGGCCTACTGCCAATGATTGCACTTGCATGCATCAGTTTAGGAGCCTCCTAGACCAATCCCTACAACTTAGGAGCCACTGGGAGTGTCGATACCAACCAAGGTCAGTTGAGTTGAGTTGGTGACTAGTCAAGCTAAGTTAGGAGTTAGTTACATTCAGTTCTAGTCCTCTACATTCAATTAGCGCTAGGTTTGCATGGTTGCATGCAGGAGGGGCACATTTCTCACCTACCACAGTCAGTTAGCCTTAGTCAACACTGAATGTAACTCTTGAGCAATGTTTTAAAACTCGGCCGAGTCAGCTCGGACTCGGCCCGAGTTGACCGAGTCAAACAGGCACCGAGTCGAACCGGCCTCTAAACCGGCTCGGGTGGCCGGTTCGGTACCGAACCGGTCAGACCGGCCGAGTCATAGCCCAACTCGGCGATTTTTCTCAGATCTGAATTTTTTTTTAAAAATTAAAAATTAAAAATTCCTAACCTAACTTCTGTCTCCTACGGGCCCTAACCTAACTCCTAACCTAACCTTTAGACTATTTACCTGCTGTGCATGCCGTCAATTCAACTCTATCACGTGTGAGTGCTATCAATAATCAGACCATAGAAGGTGTACAGTTTATTTAATGAAGAAACTGTGTATGAGAGAACATCCAAAGTGGTAAGGATGACCTCCGAAATGA
>LPNX010963285.1:637682-650576 GCA_001517045.1 Pseudotsuga menziesii | reverse complement strand
ATGTTTTGTCTCTAATGCTTTGGAATGATGGATTATAATCTTTAAAATATATATTTTCTTTAAAATTTAAATATTTTATATGTTTTTTAATAAACCGAGTCATTAAAATGAAACCGCCCGAGTCATTGCCGAGTCCGAGTCCGAGTCCGAGTTGACCCTCCGTCGATTCCGAGTCCGAGTTTGAGTTTTAAAACATTGCTCTTGAGTTGTGTTTTAGAACTCCGATGAACTCCGGTGATGATTTAGACAAGGTCAGTTAACCATTGAGTCCTCCAATAATGATTTAGACAAGGTCTTAGTTATCTACAGTCAAGTAGAGTGTAATCAATTCGAATTTGCTCATGTGGATTCGAATTGCTTGTGGCTATTTAGCCATTGTACTTCATTGTAATTATTATCTAATTACTTTTTGATTAATGAAAGCCTTCACAGTTGCAAGCCATTTTTGCACTGTTTCATTCTTCAATTGCTGAGTAAATTGTGTGATTTATTTTGTGAGTTGTGTGTTTGTCTATAGATCTATGTGCTCAATTTATATGGTAGACCCAAAAGAGTTGATCTGGGTAGTAAATGGCTAAATCTAGTAGCTTGAAGGATAGATCTGTGAAAATAAAGTGGGTTCAAGCATACCCAGTTGATAGATCTGAAGATTTGGCCGCCCACCCAAGGAGGGCGCCTCCAGCTAGAGAAACTAGTGCTAGATCGCATGACAAATGGAGTCGAATTTTTATGAAAATTGAGATCCAGGGTTTATTCAATTAGCTCCAAGTGGGCTTTGATGGCCGCCATAAAAAAATCATTGTATCTATTAGATCTATGAAACTAGGGTTTGAAAGAAAGGATTTTGCTTGACAATTGGATGAAAATAATGAAAATTAATACTAACCTTGCAACTCGTAGTTGAAAATACTTGCGACCGCCTTGTATGTCGATGATCCTTCTACTTAGTTACAATTTCGAGCAAGATTCGACAAGAAACAAGAGAAAAACGTCCAATGAAGGTAGTGCACCCCTCTTCCCCATCTACAAAATCAAACTACCGAAGTGAGATTTGTTTAGGGATGAAAAAGATAAGCTACGTACGTCATCTACAGAGAAAAATCAAATGCACAAAGTAACAATTGAAAACTCCCTGAAGATGAAACGATTTGCTCGGAAGATGATGCAAGACGTCTTAGCAATCTTCTCCAACCAATTAGCTACCCTGCAAAAGATCGGTACAACCTCCACAGAAATATAACATTTGCATGCAAGATCCACTGAAATGTCTAAGCAAGAGGCATACCAATCACATCCAAGTACATTCACAAAGCTTCCAAAAGTTTCTGCAAAAGTTTTCGTGTATTCAATATTCTCAGAGCCAAAAGTCTCCTTTACAAATGAGAGATTATCTTAATATATAGATCTCTCAAGTACATAAAACGTAGATCCAAAAAGATCAAGGGTCAAGATCATAAGATAATATCATCATAATCTACGGCTAAGATTAACCAGATACATCATACATGGATCAACTCAATAATAGAGGGGGACGCATCACTAAAATTTCCCAAGGAGGGGGTGCTCCACATAAAAATGACCGATAATCATAAGATAGCACATGGTGTGGCTAGGAGGTTATAATATCCTTCACTAGCATGGCTTCATGGCATAATAATAATGTGTAATGGTCAATAATATCATGGAGTGATATATACCATCACAAAGGTACGCTAAAGGTCCCATCCATGTTAGAACCATAATAATAATAAAGCCTGTAAATGTTGATAATCATGAAAATAATACAAGCCATCATAATAAACCACCATCTGAGGCATGAATATGTCTAATGGACACTGATAGACCACAAATAATCACCATCCACAACCATCGGCCTAAAACTCATCCTGGACCTTGCTCCTCACTTGGTCGAACTAGGTTGACCAAACCAAGAATGATTAAATAATGACCCAAGTGCTAAAAACTGATACTGCAAAGTACAAAATGGATGTGCATGCTCAATTGTCTATGTTAACAGTAAGACTCAAGTACAAGTAGCTTCTGCTGGAGATAATAAGCACAATATATGTGTATATATATATATATATATAATACATCCAAAACAAAATAATCCGCTGCTCTGAACAAGAACCTCTAGTGTATACTCATTTATAGATTTAGCCATTTTGCTAGTCAAGGGTGAAGGTGAATAAAAGTAAAACAAGGTGTGGCCAGGGGAATGACTTGATACTTGACACTGTACATCTAGGCTGAAGGAAAAAGGGAACTACACAACACATAAGTTGGGCTAGGTGAACAATAGGAAATGGCAATGTCTCACAATGGGGTGGATTGATGAGTAGGCTCCACTAGACTCTAGACAAGCACCCTTTTAGCAATTTATTTGCACAACAATATACAGTAGTTAACCTCTAGAGGCAGGTGCACCCTGGAAAGCCTTCTAGGGTTCCAGAAAATGACAAAGATATGACCCTTGTGAGTCAGTCTCACCCTGTTGCCTTGTGGGGGAAAATAAGCCGTACATTATACAATGAATGAGTGCTCATCCTCTAGCCATCAAGGGATGCAACTCTTTGTGAAGAGTCATCAAGGTGCCCTTTAGGGATTATATATATGGGGCCTCTGATTTATAATCATATTATCTCTTATTCATTATACATTTATTATATACTAGTCCATTTATGGATTTTTTGTCCTATTTACATTGGTGTTTTGTTGTCTGATCTGGCCATTGGCCACATTTAATACTCTTTTGGTCAATTTGTTTTGCCCTTGGCAACATTTCTGCTGGCTTTTGGACATACTCAGTTTTCCTTCCAGAGTTTCTCTGAATTACTAGGTCATTGATCACAAAAGGCCTTTGGCCATTTAAAATTCAGAAGTCTGTTGAAGAAGATATTCTGCTGTAAATTGACCAATTATGAAGTCAAGCATATTTCTGAATTCAAAAGCTAAATAAATTTGGAAATTCATTCTCAAAATCAATTTCTGGTGGTGAAAAAAATAACCAGAAAACAACTAAAGTGAAATTACAAGAGCATTACAGAAAATTTTCAAAGATGGTGAAGTCTGAAAAAAAACATTGCATATGACGCTCAATATAAAAGTCTCACTGTGATATATACACAAAAACAGAAAGTCTGAAGCATTAATAACAGAGGCTAGCAAGTTGCCAACAGTTACAGAATTTGTGGTGTCATTTAACCTGCCGACAGACAACAATTTTTTAGCTGCCACAGCTCTGTCATCTGGATAAGTCCGGATCACAAAGGTGTGAAATCCGCCATAGATTACACAGTCCAAAAAAAAGCCGCCGTTAACAATATATATAAGAAGAGCCTAGCACAGTATTGGAGTCTTTATTCTATACTCATTATCCTGTGGCAGAAGATAACATTAAGCAGAAGGGAAGCAGACGGATCTCAGATCTGTAGTAGTCATGAGTGGTCTCTCTGTTCATCCAAATTGAGTCACCATACCAAAATCACATCATTTGGTAACCGCTGCATTAAACAAATCATGGGTTTAAATAAGTTGCCAGGGTTACGAGTGCTGACTATTCGTAAGAGAACACAGGGTTTCTGTATAACTGTATACTGCGCTAACCAAGGTACAAAAATCAATCAGCACAGCCTACAGTTTTCAACTGTTGCATAGCCTGCTGATTGTCACTGGTTGTATTCTAAGGCTGCAACCGAATTTATAAAAGTAGTAACATTATCCAGGGAGAAAATACTATTGAAACGTAACTGAAGAGGAAGTCACAACCAGTCACCAAAAGTCGCACCCTCTTTAAACCATACTTCTACCACAAGTAAGACTTCAGGGTCTGCTCCAAACATTGAAACTCGAATTGACTAGGCAACTATTAGGATACATAGTAGACGTGAGAGGACTGAAAAATGCTTGCAACCACTTTTAGCTTCCCAACAAACAAAAGTTCTTTACATAGCTGTACCAAAAGGTTACTTTGAAGTTGTTGAAGATATTGGTCTTACATAGCCGGAGCAATGTTTTAAAAATTGGGCTCGGACTCGGACTCAGAATCGGTCGACGGTTATCTCGGACTTGGACTTAGAATTGGTAATGACTCAGCCGATTTGAATTTAATGATTCGGTTTACTAAAAAACACATAAAATACATGATATTTAAATAAAAAAATATTTTAATTATTCTAATCTGTGATTCTAATGCATTAGAGACAAAATATCCAAAGTCTGCTCATGTATTACCATATAAGGGTGCAATACATATTTGGAACACTGGAACAAAATGAAAGCACATAATCAAAGAGGCCTAATGGGCTGTAGAGTAACAGAGTCCAAAAAACAACATGCTATGGTTCCCCTACATCATTGATCAACATATCAATCATCAAACTCATCACCATTGCTAGAATCAACATAGGCAATGGCATCTGGCTTGGGCTCAAACCTCTCAAGGTCATCTACAGCTGCTGCAGTATCTGTAGTATTAGATGTATGCCTAGAAGCACGAAGTGGATGTAGAGGTCCATGCCTTTGTCCCTATCGACTAGTGCCTTCCATGTTTGGATCTACACCTGCATGAACTGATGGTGGTACTGGTAATAGTGGATCTGTTTCCGAATGAACATCACCCAACTCATCTGCATCAATATCAAAATCAACGTCAAACTCCGGCTCTTGACTCTCTGCTACCCAATCTGAGGTTGGATCAATATCATCCAACACAAAGGGATCTGTATCAGGTCCTTTGTTCATCAGTTGGTTGCGTCTTAATCGGAGGTTGTTCTGCACAAAGACTAGATCATTTAACCTTTTTTGCTCTAAGTGGTTTCTCTTCTTTGTGTGAATTTGCTCAAAAATATACCAATTGCGCTCACACTTGGAAGAATTGCATGGTTGACTAAGGACTCGAATTGCAAACTTTTGCTATCGAGGACCTTGGCCAGCAAATGACTCCCACCATTGTGCTGCAGGTGCAAAGACAATTAAATTGCTAGATTAGATTGTGAATTTGGCTAAAAATTGAAGTATTTAAATTTAAAAAATTAAACTGAATTTAATAAAACAATGGAATTGTTTACCTAGTTGGTCCACATCTTTTGCAATCTTAGCCGTAGCTTTACCAAAGGTACATGTGGCTCTAGTGAAAGCATAAATCTATTGGTGTATCTCCAACTGCGCCATCTCATTTGAGTCCATGTGCTCAAGGCACTCATACAATCCATCTTTGACCTCCTCGTTCTGATCTTCTCCAAATTGTGTTCTATAATGATAGCTTGGGTTCAGGAAATACCCAATTGCATGTATAGGGTGATGAAGTTGATTGTTCCATCTCTTATCGATGATATTCCAGATAGGTCCATAGTTGGCCACTTTATCCTTGTATGCTTCCCTTATTTGCTCCATTGCATGGTCCATAGCCCCATAAATGTAGCCCATGGCCAATTTTTCCCCATCCACCAATCACAACACCTTAACAAGTGGCTCAATAATTTTCAAAATGTCTGTTTTTTTTCCAAAATGAGCTTTCCAAAATTTTCTTCTTGGTGTCTTTTCCATCTGTTCTATGGTCCCATTTAGCTGAATTCCATTCATCACTTGAAAACATCTGTTCCAAGTTTTGTCTTTGAGCAATGAGAGATTACAACATGAGGAATTGAGTTTCAAATCTAGTAATGGCATGCCTAACATGTTCCCCGTCTTGTGTGTGTTTCCTCATCAAGCTCAATACCCATGGGCCATGAGTGGTTGTAGATGTATTTTGTGATGCTTTTGGTATGCCTCCCAATGTTCTTGATCCATTCTTGTTTGCATATGTCGTCAAGCATGAGGTCTATGCAATGTGCCACACATGGGGTCCAAAATATGGTTTTGTATTTTTCCTCTAACATCTTACTAGCAAGAGCATAGTTAGAGGCATTATCTGTGATGACTTGCACAACATTATCTACATCCACCAACATGATAACCTCATCCATAAGCTGAAATAACAAATTTGCATCTTTCACCATATGAAATGTATCATATATTTTAAAAAACATGGTTCTCTATGGGAAAGAGACAAGGAAGTTTATTATGGTACGATTCTTTCTATTGGTCTATCCATTTGACATGATAGTACATCCTGTTCTAAGCCATGATTCTTTGAACTCCTTGAAGTATTCATCTATGGACATGATCTCTTTGTGCAAAAGAGATCCCTTCAAATCATACATACTAGGGCCTTTGGATCCGCTATCAACAATTGTAACAGAATCCTACATAGCTTGAAAATAAGGTGAGCGGGTAACATAGAAGGGGATATCTGCATCATACCACCATCTAACTATGTACTCATGGGAAACTTATTTGTATTGCTTTTTCCAATGGGCATCTAAGATGGGCTAAATTTGTGTTGCAGTTGCTGGAGAAGCAGTGGCACTGTCAAAGGTAATGGGAGGTGTGAAATAACTTTGGGTGTTATTCTTCTTTTTGGGATTTATTTGTTTAGGAGGGGGAAATATATTGAAAGGGATCCCTAAGAGTGGTATAAGGTATAGATTAAGGGCCTTCAAGTTCAATATGAGGAGTAGATCTCATCATTTATGTAAGCTACCTCTTCTTCCCTATTTTTTCTTCTCTCTTTTTGGTTAGCCTTCTCCACTTCATATTGCTCAAACTGTTGTTGCAAATCCAACCTAATCTTTCCAATCACCTCTAAATCAACTTCACATGGGGCAACATTTCCTCTAACAATAGCCAAGTGTTGGTTAAGCCTATGAATGGCCCCTCCTTTAATCCATTTCTTGCAATACTTGCAATACAACTTCCCTTAACCCACATCTACATGGAGCCACGCTGAATCTTTTGATTTTGGGGCCATTTTAAAATGTAAATGGTATTGGAAAACATATTGGAATTGGATTATGAGAATATGAAGCTCTACATGCAAAGAAAAAAAATCTTACTATTTTGCAGCAGCAACTTGAGCTAGCATAAGAAAAAAATTCTTACTATTTGTAAATTTAATACGAAAAAGAAAACAGTGGCAGCTTGAGCTAACATAACTCTTGTAACTTTGTAAGTTGTGACTACTGACTGGTGCTCTAAGTTCTTTAAGCTTCTGCAATAGTGCATCTTGAACCTTTGTCCTTAATCCTCATTGTTCTTACTTCTTCCTGCTCTCGACTCAGCGCTCAGTCCTTAGTGCTCACTCCTCACTACAAACAAGTCTAGTCTATATCAAGACTCAGACTCTCATTGCTAGTCGTTTGAGCGACTCTCACAACCTACAAGCTGGGCCACTATTGCTAGAAGTTCCCCGGCAAATGGGCATTCAATAGTTCACACTTCACTGTTCGCTGTCGACTGGGCATTCAATAGTTTACTCAACACTGTTCATTGGCCTTTGGGCATAGAAGTTCCATAGTCCACTGCGGAGTCCGACTATCTGATTGAGAATTTAGGCTGCGGTTGTCATATCTCACTCATTCACTGGTGATTAAGTATGGTCATGATGGCAAATAGAGATGGGGGGCATTGTTTTATAGGGGGATGGGGTTAGGGTTAGAACGTAGGACTAGGTAGAAATTAAATAAAAACAAAAAATACAACGTTTCGGTTAACCTGCAGAGTCGTGGACCCACACACATGCCAGATTATAGTAACTTGATCAAGTCAATCCCTAATTTGCTTGATTCAACCAGTTCAGTATCAGACTAGTCACACAACCCAACTTAATGACCAACTCGACTCGGTTTGGGGTCAATTTGACCGAGTCTGAGTTCGAGTCGGACGATTTTTAAAACATTGAGCAGGAGGTGTGTTGTTGCCTAATCCACACCTCGGGTCATGCGGTAGAAATATTCAAGCCACTGGTTGCAACCTTGGGGGCAAGCTAGAGTCAAGTATTGTCACTTGATCTTGACTCCTTCGTCTAGGTTAACTCCTAGAGAAGCTAAGGGGGGTGGTCCCTAATAAAAGAAAATCTATGGTTGTTAATGGAAGGAAGGAAAAAACAACTATTCTAGGAGTTTATTAATTTTTAAGTACATAGGACTATGAAAGAAAATACTTCAACAACATATAATATGAATCATCATCATTATGCATAAGGTTAAAACTAGGAGCAAGATAATAAACAAATGAAGACTAGTACCCAATGTGAATATGATGTTGCAAATGTGTATGGAGAGGCTGTTCGAAAAGTATTGCAATTGTCTCGTTGTAATTTTAGTTATTATTGGTGTGTGGATTAAGGAGTGGGTTCATTCTTGGTTTGGCTCATTGAGGATTTATCCCCTTGAGCTGAGCGCAGATAGCAACTACACCAAGTGTCCAATAGGATGAGGCATAACCTTTTTGGAGTATCCCCTTGACTTTATGGTCAATTCTATGCAACCTCTCCAGTTCTTAAAGATAAGTCTTAGGTGGATTGTCCTATTAAGACTAGACGCTCTAAACCCTTTTTGATTGTCCCACCG
Source organism: Pseudotsuga menziesii (assembly GCA_001517045.1). Lineage (NCBI taxonomy): Eukaryota > Viridiplantae > Streptophyta > Pinopsida > Pinales > Pinaceae > Pseudotsuga > Pseudotsuga menziesii. The sequence goes on along the minus strand of LPNX010963285.1, from coordinate 642,126 downwards.
TTCCAACTAAAGGCTTGCAGTGTTCACCAGAGGATACGAGGACTTGAGTCGAGATTCATTTTACCAGAAACAACCACTTATGCAAATAAAAGAAAATGAAGTTATTAATTAATCTAAGCTATAAATATCTTTTATGGAATACCACCTACTCGGTCAAGCCCTTTCAATAGCATCATACTTCATGAAAGCGTAGTCATAAATTACTCTTGCAAATAAAGGAAAAATTGAAAGCAAGCTAATTAAATGTGAAATGTGTGTGAGATTGTGATTTAATTTACCATTAGCATATAAAGGAAAACTAAAGCAAAAAAAACAAAACAAAGAAAAACACACCAAACAAGAGACCACTCAGATTCCCTAGGGGGGGATGGGGTGTGGTGATTAGATATCCCACTGGCCTCTTCTTTTATTTACTTTATTTTTACAACTTCAAAGGGTGGATGCCTTTAGTCCTTATAAATTCGGATCCAAAGGCTTACAGGTTTCAAGTGTTGAAATATGATCAAGGTGAGGTGTTGCTGGAGTCTTGGATGGTCTAGATTTGTCCAAATTCCTCCAACATCACCTCTTGCTTGTTCATTAAAATGTAGAAAACAGCCACTAAAGTGGCATTGAATCTGCCAAATAGATCATTAGAAGCATAAAAATAAAGATCCTACTTACAAAACACAGAAGTTGAGCTTCAACAACCTCTCAGTCCTCTGACCATGAGAAAAATGAGAGCCAAAGATTGCTTAAATAGCCAAAACTAGAGAGGAGGGCGCATTAGCTAACTAGTAGAGTGAGGGTGGGTTGCTTGAGTGAATAGAGGGATTGATTGAGGGTTAATTTCAAGAGGTTGGGACCATCTCTCAAGAGGTGCGCCCCTCATCATTGGGATTCCCTCCCAACAATTGCATGATGCCCAAACAAGGAATGCGCCCCTCTCATGAGAGAGTGCACCCCCATCAATTGAGGAAACTCACTTTGCCTTGGATTTGATGCCAATCCACCTCCAGTTAACTTAGAATGATTTCCAGTTAAGTGTGTCACCACTCAGAACATGTATGGGACAAACTTCCACTGATTTAGGAAAGTGACTTTTGTCTTTTTGGCTTTTTCGAGAGAATTTTAATTTAAGTGAATAATCACTCAAATTATTTTCAAAGTGGGTTTAGGGGTATAGTGGGTGCTCTGAGTTAGAAAATGAGCACCCCCATCGCAAATTTAGCCTCTTAACAATTTTTTATCATTTTTTTGGTTGTTTAAATTTGTACAATTAAAACATTATAAAAAAAGCACGTTTTATGAGTTTTTTTTGCGGAAAGTAAAATAAACCTAGGTGTGACTTAATGCATGTGCATATGACTCAAAATCGATAACTAACATGGTAATATACATTGACACTTGGACTTTAATAACCTCCTAAGGTTGGTAACAAGGTGAAAGCCTCACTCCAAAAGGTATGCCAAGATATTGCAAAGTAGCTCTCAGGCTAACATAGGTCCAAGTTGCAGGAAGCCATCTAGGTAGATTGTGCAAACCATCTAACCAAAATTTTTTCTTATTCTTACTAATCACCATACTAGGTGTTGCCTCTCAAACTAGCAGTCCTTTTAAAATAGAGTATGTGTGGCCAAGGGCTAGTGAGGGCAAGCATGTAAGAGGAGGTAAGACTCGATGTCATCTTGGTCCTGTGTTACTTGGGAGCGGAAGCAGGAGCGAAAAACAAAATTTTCAAAAGCTTCTGGCTTGGAAGTGTTTCTGGAGTGTTATATATATATATATTTTATATTTTGATGCATATATGTCAACAAATGCATGTAGAATGTTGAATTAGTTATGGAAAGCATAAAAACATGAAATAAACCATATAACATCATTCGTTAATCATCAATAATCAATCATATATTAGTGAATTCGTCAACATAGGTCCAATATTCATGATTCCATAACATCGAAATTTTCAATATATAACTATAGTGTAGACTCTATAGAACATCAACGATTCAACCATGATTCGAAATTTTCATGATTCCATCACTAGTACTTGTAACCAAACTATAGTGTAGACTCTATAGAACATCAACGATTCAACCATGAAATGAAAGTTGAAAGTTGAAACAATTCACGAAGCATCATATTCATTACCAAAGAGTTATAATATACTTTATGCAGTCAACTGTCAATGAATCGATCATGCAAAGTTGCAAATAGTGAATTTCAAAGGTAGGTTCTTAAGAAAATAATTCACATTAATATGAAAACTTCCATTCACACATTCTGTCAAACACGTGAATATCTAGGGTTTTTGATTAAAATTTACTCATCAATTTAAAATAAAAACCACCACTTCAAGATCTTTTTAAACACTGAAGTATCAATCAAACACATGAGACAAATATTTTTGGTCAAAAAAGCTGGCAAAACCCCAACTCCAGGGAAAACCCTAGAAGAAGAAAATTTTATTAAGAAGAGTACTCAGAAATTTTCCATCAACACAAGAATTAATTTCTTCAATCCTCATTGATAGAATTACACCAAACTGGAGTAGCAAACAAATACATGTAATAGCTGTATGACCCCCACACGTGCTGTACGACCTGTACCTTTCTGCTGCATGGTCAGCCCTGGGAAATGTGCCCACACGTACTTGAAAAAGTCTTTGCGCTAAGAGGCGCTTTCTACAGCTCAAATGGGTGAGATGTGTCTCGTCTGTAACACTAACGTGGCACATGTCGGATTAATAAAAATAATAATAATAAAAAGTAAAAAATAAAAAAAAAAACTTATAAGATGTCGGCTTATAACTAAAAAAATAAAAAATATTATATTCATATAAATATACAACCATATTAGAGAAATACTCACAATCTTAAAATATTAGTAGTACAATTCAATTGACTTGAGTAGTAAAAAGAAAAATTATAAAACCAAGAACATATAAAATTCAATTTAAAATTAGCTTAGTTGTAAAACACATTTATGTAATCATATATCAAATTTCAATTTAAAATTTAGTTAACTTGAAACCTATGATGCACGAGAACCGCTCCCGGACTTCAGGGAACTCGTTCCGGAAGTTCCCCCGTTCCAGGGAGCTTAGGAACGGGTACGAAACGTTCCAAAATCTGTGGGAACGGTTCCGGGAGCTGCGGAACTTTCCAGGAACGAGCAACAACAAAATTGAGGAGCGCGGGAACGTAAAATTTGCCGTTCTGTCTTCTGGGAGCTTCCACACGCTCCTGATTTGACGGGGTCGTTCCGGATTAAATCAAAACCTAATTTTCCCTGCAAATTGATCATCCCGCCAATGAGAATTACTCCTGCCAAGATTAATCTCTCCCGCCAAGGTTAATCCCTCCCGCCAACGCTAATTTGCAATGAAAAAACTATAAATGAATGCCTAGCTGCTGTTATATCCATTCTCAACTTTTGCTTGACGGTTCCGGTTCAGTGTCAAGGGTGTCTTCGCTGTTCAGTGTCAAGAGTCTCTGATTGAGCATTCGCTGTTCAGTATTCGGGTTCACTGTTCAGTGTCTCAGCTGTTGAAGTCTTGGATGCTTGCCCCCGAAATCGAATGGATGAGAGTCTGTGAGAAACAGAGGTTGAATCATCAATTTTTTAATTCTATTGTGCCGGCCCTCCACAGACGTCAGCCTCAGCATCCACAAGCTCCAGACGTTAGCCTCCACAAGCTCCAGAAGTCGGCCTCGACCCTCCACAGCGTCTTGTTTCGGTGGACACGGCGTCAAATTGCCGGACTGTGTGAGAAATTTCTGAAATTGTGTGAGAAATTACTGAAATCGCTGAGCTACGGCCGTCGGGCTTTAAGGTATACGTATCATTCTTAATTTTATTTTTTAATTGATTTAAATTTTAATTTGTTTATAATGGTAACGTTGTTCCATGGTTTAGAATTTTATAAATTATAGATACAAAGCCCGGCACATTACATTATCTTTGGCATTTAAAACAAAAAATTGGGTTGATTTTCTATACGCTGGTTATTTCATATCTATACTAATTTATAATATTATTAAAGTGTATTTAGCGCTATATCACAAGGTGAGTATGGTACAAGATAAATTCCTTGTTGCAATATTTAAAATTTCAGCACGGTTTGCTATTTGGTTAGGCCTTTCATCTTATTTGCCACGTCATTAAATGCACAAGTTTGAAGGGTTTTCAAATGTGGATACTTTTCCAAGCCTTCAAATTGTGAATGCATATGCATATTATAATTTATTTAATTTTTAAATGATGATAGTAGCTGCAGTATACAGTCCTGAACTATCCATCGCACGGGTCTGATTTTTAACCAAATTCTGTTTGTCCATTTAGTCTAAGTGACTCGTCTTCTACATAAAAATTAATATATGTAATTTATCATATTTTAATTTAATAGATGTTTAAACTTTAAAATGTTCATTGTTTTGTATATTGTTTCATGATTTATAAATTA
>LPNX010963285.1:471608-634816 GCA_001517045.1 Pseudotsuga menziesii | reverse complement strand
TTTTTTAATTTTATACTTTAAAGTTTCTGGTATTTTAATTTTATTGGAGGATGAAAATGGTATTATGAAGTATGGATTCATTTATCAATGAATTATAATATGCATTATATTTTAATTTTATAATACAATCCTTAAATAGCATGCCATATGTTTAATTTTGTTTTTTAATTATATTATTTTTATATTTTTTAATATAATTTTTTTTTAATTATATTATTTTTTATATTTTTTAATATATATTATTGTCGCTCCCAACCCGTCGTTTCCTATAAATTTAGGGGAAACTTCTAGCCGTATCGGACACTCGTACCCGCGTTCCCAACGTTCCCGCGTTCCGGAAACTCGTGCAACATTGTTTGAAACCTAAGCAGACATAATGTTATGAATAAAATATGTGATAGAAAATAAATTACAGAATTATAGCCATTACAATGGAATATTACAACCATATTTATAAGGTTCTTTAAATGCAAATACAACTAGCAAGAAACCACGGGTCACTAAAACCATGTGCCTTAAACCACTTACATCCTTACTCATTCCCAAGTCAAGGTTCATTTTTAGTTATAGAGAAAAACAAGTAATTTCTCAAAAACATTTGGATAAATGTTTAAAATCTTGGTTTGATGGTAAAATGTTTTTCAAATTCCAATAAATCTAGATTTTAAAATTTTATATGGATTATTTTACTCATTAATTAGTTTTAATATTCATTATAAGTTTTAAAGAAAGACAAGTAAAGCAATTTTTGGAAAACTATTTGATTATATGATTATTAATGTTAGTCAGCTCACTCTTCTAATGGTTTTTACTCAGTGGCAGGGTATTTACCAATTTACTCTTCTATTAATGTTACTCAGCTCATTCTTCTAATGGTATTTCCCCTATTTTGAAATTACTTAAGCAAATTGGTCATTTCCCTCCCAAGTAGGAATATTTATTAGACATTTTTGTAAATTAAAAAGGGTTTGCACCTCAAGAGAACTTGATCCCTCTCGATGCTTGGTAGAGCCATAATTAAGATGGATCTATACTGGTCTGTATGGACTGTACGACCTGCAATTAATGACAATGAACTTCCTTGGGAAGTGTGCCCCACATGTGTGAAAGTACTTTCAAAGTACTGTATATGAGTACCTATACCTGTTTCGTGATCTTATTTTCTTGTGCTTTTCATGTTTGACTTGTTGTCATCGGTAGAGTCGTCAGAGGTACCCATAACCACATGTCCTTTCTGGTTATTTGTTTATGATTGCATTTCCATATACTCGTCATTGTTATTGGATTTGATCACCCAAATCATGTGAAATTCGCATATCCTTATGTCCCATTTAGTTATCTGTTGGTGATTTGTTTGGCAAATGTTGATTCTCAATATCAAGATGATTGTGAAGCTAGAGCACTCCACATCATGTCTTTTCTTGGTATCTCTCTCCACTAAGCTCATTCTCAAGTCTGTCTTAATCCCATTACTAGTTCACCATCATGAAATATTTACGCTTCTTACACTACTTTAGACCACTTTAATTTGTTTTCTTAGTTCTGACTTGTTTATCAAATCACATTTGATATTCACTAGCTCTTTGTTATTATTTTCATCCAAGATTACAATAGCCCGTAATAGCTCAATCACCAATAATATCCAAATGGGATTGTGAAAACTTTCACCAGGATTGTGGCACCAAAGATCCCTTTAATAAGACACATACTGCTCTTGATGGTTAGGAAAATTATTTTTTCCGAAATCTGGGATGATATGTTGACTCTCTTTATTTGCAACTTCTTGTGTTATGTTAGCTATTGTGGTAGAGCCAATACATATTTATTTACAGAAAGCACACAAGAGCTTTGATATAAAGAATAACAGGAAATATATTTGGTGTTGAAGACGATCTTCTTACTCCAAAAATATATGCCCTCTTGCATTGTCTTCTTTGATGGGAATATGAAGACATGTGTTGTGTTATCATTGTGGAAAGTATGTTAGCAAGATGTTGCTATTTCTAGCTTAATGAAAGGACTTTGATTGTTTAGAGTATGAGCATATGATTAGACACCATTTGGTTGGATCAATTAGTTTATCATATCTGATTGAAAGGAAAATGAAACATAGTTCACCAAAAAATATTGGTTTTAGAAACGCAAATGTGTTACGAAGGACATTTATGTACAAAGATATCTCTATATTATTCATTTTGATATACCAAATACAATTCGTTTCTGTCCAATCCGAAAGTTGATTAAAATGAACCCACTTATATAGTACTACTAAAAGAGCAAACGAACTTGTTCTATAATTCCGTATTGAGTGATATTTTAGCTTTGGAAAAAAGTCGCATTGGTTTTCATTTTTCAACCAATCAGATGTGATAAACTGATTGACCCAACAAACATGTGTCTATTAATATTCTCATACTCAAAATAATCGAGTCCTTTCATCAAGATTGAAATAGCGACAACTGCTAACATACTTTCCATGATGATAACACAACACATGTCTTCATATTCCCATGAAAGCAGACAATGCAAGAGGGCATGCATTTTTGGAGTAAGAAGACCATCTTCAACAACAAATATATTCCTTGCTTTCATAATCTTGCACTTCTTTATGTCATGTGTCTTGTATGCTTTGTGTAAATGAATCTTTACTGTTTCTATGACAATAGCTAACATAACTCAAGAAGTTGCGAATAAAGAGAGGAGGCATATCTTCCCAAATATAGGTAATAATGATTTACCTAACCCTCAAGTGTAGTATGTGTCTTATTAAAGGGGTCTCTAGTGTCATGATCATGGTGAAAATTTTCTCGAACCTAATTGGATATTACGGGTGATGGGGCTATTATGGGTTGTTATGCTAAGTGTTTGAAGCATACCTTCCACATGTACCAAAGTGAGGGGTTTCTTTTCCTTTTGTAAATACCAAGTTTTTGGGGCTTTATGATGTAGATTGTTGATTTTGCTGTTAAATACCCTTGATCAAGTCATGGCAGGTCTTGTTGATTTCTACCATAAGCAGTTGCTGGCCTTGTGGCTCTGCTGGCTACCCTTTGGGTGGGTATTTGGTGCCCTTGAGGCAAATCATTGGGACACATGGCCAGTCTCATATTTTGCGTTGGAGACTTTTATTTATTTATTTTTTATCTTTTATTTCATCTTTGAAGCCCACTTCTCTTTTTATCTTCTAGGGTTATTTTATCTATTTCATTGGGGTAATTGTGCTCTTCATATCTTTTCACTTTCTCTAGGACATCTTGAGAATATATTTCGATGCTACATAAACATCAACACTCCCTCTTAGTGAGGAATGTATTCTCCTTACACGATCTTCAACACTATTTGTCTTTTGGAGGTTCTTTTGTTGGGCCGACTTAGCTAGTTAGGATGCCTCACGCAACTACAAACATCAACACTCCCTCTTAGCTAGGGAGGCATTATCATGCTGGAACATATTTGGATATCATCTGAGCATCACAACTGTGTTGAACATCTTGTCATCATATGGAAGGTCTCTTCTGGTCAAGTTCTTCTTACCAAAAGAACTTGGTAATATTGTTCCCATAGTAACCTTGTTCCCCATTGGAACCAAATCATCTTTCCAAAGATGATATTTGATCTTCCTGTTCAACTTGGTCATCCTAGACCATAGAGGATTATATCCTTATGCACTTTATTAGTCTAAAAATGATGGAGGCTCCAATCTCAAGAAGATTCTTCTTCCAAGCACTTTATCAATCCTAGATTGAAAGGAGGCTAAATCCTCAGGAAGACACCTCTTCCAAGCGCTTTATCAATCCCAGATCGAAAGGAGGTTAACTCCCTAGGAAGACACCTCTTCCAAGCACTATATCGGACTCAAACCGAGGGAGGCTGCAATCCCTAAAAGATTCTTCTTCCAAGCACTTTATCGACTTCAACTCGAAAGGAGGCTTCAATCCCCAGGAAGACTCTTCTTCCAATTGCTTTATCGATCTCAAAATCGAAAGGAAGCTACACTCCCCAGGAAGACTCTTTTTTAAAATGCTTTATCGATCTCAAAATCAAAACAAGGTTGTACTCCCCAGGAAAACTCTTCTTTCAAGCACTTTATCGATCTTAAATCGAAAGGTGGCTGCACTCCCAAGGAAACTTTTCTTCCAATTTACCAGTCATTACAACTGGAAGGCGATGATGACTATAGCTAGTCCACCCCTTTGGGCCCACAATTTTAGTCCATGTTTGGACAAGGAGGCTACAGTCCCCCTAGAGCCTTCTTGATTATTTTGGGAGGTTGCTCCACTCCCTAGCTCCACACTAGATCCCTCCATACGAAGGGGTTATCCCACATTGGGATCCACTCCATAAAGGAGTCCTCTCCACACTGGAGAACGCTCCCATTGGAACCATCGAGGAGTAAGATCAACACAACTTAGTCTATTAAGGAGTACGATCAACTCAACCCATGCGATCAACTTGACTTGGTCCATCGAGGAGTATGATCACAAACCATTGAGGAGTACGATCAACTTAACTCATGTGATCAACTTGACTCAGTCCATCGAGGAGTACGATCACAAACCATTGAGGAGTACGGTCAACTCAACTCAGTCCATCGCGGAGTACGACCAACTCAACTCATGTGATTAACTCGACTCAATCCATTGAGGAGTACGATCACAAACCATCGAGGAGCATGATCCACTCAACTCAGTCCATCGAGGAGTACACTAAACTCAACTCATGTGATCAACTTGACTCATTCCATCAAGGAGTTTGATCACAAACCATCGAGGAGTATGATCAACTCAACTCAGTCCATCGAGGAGTACAATCAACTTAACTCACTCTCCACACAGGATAATGTTCCTACAAGTCAAGTTCATTCTATTAGTTAGAAACCTTGGATTATCATGAAAGTCAATCAAATGAACATTTCAATGGAAATGATAATCCAAATCCAAATACTTATCTTTTATTATTTTGTGGCTCTCTCTTGATCTCTGCCTCCTTGTAGGGATCATTGAAGTTCTTAGATCTTCTTCTTCTTCTTTCTTGTTGGAAGCCCATTGAAGGAACAACAACCTTGATCTTCATACATCACCAATGACAATCTCCTTCTCTAGAGATAAAGCAATCATTGGTGCACACATAGAGTGTACTAGAGGAAGTACTCCTTTCAACGATCTTCTGTACTTTCCTCATGATCGTCATTTCTTGACCTCTTTTGTAGAGTATCTTCATCATTTTTAGCAGTTGAGACATGGTCTTTTCCTTTTTCTTTCTTCCTACATTTTGAAGCAAAGTGACCTTGCTTGGCACAATTGAAACATTTGAGCTTGGTTTTATCTTTCTTGATCTTTGGATTTTGGAGTGACATGATGCCTTCCTTGACCTTGTTCCACTTTCCTCTCCACTTTCTAATTCTGGCTGCAAGAACTAGTTCTCCTTCCTTTTCCTTGGAGGTAGAGGCAAACTCCCTTGTTTCCTCTTTAATACATTCTGACCAAAACTGATAAAAACTAGGGAGCTGGCCATAACCAAATATCCCTTTCACAAATGGCTTGCATTCTGAAGGAAGTCCACCCATAGATGTCAACACAAGATCTCTGTCAGAGACACTTTCATCAACAACTGCTTGTTGATCTTTGGTCTGAGCTATATTCAAGAAATAAGAAGAGGCTGAATCATCCTTTGTGAACTTCACTTGATGAAGATGACCTTTTAGGGCCAAAATTCTACTAGGATTCTCATTCTCATATAGTTTCTTCAAGGTATCATACATCTTAGCAGTGTTTTGGCTTGCGATAAGAGGTACAAGATGAGCTTTTACTGAGTCCATCAAAATCCTCATGGCTTTGGCTTCATTCTTCTTAATCTTGATTTTTCTTGGACACCTCTAGCTTTGAATTATCTCCTAGTATATGATCCTTGAGATCATGTTCATTTAGGAGCATGAGCATCCTACTCTTCTAAGATCATAAGTTTGAAACTTCCTTCCATCCTACATCAAGTACACCACATCATATACACTCACTGAACAAGTAATTCTGTTATGCTTTCACTAAACACAAGGCATGCATCGTCAACATAAAGTATAGGAGTGTAGCAACATCATAGTGTATCTTGTCTAAGCATGCATCATCATCATAGAATGTGGATCACAATGAATCTACTTCAGCTTTCACTATACATATACTTGTACACTCACTGTACATGCATCACTTGTACACTTACTGTACAAACATCACTGTACCCTCATTGTTCATACATCACTGTACTCTCATACTTCACTGTACATATACATATACAGTCACTGTACATACACTTGTCTACACATCACTGTACACACACTTGTCTACACATCACTGTACATGCACTTGTACAATCACTGTAGATACCTTGTTTAATCACTGTACATACCACTGTATTGTACATACTCTTCACTGTTCATCATAGTGTATTACGTCAAGGCATGTATCATCATATCATCATGTATGTATCATAGAATGTACACCAACATTCATAGGAGAGCATCATCATATGTTTATCATAGTGTATACATCATAGATCATAGGAGCATAGCAGCATCAATATACCACATCATTGTTCGCACATTACGGTGTATATCACTGTTTTTACTGTACATATTGTTCACACATCACATATTGTTCACACTCACTGTTTACACATTACTTGTACATACCACTTGTTCATATAAGTACATATACTTGTTCACTGCTGGTCACATGAATACATACCTTGTCAATGCATGTCATCTATAGAAGATCCTAACCTTAGGGCTGTGTAGCATACTTCAAGTTCAGACTGTTCTTGTGACTTTACCCCAAAAAGAAATATCTCTGTAAAAATCGGGTGTAGGGCTGCATACTCTCCAAACTCGTACTGTAAAGAGGGCCTATTTACTTATCCCCAAAACAACCTACCATCTAAAAGCTTGGGTCTTGGCATGCTATAGAACTCAGGACTGTTGCACAAATTGGGACCGTATCAGTGTTGAATTAACCAAAAAAAAAACTTCTGTGGAAACTCGGATGCTGCCTCAGTCAAGCGAAATAAACCTCAGTCCAAAACCTTAGATGTGATATTCGTTGGTGTATAGTTATGGCAAATGTTTGGTGTTTAAATACACTCTTTAGGCATGAGGAGAGGGATGATATTAAGGCTGACTTCAAGGTAAAAATAAAATGTTTTAACAAATATATATTTAATGGGGACAACTTGCAGGTGTTACATTTGAATTGTCTTCTTAATTAAAAGCTTTAATACTTAAAGGAGCCGACCTCATGAAGGGTTAAAGGTTGTCAACGTTGGAGGATAAGGAGGGTTTAAATAATTTATTAAATTTAAATTGTTTTAACACTCGATCATTTAAGAAGGCTGACCTTAAGCATTATTTAATATTTTAATTGTTAATGATCTTTCCTTTAGTCATAAGATTAGGGTTTTATGTTAGGTCAACACCATATGTAAGGGTGTCCTCTACTCATCAAGGGTGCATCAAATAAGGGCTTTGTGTAATGGGCATGGGTTCAAGAGGGCATCATTAGTGTTTTAAGGGAAAGGCATATATCATAGGGTCAACTTTTAGTTTATGGGCTTAGGGACCAAAGGTAAGAGTTTTAGGGCCTTTTTGTTGGGTCATCAATGTCACCACAAGTGAAGTTGTGCTTTACTAGTCACCAAGAACCCCAACACCACCATAAAGGTGTGGGGCTGCCTTAGGCTTCTCCTAGGGTACCATGATCTCATTGCAAACATAAATGACCACTGAAAGGGTCATTTAGATTATTGCAACTTCTTCAACCCACCAAGGACACTTTCTAGGGTACTGGGGCAAGGGTTGTTGTATTGGGGAACCAAAGAAACAACTAAGGTACCATAGAAACAACTTAGGGGTACTTAAACACTCTAAAGGGTGTACAGGGATTTTGCCATTGTCCAAAGAGCTCCAAGGGCTTCAAACTTAGGCTTGGACAAGCTCAAAAGGTTTCCTTTTACACTGACAACTACTTAACCTTCAGGGGCTCCTCAAGGGGCACCAAGACACACTGATGCACCTGTTTGCATCAATGACAATTTATTCAACAGTTCGGTGTGCTCGAGGCAAATCATCTGGACAAATGGCCACACTCATATTTTGCATTGTAGAGGTAATTTCGCGTGTAAGGGTTGTCATACCCATTTAATGCTAGAAAAACAGGATCGTAGAGCAATAACAATTAAACAATTAAACAAGATGCAAATATTAAACACATTACAAGAGAGACACAAATATAACGTGGTTCACTCAAGATGGGCTACGTCCACACAGAAATTGCCAGTCCTTTATTATTATACCATTCAACAAAATGAAGGGATACAACCTGCAACAACCCCACTGCATTTCCTCTTCACACTCTCACAGTCTCTCTCACACAATCACAACGATTGTTTTACAATGCTACAATACAATACACAACCATATTACAATGCTTTCCTTTTATAGGGGAATTACCATGTGAAAATACTACGGGTCACCCAATACCATGGGTGTGCAAACTGTTGGCCAACAAAAATCTGAACAGTCCCCCCACACCCTCCAGTAGGAATGAGTGTACAGTAAAAATGGGGTACAAACACAACTGAACAATAACATCTCTGAATCTAGAAGATTAGGCTCCACAACCAACAATTAACACAAGTCATTTTGCCAACTTAGACCTATGGATTTGACGCAAAAGCCCTCCTCCTGGTTTCTAGTACTATGATGTCATTCTTTAAAGAAGCCTACATTGTTAAAAAGGAGGATGTTGAGAGACAAGCATCTGTTGGGGTTAGTTGGGGCATGGCACGCTCTTTCTGGCTGAACTTGCACGTGGCGGAGCTTAATTGCACATTTTTATTTTTATTTTATGTCATTGGTTTGTGGGTGCACTAACCTTAAATTTAATAATTTGTCATTAACTTTGTAGGCTCAAATCCACATATCTTTATGTCCCATTTAGTTATGTGTTGGTGATCTGTTTGCCAGAGCATTCCTTGTCATCTCTTTTCTCGGTATCTCTCTCCACTAAGCTAATTCCCAAGTCTGTATTATTCCCATTACAAGTTCACCATACACGTTATACGCCTCTTACGCTACTTTAGACCACTTCAGTTTGGTTTCCTAGTTCTGACTTGTATATCAAATCACAGTTCATATTCACTAGCTCTTTGTTATTATTTTCATCCGTATTTACAATAGCCCATAATATCCCCATCATCATTAATATCCAATTGGGTTAGTGAAAATTTTCATCATGGCTGTGGCACCAAAGATCCTTTTAATAAGACACATACTACTCTTGTGGGTTAGGAAAAGTAAATTTTCCTGTATTTGGGGTGATATGCTGATTCTCTTTATTTGCAGCTTCTTGGGTTATGTTAGCTATTGTGGTAGAGCCAATACAGATTCATTTATACAAAGCACACAAAAGTTGTGATATCAAGAAAAGTGGGAAATATATTTGGTGTTGAAGACGATCTTCTTACTCCGAAAATATATGCCCTCTTGCTTTGTCTTCTTTGATGGGAATATGAAGACATGTGTTGTGTTATCATCATGGAAAGTATGTTGGCAAACTATTGCTATTTCCAACTTAATGAAAGGACTTTGATTATTTAGAGTATGAGCATATTATTAGAGGCCATTTGGTTGGATGAATTAGTTTATCACATCTGATTTGTTGGAAACTGAAACACAATTCACGAAAAATGATTGGTTTTAGAAACGCAAATGTCGTGTTCACCAGACATTTATGTACAAAGATATCTCTATATTATTCATTTTAATATACCAAATACAATTCGTTTCTGTCCAATTTGGATGCTGATAAAAATGAACCCGCTTATATCGTACTACTAAAACAGCAAAAGAACTTGTTCTACAATTTAGTATTGAGCAAACATTTAGTTTTGGAAAAAAGTCGCATTATTTCAGGTGAAGGTTGGAATGTTTTTGGAACAAGCCACAATGAGAAAATTAGCAACATCTTCACTACAAATGATTACTAAGATTATATATATATATATAATCTTAGTAACCATTTGTAGTGTATATATATATTTCATATATTGAAATGAATAGTATAATTATATCTTTGAACATTAATGTCTGCCGTGAACACACCATCCACCTTTCTAAATCCAAATTTTTTTGGTGAATTGTGTTTCATTTTTCAAACAATCAGATGTAATAAACTGAGTGATCCAAACAACTTGTCTCTATTGATATGCTCATACTCAAAATAATTGAGTCTTGTCATCAAGCTTGAAATAACAACTGCTAACATTCTTTCTCCGATGATAACACAACACATCTCTTCATATTCCAATGAAAGCAGACAATGCAAGAGTTCGTGCATTTTTGGAATAAGAAGACCATCTTCAATAAGAAATAGATTCCCTGCTCTCGTAATCTTGCACTTCTTTATGGCAGCCTTCAGGTCTCTTGTATGCATTTGTGTAAATGAATCTTTATTGTTTCTATGATAGTAGCTAACATAACTCAAGAAGTTACAAATAAAGAGAGCAAGCATATCTTCCCAAATACAGGAAATGATAATTTGCCTAACCCTCTACAGTAGTATGTGTCTTATTAAAGGGATCTCTGGTGTCACGATCATGGTGAAAAACTTTGCAAACCTAAGGGGATTTTAAGAGCTTCTATGCCTCAGCGTCTGAAGCGTTCCTTCAAGATGTACCAAAGTGAGGGGTTTCTTTTTCTTTTGTAAAGGCCAAGTTTTTGAGGCTATATTATGTGGAGTGTTGATTTTGGTGCTAAATACACCTGATTAGGTCATGGTGGGTCTCGTTGTTTTCCACCTTATGGAGGTGCTGGCCTTGTGGCTTTGCCAACTTCCCTTTGGGTGGGTGTTCGGTTCCCTTGAGGCAAATCATTGGGACACATGTCCACACTTATATTTTGCATTGTAGAGGTGATGGAACGTGTAAGGGTTGCATACCCAATCAACCCAACTCATTTGGACCACTTGGACCTATTGTTTTGATGAAAACCCTTCCTTCTGGTATCGATACTGTAATGTCCTCTTTTGATTAGGCCTTGAGGCCCAAAACCGCTAACCTATGTGATTCTTGTGGGTTCGAGCGGTTACTGACAGTTAGGGAATCATCTAAGGACTGATGCCATCCATAGAAAATATAGGGCATCATCATTAGGTCAAGAAGGGCCACCGGGGCCAAAGGCCACCTTCGTGCATGCCATCCAAGCATTATTTAATGATGCATGCACTCATTTAAGTCTCCATGCACATGCATGCAAGTCAACTGCAAATTAGAAGATAAAGTGACCTAATTAGGTCAAAGATTAGGGTTTTCGCAGTTGAAAGTTATAAAAGGAGGATAAAGGGAAAGGAGACTTCACTTTTGATGATTATTGATTTTGGAGCTCTTGAGTAGCAGCACAGCGTGCGGCACAGCAATTGGGGTTGGAGACGGCGTCTTCAGCTAGCGGGGTTTCGGTAGTGAGGTGTAGCCGTAAGGGGTTTTCAGCCAGAAAGCCCTAATCATTTGCTGGGTCTTCAGATCTCAGTTTTACTTCACAACCTAGGTAGCATTCTCATCATCGGCATCTTACTCCAGTACCTAGTGATTATCAGATCCGATCGTGCTCATCCTGAGCAGTTATCAGCCATTTCGGGATCAGGGGGCGTGAGCAGCTGCACCTCTGGAACAATTCGCTAGCCTACCTAGAGATCTCAGAAATTCCGCGTGTGCCAAGCATTCTCTCTGGCACGGGAAGGCTATCAGCCCGGCAAATCAGCAGCTTCATCGGACACCTCCTTCATTGAAAACGTCACCCTTAGTTGATTTGGGGTTCGTGCTGCTGGGGTTTCACCGGAAGCAAAAGATATCAGTTCATCTCCGATTCAGCTCTTGATGCATGCATACTCTCTCAAGAGCAGTCCAGCTAGCTTATCAATGGTAAGTGTTCATTCTATCCCACAAACCCTAACCCTAATTTTTGCTATAAAATAGGGATTTTCGCATGGCAGTTTGCATTCTTGGTTGTATTAGCGTATTTGCTTAGAATTAGAAAATATCGGGATTTGGGATACTACAGTGGTACAGAGCTATCTTCTTGGCCCGCTGTGGGCTTAAGAAATGAGACATAGATGAATCCAGAGGGAGACCCTTTTGTAACCTATAGGAGGAGAAAGAGTAGATACACAGGGGACTTTGAGGATATCCAACTAGAAGATACCAATTCAAACATGGAACAAACAGGTCTACACTCGGATAGGGGAAAAGGAACGAGAGAAGAGGAGGATAGGATGGAGTTTCGCAACTTAGTATCTGCATTGCAAGACTTAGCAAAAAGATGTGCTCAATGCAATCAACAGATTATCGACGAAACCGGAAATAGGTACCAACTGTACACCTCCCTCACTGGTAGATCGAGGATCTACAAGCAGCAGCGAAAAGGTTGCGTACACTAATATGCAGAATACTTCGCACATATATAGCAGACCTTCCAACAGGCCTACCATGCCTCACTTCTTGGCAGATACAGTAGGTGGTCCGGTCATGCAGGTAGAACCTAGCAAGCCTTTTGGGGCTTATTTGCAGGAGTATAGAGACTTAGGGGATGAGTTTCATGTTGCCATGTCTTTTTTAGATTTCTGCAACATGAAGAGTAGGAACAGGCCCAGGAATTTCAACAAGGGTTTCGATCACAACTATGAGTTGCAGAAGACCTTGGGCAGGTTGACCATCTCGAACTTTGATGGGACTCGCGGAGAATCAGCGAGGATATGGGTTCAAAAGTTGGATACCTATTTCCAACTCAATCCCATGACAGAGACAGATGCCATTAAATTGGCTACAGTCCACCTGGATGGAGAAGCTCACGAGTGGTGGTACCACGGATTGGTGACATTGGGTCACAACACCATACACTCCTACGGTGAGTTCACTCAGAAGCTCATAGAGAGGTTTGACAGGAAGGATCCAAAAATACATTTCAGGGAGTTGGCTCAACTCAAACAGACCGGTAGTGTAGAAGCCTTCATCTCAGAATTTCAGAGGATAGCAGTCATGGTAACAGATGTATCAGAGAGCAAGTTGACTATGTTATTCATTGAGGCCCTCACAGAGCCACTACGGGGATGGGTGAAAGCCTACAAACCCCTCACTCTGTAGGATGCCATTAGCAGAGCCAAAGATCTTCAGGATTCAGTGCCCAAAAACAAGTTCCCGCTGAAATCCAATTTTCCTGTTAGGGACAAGGACAAGAAACCTTTCCAGCAGGATGTTCCCAAGAAAACATGGTTAGACGAGGACACTAGGAAAGATTTGAGAAGGAAGAAACTATGCTTCACTTGTCAGGAACCATGGGTACCAGGACATAGGTGTGCAGGGAAGGCGAAGGCTCACTGCATTGAGGTATATTCGGACAGTGATGAGGATGACTATGAGCAGGAAGCCACAGAAGAACTACGGGCAGCTGAGGAAGAATCACACCAGGGTGATACACCAGAGGGAGTCATTGCTACATTATCTGGAGTACCAAGATTCCATACTCTCAGGGTCAGGGGAGTAGTACAGGGTCACAGAGTAGGAGTATTGATTGATGGGGGAGCAACCCACAATTTCATCGACTCCGCTTGGGTAGCCAAGAGAGGTATTCAGATCGAGAAGTTCGAAGGATTCACTGTAGCAGTAGCCGGGAACTCCAGCATGGAGTGCAACTACTGGATTCCAAAATTGAATGTCACCTTAGGTAACTATCAGATGACAGATTCTTTCTACGTAGTGGATGTATCGGATACTCACGTAGTATTGGGTGTTCAGTGGCTTTATTCTATAGGTAAATACACTACAGACTACAGGGCAATGGAAATGGAATTCTAGGGGCCAGACAGCAAACGGGTAGTTTTGAGGGGCATGAACACTTATCCCCCAAAACCGGTCTCGTCACAGAGAATGGAGGCAGTACTACGACAAGATGATATAGAATTGGCCGCAAAATGTTTTGTCACCTTTAGGAAGCCCCCCCTAGAGACCAACACACAACACCCAAGTGACATTCAAACCTTGCTACAGAAACATGAAAAGGTTTTTCGTGACCTTCCATCAGGTAGACTGCCAGACCGAGGCTTTGAACACATCATTGAGCTAGAGGAGGAGACACAAGCAATCATCACCACTCCTTACAGGCATCCCAAAAGATACAAGGATGAGATTGAGAAAACAATCAAAGAATTACTGGAGCTTGGATATATTCAGCCCAGTTCTAGCCCCTTCGCATCCTCAGTAGTATTGGTCAAGAAGAAGGATGGTACACTGTGAATGTGCATCGATTATCGAGCACTCCACAAAAAGACCATTAAGAACAGGTATCCCATCCCCAGAATTGACGAACTCATGGATGAGCTTCGGGGAGCTAAATACTTCTCCAAGATTGATATTCGCTCGGGATACCATCAAATCAGGGTAAGGGACCAAGACATCTCAAAAACCGCTTTTCGCTGTCACTATGGTCACTATGAGTTTTTGGTCATGCCTTTTGGACTTACCAATTCTCCAGCCACTTTTCAGTCATGCATGAACCACACCTTTAGAGCACAGCTACGTAAGTTTTTGCTAGTATTCTTTGATGACATCCTGATTTACAGCAAAAAATGGGAAAAGCATCTGAAACACCTGGACGAAGTACTGAACATTTTAGAAGAACATTCAGTTTATGCGAAAATGTCCAAGTGTGAGTTTGGCATGAAGGAAATGTTGCACTTAAGACACATAATCAATGCAGAAGGAGTACAGGTTGATATGGAGAAAATCCGAGCTATCAGAGATTGGCCCGCGCCAAAAACAGTTACAGAATTGAGAGGTTTCATAGGTCTGTGTAGTTATTACCGACGGTACGTTAAGGGATTCTCCCAATTTGTAGCACCCCTCATAGATCTCACAAAGAAGGGAGCGTTCACTTGGATAGACTTAGCACATAAAACTTTCGAGGAGATGAAGGTTATTCTGAGTTTCTGTCTAGTTTTAGCATTACCAGACTTCTCACACCCTTTGTAGTAGAATGTGATGCCTCAGGGGAAGAGTTAGGAGCAGTGTTGATGCAAAACCATCACCCTATTGCATTTGAGAGCCGTAAACTGAAGAACTACGAGCGCCACTACTCCATATATGACAAAGAGATGCTAGCCATCTTACATGCTCTCACAAAATTTAGACAGTACCTGGTGGGCAGTAAGTTCAAAATCAAAACCGATCATAACAGCCTCAAGTATTTCCTGGAGCAGAAGGAACTGAATGAGCGACAGCAGAAATGGGTTAGCAAAGTACAAGCCTATGATTTCGAGATCGAGTATGTAAAAGGTAAGAATAATGTAGTTGCTGATGCATTATCCAGGCGTCCTGCCTCATTATCTCTCAGTAGTATATCCACAGATTGGAGGGCACTTCTCTTAGTAGAATACTCCAAAAATAAATTCGCTTGCGAATTATTGGATGGATAAATTCAGGATGATAGGTACAGGATTGTTGATGACATCATCTATTACAAGAACAGGATATACCTTGTCCCAGAATCCACATTGAGGAAAAAGATCATTTAGGCAGCACATGATTCTCCTTTATCAGGGCATCAAGGTTTCTTGAAGACCTACAGGCAGATCCGAGAGAGGTTCTCATGGAAGGGCCTCAAGGGGGAAATTATGCAGCATGTACGGGAATGTAGCATTTGTCAGCAGAACAAGATTGAGAACATCCATCCAGCAGGGTTACTTCAGCCACTACCGATTCCAGAATAGAAGTGGGAAAGCATCTCCATGGACTTTATTACAGGATTGCCCAAGGTCCAAGGGTGAGATTGTTTATATGTAGTAGTTGACATACTGACCAAGTTTGCACATTTCGTTTCGATATCATCAGACTACTCGACAGCTCAAGTAGCTGAGTTATTCTTCAGGGAGGTCTTCAGGTTACACGGGTTACCTAAGACCATTGTCAGTGATCAGGATAGTAGATTCACAGGTGCCCTCTGGCAGGAACTATTCAGATTAGTGGGGACCGAACTGGCTACCAGTATGAGTTATCATCCCCAGAGCAATGGACAAACTGAAATAGTCAACAAGTGGATCGAAGGATATTTAAGGAACTATGTAGTAGGGCAGCAGCGATCTTGGATCAAATGGCTACACCTAGGGGAGTATTGCTACAATACTACCTATCACATGTCTATTAGGATGACTCCTTTTAAGGCATTATATGGTTACGAGGCCTTGGACTATGCAAATTTCGCATTTGGAGATAGTAGGGCTCTTAAGGCTAAGGATTGGATACAGGACAATGAAGACATTCTGAAAATTTTGAAGGAAAACTTACAAACAACCCAGAATCAACAGAAGTTGTATGCTGACAAACACAGGATTGAGCGGAGTTTTGAGGTAGGGGATTTGGTATACTTAAGGCTCCAACCTTATAGACAGTCTTCGCTTAAGAAGAAAGGAGCAGAAAAGTTAAAACCTCGCTTCTATGGACCCTACAGAATAATCAGGAAGGTGGGAGAGGTGGCATATGAACTAGAATTTCCATAGGAAAGTAAAATTCACAATGTGTTCCATGTGTCTAACCTGAAGAAGACCCTTGGGCAACACATTGCTCCATCTACAGAGTTACCTCCTTTAGATGATGAAGGACTGCTGATACTGATTCCCGAACGGATCATACAGACTAGAGAAAGGAAGCTCAGGAACAGGGTAATCAGAGAGTACTTGGTTTAGTGGAAAGAACTACCGCTAGAGGATGCCACTTGGGAAGGTGAACAGGTATTGCAGCATCCCAGTTTACAGTTGCTTGAGGACAAGCAATCTCAAGCGGGGAGGACTGTAATGTCCTCTTTCGATTAGGCCTTGAGGCCCAAAACCGCTAACCTATGTGATTCCTGTGGGTTCGAGTGGTTACTGACAGTTAGGGAATCATCTAAGGACTGATGCCATCCATAGAAAATCTAGGGCATCATCATTAGGTCAAGAAGGGCCACCAAGGCCAAAGGCCACCTTCGTGCATGCCATCCAAGCATTATTTAATGATGCATGCACTCGTTTAAGTCTCCATGCGCATGCATGCAAGTCAACTGCAAATTAGAAGATAAAGTGACCTAATTAGGTCAAAGATTAGGGTTTTCGCAGTTGAAAGTTATAAAAGGAGGATAAAGCGAAAAGAGACTTCATTTTTGATAATTATTGATTTTGGAGCTCTTGAGTAGCAGCATAGCGTGCGAGACAACAGTTGGGGTTGGAGACGGCGTCTTCAGCTAGCGGGGTTTCGGTAGTGAGATATCTGCCCTAGTCTCATTCAGGGTAAGCCATACAGGTTCACCATTTGCTCTTCCATTCATTCATAGTTATCCAATATACTACAAAGATTGTTGCAGGGGTATGTGTGCAGCCGTAAGGGGTTTTCAGCCAAAAAGCCCTAATCATTTGCTGGGTCTTCAGATCTCAGTTTTACTTCGCAACCTAGGCACCATTCTCATCATTGGCATCTTACTCTAGTACCCGGTGATTATCAGATCCGATCGTGCTCATCCTGAGCAGTTATCAGCCATTTCGAGATCAGGGGGCGTGAGCAGCTGCACCTCTGGAACAATTCGCTAGCCTGCCTAGAGATCTCAGAACTTCCGCGTGTGCCAGGCATTCTCTCCGGCACGGGAAGGCTATCAGCCCGGCAAATCAGCAGCTTTATCGGACACCTCCTTCACTGAAAACGTCACCCTTAGCTGATTTGGGTTTCGTGCTGCTGGGGTTTCACCGGAAGCAAAAGATATTAGTTCATCTCCGATTCAGCTCTTGATGCATGCATACTCTCTCAAGAGCAGTCCAGCTAGCTTATCAGTGGTAAGTGTTCATTCTATCCCACAAACCCTAGCCCTAATTTTTGCTATAAAATAGGGATTTTTGCATGGCAGTTTGCATGCCCGGTTGTATCACCGTATTTGCGTAGAATTAGAAAATATCGGGATTTGGGATACTACAGAGACCCATGGCGTCATTGCTTAAAGAAGAAGCCTACATTGTTAGAAAGCAGGGTGATGAGGGAGAAGCATTTGTTGGAGTTTTATTTATTTTTTTGTAAATAAAAAGGACTATATTAATACCAGAAGCAGGTTACATATTGCTCATACAGAGTTTCAGATCATCCCTGCATTTATAGAAAACCATCCTTCCATGCTTGTTCTACACTGGGTAGGATTTAAAAAGATACCAGACCCTTCTTTAACTGGATTAACACCTATCTTAAACTATCAGCTGTAGAAACCTAGAAATGAAAATAAACAGAAAGAAGTTCTTTATCAACACCAGAATCAAACAGGAGCTTGTAAGCAGACATTGACGCCATCAGTGCAGCCTTCGACCCGCTTGCCTAGCTCCGCATCTTCTTGACCTTTCGCTGCCTCGTCCTTCTCCAACTTCCGACTGGTGTCTCCGGCGTTATCGAACTGAGGAGGGGGAGCATAGAACTGCAGACCCAGCTTGTTGGCGATTAAGTCCACCTTTCGATGCATCAGGCGACAATCCTTGTGGTGCTCCTTTTAGGCTTGCACAGACTCCTTGTCCCCCTGTCTTTTGATTCCTCCCTCGATGGCCACATGGGCCATAAGGTTTTTCATCACCCATTAGATCATCATCATCCTCTCGTATGCAGAGGCCCATCCCGCGGTGGTACCTGGGTCCAATACCCATTCTTCAACTTGCTCGCGGATTTCTTCCATGGGAATTGTTTGGACCTCTTCCCATAGTTCCTTCTCAATGGCATTAATCTCCTCGCGGACAACCATAGGGATGCGGTCTCAGAAAAATGCAGCTGCAATCCTGGCCTGGGACTGAGCGCGGGTTATTCTCCATCCCGCTCCCCTCGCACTACTGTCGGCTGCCCTTCTTCCCCCACGCTCCCTAGCTCTTGAGGATGTTTCAGCTTCAATGTGGCCTTGCTTCCTCGGCGACATCTCTAAAATTAAAAGAGATTGCCTTGAGAGAGCTAGAAAACAAACCTGTAACTACTACCAGCTAGTGAGCACTCTCTAGGATTAAAGGAAACTGCCTTGGTGGAGCTGCGGTGAATTTAGGTTGCATAGTCTCGACTGTCGCTTTGAATTATAGCAAGTGAAGCCATAATTACTATAGCCAGATGGCTCATTACTCCTCCTGTCCCATCCTTTCTTCCGCTAGCTTCTGTAGTACTATTCCCGGTATTCTTCATGATGGTAATACTCATATCGTGATGTGGGGGCTGGATCATATCCTCCCTGAATCTCTCAGATCGTTGATCAACGTACTCTTCCGTATCCTGGGTGAAAGTGGACAATCCTTTCCTTGTTCGATCTCAAAGGTTATTGTGGGATGTGCGATAAATTTGTCCCACCCCCTTGCTGCCAAATGTTCAGCCCCTTTCGCCTGTCTCGTCGTTAGGTGATCTAGGCCTACCAAGTGTCGACATCGGTCTGTCCATTGCTCTCCTTTGAAGTCTTGCATCTGTCCTTATCGGTGGACCTGTCCTCTGCCCACCCCCACATTGGCCATCAGGTTGGCAACCTTATTAGTGTCCCTCCTGACGTGGCCAAATTGCACGACATGAGTAGTGGTGAGAAGAATGCCTAGAGTCTCCAACCTGCTCAGCAATCGCCAGCTGGTGGCAACTTTTTTAGCTCTCTGCCCAGTGGATAATTTCTTTGCCATCTCGATGATGACCTAGGAATCTCCCTCGATTGTCACTGACAACCATCCCGCTTTGGAGACGAGCTTGAGACCCTGCAGAAGGCCTTCAAGGTCGACTGAATTGTTTGTTTCGAAGCCAATTGATCCATAATATACCATTAGGATTGCCCCTTCGACATCCCTGTAGACGCCCCCATATCCTGATGAGCCGGGATTTCCCCGCGAGGCACGATCGAAGTTTAGCTTATAAGATCCTCACGGCGGTGGGGACTAAGAGTTTGGGCTGAAAGGTTGACACATTAGATTTTTCATTCGTAACCTATCTAGTCATTCTTACTAATCCCCCATCCTTCAGCTATGCAAGCTTCCGCCTCCGAGAAATCCTTGTCCCTATTCCCCCACTGCTCATTTCGCACCATTTCCTAGATATTGTGGACTAATTGATTCCAGACTTCCTCTTCAGTGGATCTTCTGTCCCAGAAGGTTCGACTGTTCCTCTCCTTCCATAAAACCCATAATAGCATTCCTGGAAACATCATCCATATCATTCCAAGAATTGGGTTTTTGAAAACTTTCATGTTCCACTCTTTGAGGGAATGATCTGGTTGCCCCCTGATTCTGTCACTTCTGCGGAAAATGATCGCTCCCCAATCCCAAAGGGAGGAAGCGAAGGGACACTCATCAAGGAGTGGATTCAACCTCTCCTCTTCGTGGAAACAAAGGGGGCATTGTGTGGGGCCTTGCATACCTCTCTTCTTGAGATTGTCCCTTGTCAATATTCTTCGTTTCAAAACCAACCAATTGAAAGTGGATGCTTTCGGCGAAGGATTCATGGTCCATACTATTATCTCTATTGTTGTTTTTCATATTTATCTTAGAGATTTCATTTTATTTTTCTTAATTGTTTTCATTTGAGGGTCATTATCTTTGTTTTACCATACATTTTTATTGTGGAAATTTATCCTAATCTTTACCCTAGTTTTCTTTTATGATTTTTATTATGTTTTCTTTTAAAAACCTCAATAAGGGCTCAAATCGTTTATCTATCAAAGGTTATGGATTCGTATTGAAGCAAAGTATATCATAAAGTAAAGTATATATATAACTTTGCTTATAAACTGGCAGCATATATAAAAAACAAAAAATTGCAGCGCTGCCAGTTGCTAGTTTGATGGGATTCACGATAAGAGTTTTTGGTTATTATAAGTATAGGCTAAGGTTTGTACATAGGTGGCAGTAATTTCATTAAACATGTATTCAACTCCATACTTCATCATAATGACAAGGGTTCGTGCTGTACTGTATTCATACACATAGGGTTTATGAATTGAAGCCCATATTCATTGTAGCCGCGTGTTCTGGAGTAAGGGTTTTGTTTTTCACACAGGAAGGTATTCTAGGTTCACGCAGGATGACTAAAAACAAGAGACTTGGAGGATTTTTGTGCAAAATTGAACCTGATAATCTACAATGGGTTCATGAATGCCCTAGATCAGCGAAGATGATGCAGGATGCTGGCTAGTTTCCATTTTGTGAAAAGTTGCAGGGGCACAATGAACAGGTAACTAGGGATTTCATTAAAAATTACAATGATGAAGTTGTTTGGTTTGAAGACTTACAGATAACAGTGAATGAAGAAACTATAGCAGACGCCATTGGTGTATCATCTGAAGGAGAGAAATGGTTCAAACAACAATCATTTGAGGCCGATTTCAGCAAATTTCTTTTGCCAGGGTTTGAAAATCTTGATTGGAAGAATGGTATACATGTTACGAAGTTGAAACCTATGTGAAAAACACCATTGGAGATGATCCAAAACTATATAACCTGTGAGGGCCGTTATGACAGAGTCTTGAGGTGTCATTTACGTTTTCTGATGCATCTCAGTGGAGAAAAGAAAATGAACTTACCCTATTATCTGTTGAAAACTATCCAGAAAATGATTGCAAGGGTTCACAGTCATCAAGAACATACAGTGCGTTCTCTTTCCATCAGGGGCTAATCAAATTGTTAATTGTTTTTCATTTGAAGAAAAAGGGGGAAACATGGAAGGAATTTCTCTTTGAATCTGGTTTTGATGCAGAGAAAGAAACCTTAAAGGCAGATAACCAAACAGAGCAAGAGGAAACCCTAGATAATGCAAATAACCAAACAGAGCAAGAGGAAACCCTAAATGCAGATAATGATGGGTTAGCAGAGAAAGGGTCAGAGGTGAACGATGAATTATCAGAAGCATGTGTTGTTAAACCAGTAAAAGATTTAAAGGGTAAGGCTGTGGATTCGAGTGTAAGACCTAGAACTCGACTAAGAAGAAAACTTGAAATTGAAGCTAGCCCAAATCTTACAGAGGATAGTGAATTGGTTGTTATAGAGAAATCAATAAGCAATGATAAGATTCATCTAGTAAATGAAGAGCAGGTTTCTGAAGGTGAAGCATTTGTGGAATTACAAGGAAGGGCTAAACATATTCTAGAAATATTTTGCACAGGAAAGCAAAATTATGATAAAGAGGAAATAGATACAGGTCTAGCATCTGTACAGAAAGAATATAGCATGGTGGATAAGGATGAATCAGATCTTATTCCAGAATTGACACAAATAAGGAAATTCATGATATCTTATAAAAAACAAAATGAGTACTTGCATGAGCTGAATGAAAATTTAATGCTTTCAAATAAAAGGTTGTGAGAGGATTTAGAAGATAAGGAGGTTGATTATCTTCGAGCCCACAGACATATTGCAATATATGCCCAAGACATATTGAAGAAGAAAAGGGCTTTACAAGAGCAGTATGAGAAAGTCTTGGATCAAAATAGAAAGTTGCAGAGCAAGGCGCTGAACCAGGATATTGAATACACCAGGTTACAAAAGAGATCACAGGTCCTTCATGATATGACCTTATTAGCTGAAGTTTCTAAAAGTCTTTGATAGGAGATCTTGATTAGTATCGAGTCAGTAGAATTGACAAATAATAGATAAGGTGGTTGTGTTTTTGTCCACATGGCAGTCCTAAGTATTTGTGTAAATTTTAAATGAAGTCCTACTTTAAAACAAATTTACTAATTTTGGTTATTCGAGATCCAGAATTTAAGGATCTAGAAACCTTGTTAATTTTTGAAATTAGTTGTATATATGAAAGAACCGAGACAGAAGAAGGGGTGGCAATCAGAGATGAGAATCCAGTTTTGAATATGAACTGTAAGACATAAAACTCTTTGCATCTTTAATACAGGACTTACTTTGATATGATTATGATTATGAGCTTATTTTGTTCTCCTTTATGAATTGTATTTTTATTGTGAATTTATCCTGTGTATGGTCATCTTAAAATCCATTACATGATTCTTATGATAAAGTGCAGTTACCATTTAATATTTAGTGACAGAACCAAGTTCATTTCATAAATTCATGCTCGTACTCTCTCCTGTTATTGAATTTTGTATTTTACTTTATGTCATATAGTTCTATGATGGTTATTTGATTTCCCAGTATCTTTTGATTACATACCAATTCTGTTTTGATTTTATTTTATAATATTGAATTATTTTTAAAGATTTCTCTGAGCTTGAACCCCAGTAGTCTAGGTTCAACTTTAGGGATAGCACATACTTTCCTCCATATTTCCTCCTGCTCTTCCCTGCTTCTGGTCTTGATGTTGTAGGCCTCCTTGATGCTGAATACTCCCTTTGGAATGTATCCCCACCTGAGCTTGTCTGGACCTTCCTGTCTTCGAACACATTGCTCATCGAGCATATCCCTGAGATCTTGAGTCTCTTCAGCATTTGTTATTTGTTCCCACCAATCCTGCCCTTGCCATTTTCTACAGCCCCTAGTGGAATTCGTTTCTGCCCAGAACTGTCTAACTTTGGTTTTTCCCTCTCTTATTTCTCTTTCCCTTATATCTTGCCTCTTGGGATTGTCCCCAATTTTTGGAAACTGGTTCCATGAATCATTCCAAAAATTCGCATTCTGGCTATCTCCAATTTCCCAAAAACTATGGTCTTGCACCAAATTTTTTATTGCTCTGGGAATTCATCCAGATGTGCGATCCTAGTTTCTCTTCATTGAAGTGAATCAAGTCACAAACTGGCTTTTCTTGGGCATACTTAACATGCCACAGTTTGGCCCATGGCTCAATGATTTGACTGCACAACCTCCACCATATTTTTGTTGAATTTTAACATGTGCATGACATTCTTACAAATTGCAGACTGTAAATAGAGATAGAACTTGAAAAGTAAGCAACAGTAAGGCAAGTACAATAGTCAATCGAGCATCACACGATTGAACACACGATTTTTTCACGGGGAAACCTTTTAAGGACAAAAACCCCAAAGCATTAGTAATTCATCATCTAAATGAGATGACTGAGTTTGTACATGAAAAGAGAAAATTTGATCTCAGGATTCTGAGATGAATGTACAAAAAATTTCCAAAATCAAGGAAGACCTAGCAGGGTTACTGTTACCACTGTCTACTGTTGCCTCATGGAGTGTGAGCTGCTGTTGAGTGCTGTAGCAGCCTTCTGCTGCTAACCCTAACCACCTGTAGCAGCCCTTTGTTATCACCACTGAACCTGCTGTAGCTGCCCGTGACCACCAAGTCTACTGATGCTGCTGCTCGTGACCTGCCAAGTGCTGCTGCTGCCAATTGTGACCATCAATGAGGGTTGCAGCAGTCTGCTGCTGCTACCCGTGAAGACTAGCAAGGTGGTGCTGGTCACTTAGGCCACCACTGAGGGTGCTGCTACAACCCTAGACTCCACGGAACCTAGTGTAGAAGCATGCTGCTGCTAACTGTGACCACCCCAAGGCGGCTGCTGCTGCTGTAGACCACCACCGAGGGTACTACTGCTGCCCACCATGACTGCTGCCCACTGTGACCTGTTTGTTGAAATTCAAGGTTAGATGAGTTTTACCACAAGTAGTAAACTTTAATGTATGAACATATAAACTCAGATTTACAATAGTACTGCATAATAAAATTTAAACTGTAATAAAACAATAACAACATAATTTTCATCTCTTTCAACTTAACGCTCCATTTAGTCACTGCGTTAAAGTTGGTCCTCAAGAATCATCAAATGCTATGTACAGTAAACTAAATCTCAAATGCCATGTATAGTAGAAACATAAAATAGTAAAAAATAAATAAAGAAAGATAACAACACTAAATAATCATAACAGTTATTTGAATCAACTTTATACTCTGATACTTTTAAGTTTGATCTTGTCACGGAAGGGACGAGTCAATCTGGGTAAAACAAATTGGGTACCTTGAGAGAGAGAGTTCAGGTAGAAGTAAACGGACCTCAAGTTCTTCAATCAAAGTAGCAGCACAGTCATATTGATAAGAGACACATAGTCATGCTGCTGATACGTTCATGTGAAGATAGATCACGTTGAGCAAGGCAGGTAAGAAGTCAAGTTGGTGTAGACACATCCAAGATAGGATAGAGTCCACGGGAAATCGTGCTGGTGTAATCACGTTGGCGAGTTCACTATGTGCGAGTAAGAGAAGTCACACAGATGCGGTCACGCTGGAGGAACAACACAGACTCGGACACGATGGAGGATGGGAGGCTCACACTGGAGTATCAACACAGACTCAGTCACGTGGAGACACAGAGCAACAGAGAACATGCGGGATAACCCCAGTCCACAACCCAGTCAGATGGAGCACGCGGAGCAGAACCCAGTCCCGTGGAGCAAGGAACATGTGCAGAGAGTCATGCGGATGGCTGCAGTGAGAGGAGCTAAGAAAAAAATACGTGGAGCAGTAGGGAACTCGCTGGATAGACCCAGTCCACAACCCAGTCCCGTGGAGCAGACAGAGTACGCGGAGTAGAACCCAGTCAGAGGTAAGACGCGTGAAAATAATCCATGCGTGCAGTGGAGTCGCGACCAGCAGCCGAGGGAAGACACGCCGGAGAATATCCACGCGTGCAGTGGAGTCGCGACCAGCAGCAGAGGGAAGACACGCTAGAGAAAATCAGCTTGCTGCTGTTCTGAACTAGCTTGCTGCTGTTCTGAACTCGCTTGCTGTGCAATCAACTAAAGCTTTGAGTTAGTATAAAACTACCTCTTCCTCAGTTCCAGTTGATCAATGATCAAACATGGAGGAGAATGAAGGGTGCTAGGTAATGCATAGTAAAAGAAAAGACATTAAGCTTTCTCCAACCCATTTGGAAAAATCGAGTAAAGGCGAAGATGCTTTGTTATGACCTAGATCCTATAAGGAAGCGATCAAGTAATCTCCTAATCGATGCAACATTATGTTAGGGGACTGTTACAGATAACAGGTTTGGCAAGCTGAATAGATGAAGGCCTCCCCAAATGAACTTCACCATCATGTGATGGCATGTTAGAGGGATGACTATCCCAAGCCACAAGATGCTCGCGTATGGAATGTTAGTATTACTGTGTTTGCATTTCAAATGTTGTGGATGGCCAAGGTATGCTCAAGCCACAGCCAAGGGCTTTTTGTTTATTAGAGATGCTGTTTTTTTTGGGTTCTGCTTACTTAGAGCTTGTTGAGGCATTGCTGCAATAAAAAATATGAAGATAGATGTAGCTGTGTACAGTCTTCAGTGCTCTTGTACACATTATTTATCTCTTGTACATCTTGTTTTGGTTGTAATTATGCATTATTTCTTCAAAACAAAACAAGATTTCTAATGTTAGTTACCTTTATTTATATTCCTTAATTGTATATTCTACAATGTTTGATTTTACTTGGCACTACTTGCCATGTTAAACATGGTTGCTCTTTCATTTCTAAACACACAATTAAATTGAACAGTAATGTATGTAAATGGTTTGCAATATGATAGATGAAGATAGATGTAGCTGTGGTTGTACATTCTTCATTGCTCTTGTACACATTATTCATTTCTTGTATATCTTGTTTTGGGTGTAATTATGTTGTATTTCTTCAAAAAAGCAAAATTTCTAATCTTGGTTATCTTTATTAAATGTTATTAATTATATATTTTACAATGTTTGATTTTACTGGGCACTACTGAGCACGTTAAACAGGCTGCTCTTTCATTTTTAAATATACAATTGAATTGAACAATATGGCATGCTGTGCAATAAGATAGATGAAGATAGATGTAGCTGTGATTGTATATTCTTCAGTGCTCTTGTACACAGTATTCATCTCTTGTACATCTTGTTTTGGTTGTAATTTTGTATTATTTCTTCAAAAAACAAGATTTCTAATGTTAGTTACCTTTATTTACATTCCTTAATTAAATATTCTACAATGTTTGATTTTACTTGGCATGACTAACCTGTTATGAGTCAACTAGCTGGCGTCAAATACTTCTGCTTTGCATGTGTAACCAAATTAATAATGTTATAAAATATTTACAGATTATTGTTGTTTATATTATCTGTTGATGGCATTTAAGGTTGCTAAGACTTTTGGATCGACGGTATGTGGGTATTGCTCATGGGGTTGGTCAATCTGAAATAGTGGGCCGTATACATGTGGCACCAATTAAGGTAATTTCTAGGTTTTCTTTTACTTTCTAGATTTACTGCCAGTGTCTTGCTTCTAGTTGAAAGATTCTACTTTAAACATACATAATTTATAGCTGGTATTGTGCATTTTATATAAAATTTTCCATTTTTCTTACTATTTCATTTATTTTTCTCTTTTAACTATACAGCCATAGATGTATTATAGAGTTAGTGTTAGATTTGGGACTAAGTTGGAGATGCCTTATCCACTTGCTCTATTTTGTTATCAACAATTATGCTCTCTCGCTAATGGATCACCTTTGATCATTTGTGAGCATTGACATAGTTTCTAATGTTTTGAATTGTTTCTTTACATTTATCTGTTACTTTAAATTTTGTTTCTTGAAATTTTAAATACAAATAATGTTTATTGAAGTCAACATTTCGAGAGTTACAAAAGCCCATAACAAAGCAATGTATTGGCATATGGTTTGAAGTTATCTTCATACAAGAAGCCACCACAATATCGGGTGTTATGACATGACCTAGCAGGTGTAGTTAAAGTCCCAAAGGATACGGCTAGCCCAAGTGCAACCTAGAGGTGTTACCCACTGTCACCTCAATAACTACCTCCCTACACTTCTGGTTGTCTCTTCTCCAACTTGAGGGGAGCTTCCCTAGATAGGATTTCTAGGCTATGAGTCATAACCATGAGGGAAGAAAGGTGATTTGAAGAGTTAGCCCTAGCAAAACTTGAGGGCTTTTTGTAGTATAGTTTAAATGGGTGATAAGAGGACTTTGAAGACTAGTGCCAATCCCCAAGGCATATGGAGTCTCAGGATGAATTCCTGTTAGGCCTTGTTCAAAAGTGCTTGATAAACACCCTTTCAGAATGACATGACAAAGTTTCTATGCAAGCAATTGATTCATTTAGTAATAAGCTATCAAGGAAAGGTAGCATTCGCATACACTTCCTCTTCTGTGCCTATCTCATAACCCAGCCTATGCCACTAGCTGGATACACCCCCTAGGATGGGAAGTATCCAAGTATCTCAGACATGCAACATAAATGGTGTTATGATAAACCATGGAGTTACACAACCCTTGTAAGAAATAAGCAAATAAGCTTAACATTGATAAAAATAATAGAATTACTCAGTTAGGTCCACCAAGTTGGAACCCAAAAGAAGAAAACCTTAAAATTCAATATACTCCATGAAAGATATAACAAGTCTCATAAAATGAGAGAGATCTCCAATCCGACTTTGACATGCAAATAAGAAAAAGATTCTCTTATATAGATGAGCCTAACTTCCTTTACAATAAAATATTCAATTTTCCATAAGATCTTGCCAGGGGTGGAGTGAAGATAACTAACCTCCACTAAGATTTAACAAATTTCTAACAAACTCATAAAAACTAAAGTGGTCAAATGCCAAATGCCACTTGTACAATGCAAAATACATAGGGTCCTTTTTTTTTCAATTCCCTCAACATCCTTAACAAATTTCCTAAAGTGGTTAGGATCCACTTTATTCTTAAACACATGAGTCGATGACCCCAAATTTTCCATGAGGTATGCCTATTCTTAGCCTCCATATAGAAAGAAATGAACCCCATGGCAAGGCACATGTGACAACCATCCACCAAGTGAATCACAGGGAAAGTTGCTCGTTCCAATTCACATCAGAGGGCCAGTTTATAAAGTCGATGGGAAAACCCACAAATGATGATATAACTCCATGCCATCACAATAGAAAGGGATCCGATCCATAAAATACACACTTCGGGGCTTCTGCCCAGCGCTTGGGGAAATGTTAATGATACAAAACTCCGTTCTACAAGCGACTCTTCCAAGCTCTCCATGGTCTGAGGATCAATGTCAGCATGCTCAGTGGCAAAGAACAGCTCGATGTGCCCTGCCATAGTGTGAGAGGCTCCATAATAAAGAGAGATCCATGCTCTATCTATATGTGTGTTCTTTTGTAGAATAGAAATATGAAAGAAAAGACAGACAAGCTTGGCCATTCCCTCACCACATGACAGACCTACCGCAAAGTGAAGAACAAAGGTACTTTAAACCGTCTATGAAGATGCGTTATGATCAAGAATTGATCGAGTTGGCCCTGTTATTTCAATGGATAGGTCGACCCTCCTTTATATAAGGTGGCTTTCTTAGACCATAGGTCGGCCCTACATTCTGCAAATGTGAACAGGTCAACTGTCATTATTTCTGATGTAACTGCAGTCTCTTTTTTCTCAGCATGAGATCTCGACCAAAGCACTCTTAACTTCTGGAAATGAAATGCACACTTGAAGATAAACAATGGCATGTAAAGATCAGAGATTATGCCAGAGCAAAAGGATTTCAAATGTGCTGCCATATGGAACTAGGATACTCCAGTGGAATAGAAGTAACATTCCTTTCTTCTTTTTCCTGAAGTTCTTTTGTGGTTGGATGAATTCATAAGAACTTCATATCTATTCTGCTGGTGGCTTAGATCCATGAATTAATGAGCACATGTTTATCAAGAAATCCCCTCCCTATAGAAAAGATAAGATAAGATAATTTTATTTATGTCCACTAATGACCACAAAGTAGGTCAACGGGACTGTCGGTTACAATGATATTCGTGCATGTGGGAGGACCAAACGATCCCCCTTTAAAAGAAATAGAATACAAGAAGTAAAAATAGAAGTAAAAGTGTACAAAGCGAGCTGGGCTGAAGCATGGGAGAGCTCTCGCCCCAGTCTCAACACCATAACCCTTCACAAGGGTGGAGAAGCTTAGGTGGACAGGATCCTGGAGCCAAATCGACCGAGGAAGGTCTAGTACTCCTAACATCCGAGGCTGAAAGAGGAAAACTGAGAAAGTGCAATAGTGTCTTCTGGCCCGAAAGGAGCTGGTGGGCATGGGGAGTCCTCTCGAGTGCTGTCGGTGAGGTTTGGAGAATCTTGTACACCTCTCGGAGGGAGGTCTGGTAAGAAGCTGCCATTGGGATCTCATGAGTCGAGATCCACAAATCTTTACTGATTTGGAAACTGGATCGGTATCTAAGACGGTAGATCTCTTGGTGCCCCTGGAAGCTGGAAGCACGATGAAGAATGTCGTGATCCTCTGTGTGGTATCGGGTCTGATGGGGGGCTGAAGGACCTGTGCTCGAAACCTGAGAGCCTCCTAAATATAAAGTGCTAAACATCTCTGGTCGGTGTATTTGAAGAAGGCGGCTAGAGTTTGAGGTCCCCTAAACAAGCAGTGGAAGCGTCCTTTGATCTCATAGTATATAGGACATCTGAAGATAAAGTGCGACTTGGTTTCCACTTCCTGTAGATGACATAGCTGGCAGATCCTGTCTGATCTATCAATCTGGTGGTCTGTCTCTACCCGGAGTCTATGGGATCCTACTCTGAGCTGTCCGAGAGGGATCCGAAGAGCATGCATCCAATGGCGGAACGTGTACTGGGGTCGGACAATGAGCCTGTCTCTGATCTCCAGGAAGTGTTCAGCGTAAAAGGCCATCTTTGGGCGCAACCCTCCCAGAGGATTGACCCATGTAATCTGGACGTACTGCTTGTAAACATCCTCCCTAATGATCTTATTTAACTCTTTTCGGGTAGGTAGAAGGTGGCCGAGGGCATCTAGAGAATACCAAAACGGGGGGAGACGAGCTAACTGGATCCTTACTGATGTAAGAAGGCTTGAAACCCCTGTGAACCAACATTTGGCTCTGCCTGGGTGGGTAGTGCCAACTGTTGTTTTCTATCAAACTGTTGTATACAATATAACTGTCTCTATTTCACGCCCAGGCCTGTGACAATACCTGTGTAATCCTGAAATTAGAGGACACCAACCTATAGACTGATCTTTGGGGCCACAAACATGTTGTATTCAAAATATTATCTATTGCAGTGCTCGCCAGCAACAATAATTTAATGCTTATCTGCTGTTTTCTATGCACAGTTTTGCCTAGAAGTCGAAATGATATTGCTTACTACTGTTAAAGGGTCAACAACAGGGCTGGATTTAGACTCAGTATGCTCAGGTTTGCCCTCAAACCACAAACCCTTAACAATTTCCAGAATTCCTGTCACTCTCAAAGACTGAATTTAGTGTCATAAAAGATCTATGCTGCTGCTACACAACACTGTTCAGAATGAACCCTCTACTGGTACCCTTCAAAATGATAAGGAATAGCATTGAAGCTGATCAAATTCAACTCAGAATAACCTACTGAAAAACCTCTTCCTGTGAAATGCCTGCTAATAGCTCCCCTTTGTTTGCTTCACTTCAAACCGAGTCCTCTCTTTAATCAACCATCACCACGAAAGCTTGTAGATATATGTTTTGAGCTAGGGCCTTTTTCTTGTGCTATTTTATTGCCCAGATATACAAGAACTGCCCAGAATTGTGAATATTGAGGCTATCAAAAGGTGAAATGTTCCTAAAAACCTTTACAACAGTAAGATCTGCTACAGGCAAGGTTTTTAAAAGGAAAAAAATTGTTGAAAATAGTTTATAGAACTCCCTTAAAGGTGGCAATCGATACAAAAGACGTTGTGCACCGTAGCAATGCAATATGATCCAAATCCCAAACAACTTAGCATCTTTAAGGGTCCAGTCAATCTGATCATATCATCATAGTCCTTATCAAAATGAAACTCCCTTTCACAAACCCTGTTTGCTCTAGTCGAACCACTTTCTTGGCTGTATCCACCAATGAAATCCCAAGTCAAATTCCTTTGGGGTGGGCCTTTCACATGTGGTTATGTGGGATTGTTGTCATTAGCGGCTGTAGAACAAGCTCCACTTTCAGAACTTTAAGGACCTCTCATTTTCCAGGAAGTTGGCGGGGTGGTGGAATGGATTCTTTATGGTTCCCACGCTTATGATGTTTATTGGCAGTTCCGGGTTTCCTAGTTGGGGCTAGTTTAGTCACTAGGAGTAGATGTTGAGGTCTTATTTGTGTTCTAGATATGGTAGGGAGCAAGGCCTCCTGATGGTACAATGGGATGTGTGTATCATGCCCAAATATGGGGTGGGGTTAGGGTTGATTGATGTGGCTACATAGGGGAAAATTCTTTATGCAAAGTGGATTGTGCATTGTCTAGAGCTATGTAGCGCGGGAACCGCTCCTGGATTTTAGGAAACTCGTTCCCGAAGTTCCGACGTTCCAGGGAACTTGGGAGCTTGTAGGGAACTTTCCCAATCTAGCGGGAACTTATTGTGAATTTTTACTCTCTAAAATCGGGAACTTGGGGACTTTTTTTGCGTGTTTCCTTCATTGGGAACTTCTACACATTCATGATTGACATGTTGGTTGTTAACAACATTCCTATTGCTTTGTGACCATACATATACATGGTTGACTTAGAATTTTTCTCTAGAAAACTAAGTTGTAATACAAGTCTTTTTTGTGCTACCTTGTCGAGTCGCTGCATAGATCTCTGTCTACCGCTCATGCTAGAGTATTCACTGAATTGCAGTTACCGCTAATCAATAATAAATGTAAGTCTATTTTGACTTTTTATATATTATTAAATAAAAGAAAATAAGTTTATTTATTTTACTATTTACTTTATGAGTAAAAGTAAACTTTTAACTAATTGGAAATGATTTTAGATCTTACTTTAAAACTAAATTCACAGATTACATTTAAATAAAAATTATCTTGATTTTTATTTTATAGTAATTTAAATTTGAATATTTATACACCTTTGCAAATACCTTGGCATAGAATGTTTTGTAAACATATAATATTCTAATACATTTTAATCATAGTTGACACAAAATTGAAAACTTACTCTACATATAGCCACAAATATAGGGACTATAACTTCTAAAAGTCCCCAATTTAGAAAGAGTCTATGTTATATAATCAATGACGTGGATGGTAATCTTGATTTTATTGCCATTTCCATGTGCTAAGAGGTTCTAGTTACAACCGTAATACAAGGGATAAGTTAAATCATCAGATTTGTGTTAATGTTTTTTCTTCTCTATGTTTCTTCTCTTCTCATGTTTTTTTAATTATTTTTTTTAATATTTTTAATATTTTTTTAATATATATTATTATTGACGTTCCCAACTTGTCGTTTCCTACAAATTTGGGGGAAACTTCTAGACGTATCTGATACTTGTACCCACGTTCCCTACGTTCCGGAAACTTGTGCAACATAGGTCTAGTCTCTAGAGGAGTTGTTTCCATGGCAATATTTGTTGCAGCATAGATTGGTGATTTCTCAACATGTGGACAAGGTTCTTGAGATCTTTGGATTGTCTGATATTATCTTTTTCTTGCATTTGTTTTAAGTTTGGGTCTTGTTTATTTTGAGGTGCATTTGGATGGCTTGGAAGGTCGTAGAAAGTTTGGTTCGGTGGAATTTATCCGATGGTATGGCAAGTTGGGACTTGGTGAGGCATCCCATTTGGAGATGGCGGTTATAGAATACGTGTGTTATAAAGCTTCCTTGGTTTCTTGTCCACTTGAGTAAAGAGGGTATCTTTTGTTGGTAGGACATA
This sequence comes from Pseudotsuga menziesii, assembly GCA_001517045.1. NCBI lineage: Eukaryota > Viridiplantae > Streptophyta > Pinopsida > Pinales > Pinaceae > Pseudotsuga > Pseudotsuga menziesii. Next base: position 601,124 of record LPNX010963285.1, on the reverse strand, counting down.
TGGGACTTAATGACTTGTTGTTGGGAGGATTGGCACACCTTGGCATATTTGCATTGCTTTGCTCCCAATTAATTGTCCTATCATCATGGAGTTTCTTGTACTCATCTCGGAGAAGGATTTGTTCTAAATGAATATTGCTATTCTAAGTCCCTTTTTGGAGAGAGAGGGGTCGAAGTTTTGGTTGCCACTTGCAATATTATGATTCTTGGAGGCTTTACTCCCTTTTGCATCAACTTTCAAGACATATAGATAAGGGGCCAAGGGGCATCCTTGTCAGATGGAACGATGTAATAAAATCTTGGGGGATAGAGAGTTATTAACAAATGCAAACATCGAGGCATTAGAGAAAAGAGTGTTCACCATGGCCACACACTATGGTCTAGACGCCAAACAAGTTGATATCTCTGTGGTGAAGGACCAATCAATCCAATCATAAGTGTTGTTAAAGTCTATTTCTAGAAAATAGATTGTTGACCATACTCGAGTCCACTACATAGCCACCGATGTTGAGATCACTATGTCTAGAATAAAACCGAACCCACACATAACCTGTGTATTCTTGTTGAACTACCTTAGTCTCTTTTCAGAGAAAGAGAGGGGTTGGATTTTTGGTTGCCCCTTCCAATATTACGATTCTTGGAGGCTTTACTCACTTTTGCATCAATGTCATGAGTTAGTGTTTATCCTCAATTCTCGTTGGGTGGACAAAATCTAGATGATAGGTGGATTCGTTGATTACATATTCTATGGTATATGTGTCTGTCCTACAAGTTGCAAGTGTTTTTGTGGTTAACTATTTATAAGTGGCTCACCTCCAAGTTCTGGTTGGTGAATATTGACCTCCTTGATGGCCCTACCTAGTCTGTAACTGTTCTGAAATGGTGAAACATATGTTTTTGGATTATTAGTTTCCTAGGATTTATCGGTGTTATGTCCAGACATAGTATTTAGTTCTTCTTCAAGGGAATGTTCATTGAGGTGTGATCCTTCTTGGAGATTTCGACTAGTTGGTCCATTCTTTTAAAGGTGTATGGATCTATCTGCATATTGCTGCACTTTTCTCTCTCTAGAAGATATGTAAATTTGTATTTGATAATGAAGTCAATTCTCTCTCTCTTTCTTTTTTGCAATCAGTGATGGGATGGGTTATGTATGCAATGTTGGAAATATTGTTGTCATTGATGTCAAAGGAAAAGGGAGACTAGATTTCCAAGATAAATATTGCAAGATGGAGATTGTTGGAAATTTTTTTTTTGGATTTTTTGATGCTCAGTTTGGATAACATATCTTTGAAGGAATTTTTACTATGAATACCCCTAGCTCAAATGGGAACATAGGTTACATGGTTGGAAAGCTTATTCCGAAACCTTTTAATGGTATATGGAACTCCCTCTAACTCCATGGAATGAGGAGATATGGAAGGATTTGTAAAGTCAGCCCAACTAGAATTTTATGTTGGCCTTGCCAAAATTTTAGGTCAGCGTTGCTAGAAAGTGATTTAAGAATAGTATACATAGAAGGAACGCTCTCTCATTTGCTGATATCATCATCTTGGAGATATCTCTTAGAAAAGGTGTGCACTTGTGGAAGACGAAGGTCTTCTAGGGTTTGAAGATGGATTTGAAGATGTTTTCTGGGGTTTCTAAGGTTCTCTAAGGAAAAGGAGTCACACTCATGGAAGAGTAAAGATTGTTTTGAGAATGTTTTCTTTCAGATTAGGGCTAATTGTGAAGCAGATCAGAGGCAGATTATGAAGCAAATCAAAGGCAGATTATGGAGCAGATCAGAGGCAGATTATGAAGCAGATTAGAGGTTGCTTATGAAGCAGATCAGAGGTAGATTACGAAACAAATCAGAGGGAGATTATGAAGCTGATCTGATGCTGATTATGTAGCAGATTGAAGCTGATTATGAAGTCATGTTTAAGGTGATCTTGTCAATATTATTGTACCTAATTATATAGTAGGTTGGAGCCTACATATAACTGAGTTGGTTCTCAGTTGTGGAGATTGGTGTCTCCAGTAGGTTGGTGCCTACATATTATTGAGCAGGTGCTCAGTTGAGAAGATTGGTGTCTCCAGTAGCTTGGTGCCTACATATTGTTGAGTTGGTGCTCATTTTAGGGGATTGGTGTCTCCAGTAGTTTGGAGGTTACAAACTTTGTAACGGTAGGTTGGCGCCTACATAAATTTATGGTTTTCTTTTGTTATATAAAAAAAATATAACATAACATAAAATAATTATTAATATTAATAATTAATAACTAATAATTATTAAATAAGAAAAAATTATTTAAATAATTATGAAAAGTTAAAAGACATGAGTTATATTGAAAAGGCGCAAAATGGCTTATAAAGCCAAGGCAATGTAATTGTAAAATCCTCATCATATCTTTTATCATTTTACATTATATTTCAGTAATTGAATATTTACATTATTTACATTGGGTTTTCCTGTAAGAAACTGACTTTCACTGTTTCATTGGTATCAGATCCAACACTTCCTCAAGCTTGTGCTCATTCGGCTTTTAACCAAAGTTTTGGATTTTGTCTAGTAATTTTTAGAGATTCTCTGAGTTCAAAGGTCTTTGATCTTTACTCAAAAAAATAAAAAAAATAAAAGAGAAGTTAAAAAAAGGTGGGAGAAAAAGAAGAACGGGGAAAAGTTAAAAAAGAGGAAGAAAACAAAAAAACAACAAAAAACAAAAATCAACCCATTGTATTATGAAACAACACTTGGTTTTTTTATTATAAAAAACCCATTACATTAATATTTTTTTCTTCTAAAAGTTAATCCCCAAGATTTGAACTTGCATGGGGAGGGTAACATTCCTTCTTCCCAACAACCCAATCTACACACAATCCACAAAGAAATTTAATAATAATTTACTATTATTATTATTATTAATACATTGTATTAAATTAATAATAATAATAATAATTATTTAATAATTGTAAAAATTTCAATTTTAATTACAAAGAGCAGAATATTACACCTTTGGTGTGACCATTTATTATCAAAGTAAGAAATACAAAAGTCAAAAGCAAGGGAAGCTTTGTAAAAGAAGATTTTTTTCTCCAGGGAACAAATTGGAAGAATAGAAAACTATGTTGAAAAGTGTTAATAGCAAGCAATGGCGATTACAAAAGCAGAATTGCAATCACAATGACAAGCAGTATTGGTTCAGTTAGAACATTACAAAGCGACCAATAATTATCTACAATGCGAGATGGATAAGCAAGAATTGGTTAAAATACTTCAAGAGCAAAGGAATCATACCTTAGAATTCCAAAATCAAATGTTGGAAAAAAATAATGAAGGTCTCAAAAAATGTTATCAGACAAGGATGAGAAAATATCACATTTGGAAAGTCATAATCAAAACCTAGAAGCCCAGATCAAAAAGTAAAAAAAAGACGGAAAGTTACCGTATAGAAACGATAACGACTTCAAAGAAGACATAAAGCGCTTAAACAAACTCATCAAGGACAAAGATAGTGGATTAGTGCAAGCCTAGAACAAGCTAGAAGATCAAGATTCAAAGATATGTCAACGTCAACAACAAGAAAAACTCCAGCAGAAGTATGATGACATTAAGAAAATGCACAAGCTAGAAATGAAGAAAATCAATGACAATTTAGTAAGCAATACCGAAGAACTATTTCAACTAAGAATTCATAACAAGACATTACTTATGAAAATCAAGAAGCTGAAACATAGTCGAAAGACAGAGCTTTCCAATGAAGACCTCGAAGGAAGAATATTAGAAAAGGAGGAAGAAAACCAATGCCTAAGAAATCTTAATCAAGAACTAGAGGAACAAATCGAGAAGTTAAAGAGGACAAAAAGTCACAAGATGACATGTTCGAGAAAATTTAGAGTAATAACATTCTACTGGAGAACAAAGTAGCTAAAATTCAGAATGAAGCATCCAAACTTTCTGGAAAACAAATTCAAGTTGAGGAAGAAGAAATAAACACAAATTCAATCTTCGTCACAGTTCAAAAGGAAGTCAATCCAGCAGAAAAACAAACACAAATTCAATCTTCGTCACAGTTCAAAAGGAAGTCAATCCAGTGGAAAAAAACACAACAAAAATGCCTTATCGACACCCCAATTATGAACGTCATTTTGACCAACGACAGGGTCAAAATGAGCATACACATAAAACTTATGTTGTCAGACAAACAAGAACATCAAATCAACATGTTAAGCAACAAAGGAGAAGTGCCATCCCGCAAAGCATTCAACAAACAACTCCAATAAAGATAGATCTCAGATAGATGACTTCACAAACAATGCGATATTTTTTCTTGGGAATCCGTAACTCATATCGTTTCGTTTCATCAAGTGTCGCAGCCACTAACACAAAGATCGAGAAGATTCCATTACAGACGTAAGCCTTGTCTTCTCTAAGCTTTGAGGACAAAGCTTCTCTAAGGGGAAGGCAATGTTATATAAAAAATGTAGCATAACATAAATTAATTATTAATATTAATATAAATATAAATTAATATAAATTAATATTAATAATTAATAATTATTAAATAAGAAAAAATTAATCAAATAATTATGAAAAGTCAAAAGACATGACTTATATTGAAAAGGCGCAAAATGGCTTATAAAGCCAAGGCAATGTAATTGTAAAATCATCATCATATCTTTTATCATTTTACCTTATATTTCAGTAATGGAATATTTACATTAGGTTTTCCAATAAGAAACAGACTTTTACTGTTTCATCTTCCGAAGGGTTTTTACGTTAAATTCTGTGTACTATGATTTGAGTTTACGTGTATTTACTGTTTGAAAGTAAATGGATGATTGATGAATGTTTAGAAATCTAAAACTATCTTATACTGATTTACCCCCCGTCTCAGTATAAGCATAAGTTCAACATGCAGTTCCTGGAAGAATGATTTTGGTTCATTATGGATGCTAAGTCTCTAGATGCAGCTGCATATTCTAATTTTATTTCAGGTTTAGTAGCATCAAGAAAGAGGATATAAGTTCCATTGTATATACCCTTATGTTTTTTCTTTTAGCCGATGCAAATTTATTTTTATAAATATAAGATGTATTTGAAAAAAAGTGTCTATTGTTTTTTGTCTTGTTACAACAAAATTTAGCACCCACAATGTGTAAAGTCCCAAGTACAAGTTGATAGCTTTGTGTAACTCAGAAAGGCTATCGACTGTCACCTCAGTAGCTATTCCCTCACTTCAGGCTAGCTCCCCTCTAGCACAAGGAGAGTATCAATAAGGTAAGTCTAAGTCCAAGGCTTAAGGTGTGAAGTAAAGAGTTATTTGGACTTGATTCATGTTTGATTTGTAATCTGGTTTTTGTGTTTGATCAATATAAGGTTCAAGTGTACAAACTGATGTGTAAGTCTAGTATAGGATGTGTGATCGAAAAGTGTCTAGTCTTGGTATAAATACAATTTGTTTGATGTCAATGATAAATGGAATTCTCTGATTTCATAAAGTGAAGTGTTTGAAAAAATGTATAATATGAAATTAAAGTAAAACGCTCAAATGTTAATCTGAAAATTAATATTTCTGAACTAAATAACTGGTTGGAAATGTAGAAATGTAAAACATAAATAAAAAAATAAATTTTCAGCAAAAATAAAATATGATAAAAAAGTCTAATTAAAATATGGAAATAAGGTATTCAGAGTCCGAACTCTAAATACAATCTAGAAATTAAAATTTCTGAATTAAATTGATTGATAAAAAGTGTTGAAAACTCAAAACAAAAATAAAATTTAATATCCAGGATGCAATTTTAATTTTAAAGTCTAAATTGGATGTAGAAATGATGGCTTTAGACTTTAATGCATTCTGTAAATTACAATTTCTTAACTAAATTAACCACTCTAAATTGCAGAAATTTAAAATAGAGGACAAATTAAGGTTCTAGAATGCAAATACAGTGAAAAGAGTAATTTAAGGCTTGGAAATATAATGTATAGACTCTATGCAATCTGGAAATGAAAATTTCTGAGATAAGCTAATTGCTGGAAGTGCAAAAAGCTCAAACCAGAATCTAAAATAAATTTCTAGATTGGAGAATTTTTTTTTTTCCTAGTTTAAGATATAAGGTGAGGTTCCTAGACAAAATGCATTGCACAGTGTTACCATTCAAATTAGCAGGCCCGAATTTGCAGCACAATGTGATGTGTATGCTAGTGAATGGTAAGCATGGGATAGAACTAAGCCTGAATGTCACTTAAGCTTAGTCACTCAACTACTTTGGGTAACTTCTGAACCCATGGGAGGGTCCTCTTGAGATACCTGCAAACACCAAGTAGATACCTATCTACGACCTTTATAGCAGAAGTGATCAGTGTCTTATATGGAGTCAATCAATGAATTTAGAAGACTACTTTATTTACTGAGTTAATCCAAACAACTAGTCCAAGATAACAAATATCAATGATTTCCAGCACAATTTCAATTTTACCAATGAATTTCACACAACCCAAGGGGTACCTTAGAAAAGTGTGCTCTCAGGAGGAGATGGACAAGCAGGGAAAGGTGAGGTCCTAGAATACCTTTGAAGGAAAACATTGCCTAGGGTTTGGGAGATATAGGGTTTTCACATTTCTCGAGGCAACTCCGAGAATGAGGACACCCTTCAAGATCTATGGACAAATAAACTAGGGAGAAATTAAGGGGTGGACCAGATTTAGCAAATTCCAAATATTTTTAGGTTTTTGAATTGTGTAAAAATTTAGGTTTTTTTTGACAATATATCATTTTTAGGGTATTTTGTACATAAATGATGCCCATCAAGATCCATGGATAAATCCACTAGGGAGAATTTGTAGGGAGGACCAGATTTACAAACTCACGACTATTTTTGGAGTTTTGAATTTATTTAGATTTTTAGGGTTTATTAGAATTTTCAGATTTTTAGGGTTTTTATGCATAAAATTGCAGCCAAAAATAAAGTACAAGTAAATTGATAAAAAGGTGATTAAATGACTAAGAGGATATGATTTTTGTCTCAATCCCTACGACATTGAAAAATCTATAAATCTATGATCAATGTCCCTCTCTTGAAATGTCTTTCAATACTTGCAAGCTAGGGCATCACCTAGCAACCTCTAGGGTTTGGTAGGTGAGCCTAACTAGGGCGAATGAAGAAGTCCAAGGCCTCAAATAGCAATAGAGAACTCCTATGAAGGACGTTCTCTTCATATAAAAGTTAACAAAATGTTGACAAAAAGCCTTAACAAATCAACTAAATTCACCATTACAGAACCATTCAACCAAGCTAGGAGCTTAACTTACCAACATATAACTATGCGTGAGTTAGGAGAAAGACCTTAGGTCACACTTGTGCATGCGTTCTTCCAACTATTCTAGCATCAACCTTTAGCATGTGCAAAAGGAAACCCCGAAATATTACTTCATTTACCTTCAAGCAAGAAAGAGCATCCCAAGAGAAGTGCACATCACATTAGAGCCTCATAGAGTAGGAGAAAATGAAAAAGAATCATATTGGAACCCTTGTCTTATTATTTTACAATGAAGTGAGGATGTTTATTTATACTTTTCATCCTCTACTTTTTAAAATTTTGAGCCTACAAGTCTAAAATAAAGTGAAATTAGAAAAAATGCTATTAGGGTAAATTCCCCACAAGTTGTGAAATAAGCCTTAAAATAGACATAAAGTAGCAAAATAAACTAAAAGAAGGTGTCGCTTAATGAAATAGTGAGCCAAAGGGGGACCTTATGCCCCAACTAACCCCAAAATGATGCTTGTTCCTCAATGCCCCCCTTTCCAACTTGTAGGCTCAAGTGGTGGAAAGAAGACGTCATAGGATGGAGACACTAGAGGAGGGGTTTCTGCGTGCTGAAAATAGGTCCAAGTGGGGGGAGGTGTGCTAGATAGGGGATAACAACCCTTTACAAAATGCAATCACCTCTGCATAACAAAAACCAAGGTGGTCATGTGCCCCAGTGGGTCACCCCCAGAAGCCTCGAACACCAATCCATGGGTGTAAAGCCCTGCATGGTGGGGACATCCACACACCGAAGGGGCAATTAGTTGTGCCACAAAGCCAAGTACTTCTAAGAGTGAAAGCAAGGGAGCCTAGCATGACCAATCAAGGGGGACAACCCCTAATCCAAATATCCATACAATATAACCCACTTTGACCTTTACAATAAAATTAAACCCTTTGCTATAGGTCTAGCCTTGTTGGTACTCAACTACAGCTTTGATGCGTGACACTCATAATGAACTTCTGAAATTTGAATTAATTAAAATGCTTAAATCACACAATCCTTAGAATAGAATTCTAAAATTAAATTTCCAGCAAACATTTAGTCTAGTTTATGACTAAGAATGATGTTTCTAGACTAATATGTATTTATAGAAATTACAATTTCCTAAACTAAATAAAGTGCAAAAATTAGAATATCCTAGTGTTACACGGGGACACATTCCCCAAGGTCGGGGACCCGCCCCCCTCTCTCCCCACGCTCTGGGGACTTGGGGGATTCTGATGAAACGTTTCTCCTCATCCCCAATTCGGCGAAACTTGAGGAAATGCAGGGGCAAGCTCGCCGTCTTGTTTTGAAGTGTGCTTCGACAAAGTGGGGGGCTCTTAGGCGCTCTAGTAATAATGGTAATTTAAGTAAAAGTGGAATTTTCCTTAGTTTTCATTTTCTATCCTTTTACCTAAAATTTTAACATTTCCATTAATTGTTTTAGGATGTTTGAGAGTGGTTCCAACCTCATCGAAGTTCATATGCAAAAGGTATAATTTTTTATCCAATTCAAAATTCAACAGACTTACCAGTTTTTAGGATAGCAACGTTTCCACTAGATTTTATCATGTATGAGGTTAAGGGATTGTCATTTAATCAAGCACATCAACTCCTCTATGTACCTTAACGTTGGTGGTGCTGATTGTTGAACTCCTCTATCATGACCTTGATCAAAATGTACCCTTTAGTCAAGCAAAATTACTTATTAAGCATGGGAATTTTTTTCTTGTTCTACCTTATTTTAATGCTTGGTTTAGGAAGTTTCATCAAATTGTAGGGTGTTGAGTAATGTCCTTCAAGGATCAACTTCGAGATTCAAGGTAGAGGCAGGGGATAAAACCCTAGAGGAAGGGGGAACAATGTGCTATTGATGAATAGGATCCTAATATAGGATTAATAGTTCACTCTTCATAATTGTATGTTGGACTTGAAAGCCTCAAATAATGTGATGCCCTCTGGAATCATGAAGAAATAGGGTCCTCAAGTCACATTTCCCCATTACAACATCTATGCCATGGATTCACACAATGTTGAAGTGTGTTGAATCATTGAAGAATTTGACCGTATTTACAGGAAGCAACTTAAATTGTATTTACATGGGATGAATTGTTTTTGCTCGGATTTATAATTTTTATGACCTCGATGGCGCCCTGTCCCTCTCAAATTTCCCTAAAATTTTGGGGTGGTCTCCACACGTCCCTAATGTGCGTTTCCCTGCTCCCCCGCTCTCGCATCCCAGAAACTTGAGGGAACATTGGAAAATACTTGAAAGAACAAATGAATTACAATTTCCAGAATACAAAGAAATTTAAAAATGCTAAATTTTGTTTTATTTTTAGAATGGCGAGAAAGGGAGATTAATGCTTAAATGTTCCTTGGGATAATTAAGTCTGTTGCCGCCTAATTTGCACCTCGGGTAATGTGGCAGGAATCTTCAAGCCATCGGGTGCGACCTTAGGGGAACTCTCGAGCCAAGTGGTGTCACCTGATACTCAGCTCCTTTGTCTAGGCCAAATCCTATCGAAGCAAAGGGGGGTGGACCCTATGAAAAATAAATCTAGGGTTGTTTCTACCTATGGAAGTAGGAAACATAGATTTTCTAGGAGTTTTAAAATGGAAAGAAATTAGAGATTACCCACCAACTACTGCAAGTAGATTTACACTTAACAACTTCTAATGAAACAAACACATATCATTTGAGACACATTGCGAGATTAACTTATGTAGAAAAAGAACAGAATATACCAATGCCAAAATGAAAGAGTGCTTTGCAAATGTGGGTTGCTAGTGTAGTCTTAGTGAAAGTATTGCAGTGTCTCGGTTGGTAAATTTTAGATTATTAGATGAGTAATTAAAGGAGTGGGTAAATTCTTAGTTGGTTTTATTAATGTGGTAATTATTTGGATTATTAGCAAGGAGGGGGATTCTCGAGATACCATGAAGGTACAGGGAATATGTCCAGACTCACCAAGTGTGGTAGCACACGAGGAAATTTGGGTTGAATGGAGTCACGGGTGGATGTTCAACACTACACCAACAAGGATGCAATCTAATGGGGCCCCACGGTCGCTTATCAGTTATTCCCGCTTCCTCTGTACAATTTCCCCACACGAAGCAAAACGCAACGCTGGATTTTCGTTGTTTGGGAAATTGATTTAAAAAATGAAACTAATTACTAGTCGCCCAAATCCTTTTTTGATACAACCAACTGATCAGACGAAACTGCAGTGGAAGTAGAGCATACGAGGATGAGGGCCTTGTTGATTTTAAAGATTTTTTGAACAAAAGTTGTCTGATTAGAAAATGTAAATCCCAAGAATCTCTTTCCAGGTTCAGTACTCGGGCAAGCCCTTATCCATGAACTGCACTCGGGAGAGCAAGGGGGTTTATTTTAAATGATGTAGAAACAAAACTAAAGATTTTCTAATTAAATTCTACCATGAATCTCTTACCCATTTTCTCTATATAACTTAACATGTGCATCTTCAAAGCAGGAATCATGGCATAGGTCCAGTCCATTTGAATAGATCCATCATCCTCCAAGCGAGGCGCCCATTTTCTTGATAACAATATTCTCCATCTGTCAGGAACATCTATGATGATCTAGATGGGTATAGGTGGCCACCCACCTATTCCATTGGCTCAAAATAGTTTCTCATGTTGACAATTTTCTTGTAATTTTCTACTGTTTTTCGGGATCCAAACTTTCTGGGCCGTTTTGAGGCCCTAAATGATGTTTTTTGGCAATTCAGGGGGCCAATTGGTTGCCCTTAACATTCATATGACCCCAGTCGAAAGTTGTAAAGCTCAGATAGACCTTTCCAACGGGTTATCGAGCGCCCCAAATAGAGATCGTATGCAAAAGTTATGACACAGAGAAGTTGACTGTTCAACTAACCACCTTGGGCTGCAAAGTTTATGACGATTCATCTCCTAGGGTTAGCTTTAGGGCTTTCTGCCTCTTCAAGGCTTTATAATAAAAGGCCCTTTGGCCTCCTTTTGTATTCATCTTGTTACGAGTGAGCGTAGCGGCCACATCTCTTCTTAGAGATACAACTACCACCATTCTAGCTGCATTTGTTTTACCGTTTGTTCTGTTTCATTCATTTAGTAGAATATGAGTTTACTGTATCACTGTGTTTATCTTCATATATATATGTGCATGTGAATATACATGTGCTCTTTTATTTCGTTCTCACATAAATCCGGATCATATGACCACTATGTCCATGGTTACACCTATGTCAAGGTATGCATGTAGTTTGACTGGGAAATTCAAAATTATACCCACAACATCGATTTCTCTTGATTCCATGGTACATACATTCTGATATGGTCTTGAGATTGTTAAACCCATTTGTTCCATGACTTTTCTAGTCATGATGTTTGATGATGCACCAAAATCAAGCATGCAATTGTGCAACAATTTATTATTTGCAATTTGTTGCCGCTTAATTCGCACCTTGAGTAATGTGGCAGATATCTTCAAGCCATTGGGTGCGACCTTGGGGGCAAGCTCGAGCCAATTGCTGTCAGCTGATACTCAGCTCCTCCGTCTAGGCCAACTCCTAGCGAAGCCAAGGGGGGTCGTCCCTATGATAAGTAAAATCTAAGGTTTTTACTCTACGAAATAAATGATTGATTCTAGGAGTTAATGTGAAATGAAATAAAACCTTAGCAATGAGTTACTGCAACTGAATTATAATAACAACAACATTGATAATTCAAACACCATTCATGACAATATGCAGAAATTGATTTAACCATAAAAAGTGAAAAACCAGTGCCAATTGAATATGGAGTGCTTGTGTATAAGGGTTGCTGCTATGGTCTCAGTGAAAGTATTGCAATGTCTTGTTGGTAAGTTTTAATATTTATTAGATCAGTTGATTCAGGAGTGGGTAAATTCTTGGTTAGTTTTGTTAACACAAAAAATCGCTCACCTAGCTCTTATGGTCAAAACCACATACATACATCATTTTCCTACAATTTTTCCCTTACATGTGACCTTCACAACTATGGGTTATCTTCATTCTCTCTCACAAAGGCCAAAAAAGCTCACAAAAGAGCTTAAAAACCCAAAAAAGGGCTAAAAAACATAAAAAGCGCTTAAAACCCTAACTAGGGTTCCAAAAACCTAAAAGAGAGAAGAAGACAAAAACCCTAAAAAAATATTATAAAAATAGTGTGGAGGTTTCCATCAATAAGATTCTTATCCCTTTTTCATTATTCTATTCAGTGAGTACGTTGAGGAGCCATTATTCTCAAAATACTCACCATTTTTGCCAATCATTCCATAGCCCCACCATCTCCCATCCAGTACGTTGAGGCATCCTCCTTACCAACCAACCTATGGAGAGGCGGTCATTTCCAAGATCGGGCTCGGTGGCCCATTTTCAGAAAAAGAGGGTATAATTTTCATGCTTTTTGTTTTGATTTAGATTAGCTGTTTTTGCTTATTGATTTTTGTTTTACTAATATTGTATTTGTTGTAGCTTTCTTCCACAAACTCTACTCTTCTGCCCCATTGAAAGAAGGGAGGTGCTTTTGCGCGTAGAAAGGGTGAAAACCCTGCTACAAGTTTTATTAACGTGGTAATGATCTGAATTAACTTAGGGGAAAGGAACTCCTAATATACCCGGAAGTTTTCATGAACATATCTCTTTGACTTGGAATTTTGAGGATCTCAATTACAGGGACAGAAATCTTAGCGCTTGACAACCAATTACCCAAATCAATGTTTAGATCTAGAGGGGGAGGAGTTTTTACCTTTGGCATATGCTAACTTGGCTTGGTTGGGATCATGTTTTTCTTCCTCTGATAAACAACCCCTTTGTCAGGTGAAGGCTTCTCACCAAAATTCTTAATAGCTCAATTGTACCTTTTCCTGACTGTAGTCCTTAGCTTGCTTCCATTTTCCTTTTGAAATATGATGAACTTACCCTACATTGTTTATGTAATCATGACGTCTAGGATGTCCTGCAAAGTTGTTCATTTCCATTTGTTCTTGTTCCATAATGTAGCAAAATTTTGGATAAGTAGATTCTTCATGAAGTTCATAACAAGGCCGACAATAGGGAGGAACCTCATCAATCACCATGTTTTTTGTTTCAAGTTGATTTGGAGGTCTCTGCTCATAAGGAGGATACTTCTTTTACCACTCCTGGTTTTGTCTAGGTTGGAAGTTTTTATGACTTTGAGAGACCTGTTCTTTTTTCATGTTGTTTATCCTATTTTGCATAGCATTCATCTAGGAAGTACAGTTTATCATCATTTGTTTCATCATGTCAGCTACCTCTTTCATTGATTCCTTGCCTTCATCTTTTCTTAAGGTTCTATTGTTTTTCCTCTGGTATCGTGAGTTTTGGAAGATGAAGTGGTGCCGCTAACAAATCCTGGAATGTTAGACTTTCCTGCAGATTGCATGTTTTTGTCAATCTTCTCAGCTATTTCCATGGCTTTCTTCAGGTCATTAGGTTTTTTGTCTCTAAGTTGGTATCTCATTTCTCCCTCGAATGCTCCTGTGTAATATATGAGAATTGAGGTATCTGATGGTTTAATATTAACCAGGCATCTGCTTACCATATCCCTGAACTTTTTATTGAACTCTTCTATGGTTTCATTTTCCTTCTTTTTAGTGTTTGTTAAGGTAGCCAAAAGGTTCCTTTTCTCTTTCTTATCCCCCCATCTTTTATTGAATGCAGTTTCAAATTCCTTAAAGGTCTTGATACTGTCGTCATTCAGGGAGGTGAACCATTCAAAGGCATCAACTTCAAGAGATAAGGCAAACAACCTCATCTTTACATCTTCATGGTTGACGTTGTGACACCATTTATTGTAGTAGTGTGAAAAAACCAACAAATGAGACTTAGCAGTTATAGCATCATTTCCATAAAAGGATGGGGCCTTCTCAATGGCTTTATCTGGGATGTTATGAGGCTGCGCAATTACGGCAGAATAATCTAGAGGTTTAAACAAAGTACCCATAGTACTATGTGAATTATTTGATTGAGAAGTATCAACAATTAAAAGGTGAATATCTAAGATTGACTCAGATGAAAGATCGTCAAGGATCTTACGAGAAGCTAGCTTGCTTTTCCTCCTATGGTAAGCTTTTTCAGGCTCAAGAATGAACTGAAGCAAGCCTTTAGAGTTTCTTCTTGTAGAACACCTTGGTAAAATTAAAGGTATTGGAGTCGCCAGATGATCTGAGTAAGTTGATTAAACTACAACATTCATCAAACAAAGCGAAAACAAGAATAAAAACTCAAAAGTCATATTTCCGGAATAGAAATATTTATCCCCAACAACGACGCCAAAATGTTTCTGCCTAATTCGCACCTCGGGTAACGTGGCAGAAATCATCAAGCCATTGGGTGCGACCTTGGGGGCAAGCTCGAGCCAAGTGCCATCACCTGATACTTAGCTCCTTCGTCTAGGCCAACTCCTAGCGAAGCCAAGGGGGGTGGTCCCTATGATAAGTAAAATCTAAGGTTTTTACTCTATGAAAGAAATGATTGATTCTAGGAGTTAATGTGAAATGAAATAAAACCTTAGCAATGAGTTACCGGTGTTTGAATTGTCAATACTGTTGTTATTATAATTCAGCTGTAGTAACTCATTGCTAAGGTTTTATTTCATTTCACATTAACTCCTAGAATCAATCATTTCTTTCGTAGAGTAAAAACATCAGATTTTACTTATCATAGGGACCACCCCCCTTGGCTTCGCTAGGAGTTGGCCTAGACAGAGTAGTTGAGTATCAGGTGACAACACTTGGCTTGAGCTTGCACCCAAGGTCGCACCTAGTGGCTTGAAGATTTCTGCCACGTTACCCGAGGTGCGAATTAGGAGGCAACACAATTAATGATATGTAGAAGGCAAGATGGTCTTCTTTATTAGGATCCTTACTATGCAAAATAATAGGGACATCTTCATTGAAGTTACTATGTTTCTTGGACAAATCTTCTACGGGTTTATCCCTCGCATTCTCCTTAGAACTGACTAGTTTCTCTGTAGGCTTCTCAGTAATTGGCTTAAATTTCTCAAATATCTTTTCCTTAGGTTCTTCTAAGGTTCTCATGAAAACGTCTCTTTGACTAGGAATTTTAAGGATCTCAATTACAGGGACATAAATCTTAGCACTTGTTAACCAGTTACCCAAATCAATGTTTAGATCTAAAGGGGGAGAGATTCGTGGTAGAATTTAATTAGAAAATCTTTCCTTCTGTTTATGCATCATTTAAAAATTAAAATAAGCCCCCTTGCTCCCCGAGTATAGTCCATGGATAAGGGCTTGCCCGAGTACTGAACCTGGAAAGAGATTCTTGGGATTTACATTTTTTAATCAAACAATTTTGTTCAAAAAATCTTTAAAATCAACAAGGCCCTCATCCTCGTATGCTCTGCTTCCACTGCAGTTTTGTTTGATTAGTTGGTTGTATCGGAAAAGGATTTGGGCTACTAGTAATTAGTTTCATCTTTTAAATCAATCTCGCAAACAACGAAAATTCAGCGTTGTGTTTTGCTTCATGTGGGGAAATTGTGCAGAGGAAGCGGGAATAACTGAAAAGCGACTGCGGGGCCCCGCTAGGCTACATCCTTGTTCGTGTAGTGTTGAACATCCCCTGGTGATTCCATTCAACCAACATTTCCTCGTGTGCTACCACACTTGGTGAGTCTGGACATATTTCCTCTACCTTCGTGGTATATCTGGAATACAACTCCTTGATAAATACCAACGAGTGAAAGATATTAGAATGCCACAAATCAGTCAAAACAAAACAAATAATTTACACTACTCAGAATGCTCAAAAATTGTAAATTTTTGATTGAAAAAAGGCACTTTGAGAGACTAATTCAGATTTAGCTTGAAATGAAACTTTTAAAGGAACCTAGATCTGATATATATGCATACTTAAAATCAGATTTCAGATATCAGATTGATGTATCTAATTTTATTAAGCATAGAGAAAAAGTAACCAAGAAAAGAGATTGAATTTTTAGAGAAGAAGCGAGAAATCCTCAAGCCTGTGCTTGAAAGAAGTGAAGGAGAGAGGGATTTGCAAAACAAAGAGGTTAAAGACAACAAAATTGATGTTGTAGAAAAGAAGTGGATGCAACCGAGATCCAAGACCCTTCTACCTAATATGATCCTGTAAAATTTAGACAATTTCTCATACAAACAAGGTTAATCCAGTCAATCTCATCAACAAAAAAGCAAGAGAACATAAGTATAAACCAACTATAGTTTGTTTCTCTTACAATATTCTGATAATGAAATGCAAATAAGTAAATTGACAGCAACAAATACTTATTCAAAATAAACTGGATCTAAACACATTATTTGACAAAAAAAAGCATGAGATTCAACCGATTCCACCTCAAAATCAACCAAGTTACAAGCTCACAATGCAATGCCACATATCAGCCTCCAAAGCCTTCAATCTTATTAAAAAAATATGCAATAACATTAATACAATGAGCAGAGGTTCAATACATCCTCCTGAATGAGGAGAAAGACCCTGCTTGTATAGCTTGAAAATAGCCCAATCCCCAAGGGGGTGCAATTCCCAATGAGGAGGTGGTTTTGGGAGTTGAGAGAATGGTGGGAGGAGGTTTGAATTGGTGAGAGGGGACACGCACCCTCCATGAGGAGAATGCGCCCCCCTTTGATGGGGGTGAGTTGGAGCTCCTCCCTTGATGACTGAAGATGCTCCTCTATGCTCATAAATGCCACACACAAGATCCTCAACAACTATGGCACCTCAGAGACAAGTACTAGACAAGCTGCCTTTGCTTTAGGAATTGGATTTTCTCCAATTTTCCCATTTGTTTGACCCTCTAAGTCATTTTGGAGATAAAATCAAAATTAATAATTGAAAATTACTAATTTGACTCTCAAAAGTGGATTTCGGGGTTAAGTGGGGGCTCTGGGTCCAAAAACGAGCATCCCCATGACCAAATTGGCTCCCTAGGCGCAATTTTATGACCTTTTGAACTTTTACAATTAAAATACACCTTATCGATGATTTTATTAAAAATCCAAAAATTGAAAAACCAATGAAAGACTAAGCGCATGTCCATGAAACTTTGGGACTATGACTATCCCGGTATAATATATAGACCCTAGGCTTTAATAACCTTTTAAGACATAATCACCAATTTCACCATCCCGAGTTTGGAGGATTTTGGGTGAAAATCTTGAAAATTATATGTCGCTTAAAAAAGCATCATATAATCGGCGAGGGGAAAAAAACTCAAGGATGATGACCTTGATGACCAATCGCCAAGAAGGCCAAGCCTTTTACAAAAGAAACCATCATGCTATGTCATTTATTACAATTCCCTAGAGGGGGTGTGGACATGCAAAAAAGGGACCACAACTGGCCCTGATGAAACCATGGAACTTCCTAAGCACCGAGTAAGAACAATTGATTTGTTCCGATCCTTGGTGGCTCACTTGAAAAATACCCTAAGTGCAACTTAGTGGATAACAGGGACAAAGCACGATTTTGAGGTTGGGGGAGATGTTAGTGGGCCTCTTAGGTCCTTGAAAATGTCATCATTTAATGTAACAAGGCATTGGGTAATGTAAATATATGAATGTAATTGTATAAACAAAGTAAATGATAAATATGCAAGAGATTATAACGAATGATTAGTTGGACGGGTGCAACTGCCCCAACCATACTGATGGTTGTATACATACTAATTAGTTGCATGTGTATGGTTACGATGCAATATCTTTCTTGAATATGTGTTGAAACCCTAGTTGCAACACCCACCTCTGAAGATCACTAAATCCTTAGAGGAACAAGTAGTGTACTCTATGAACTAGTACTATTTGTTGGCGAAGTGTTGTGATTCATTTGAATCTATGCACTAACTAGATGACTTGGGTTGATTTGCTTATCTCTTGGCCATGAACGTGTAGAAAGATGACTCCTCGTATGCTTTACAACATGAAACTTATGCTAAGGCCCTCCTTGGTTGGTTTTCTGATCAAACAACCTCTTCCTGTAGTGCTTCTTCACATGGCCCACCTTACCATAGTACTGACATGTGATGTTCTTTAGACTCTTAGTTGCACCCTCATCACTACCTTGACCTTTCCTGTTTTCCCATTTGCCTTTGCCTTTGACATTGGTTGTAGAGGCCTGTTTTGTACCCTCGACCTCACTAGTGCCATCAAAGTGTTTCTTCCATCTGTCATGTTGTAAGAGGTTATTGCATAGATCTTCAAACTTGAGTTCAACATTCGTAGTGGTGATGTTTGGAGCCCCAAATAATCTCATAAACATGTGGTAAGATTTTTAGCATGATTACCGACATGTGCTCTTGTTCCATTTTTCAGCCAATGGCTAACAATTGTTCTTTGATATCTTTGATCCACATGCACCCTGAATCTGTTGCCAGATTTTAGGAAGTCTCACGATTAAATTCTCTCGATCCAACTAGGAGGTAGATCAAGTTGAAGTGCCCATACTACTGATGCCAATGTGTACTGATGTTTGATGCACTCTTGGCTGCCAATGCATGCTCCTTGATATGTCCAATGTTGACTAGTTTGAATAGTCCATGATGCTCCACACCAAAAGAAATAATCTTCATCTCCTTGTCAACTATGTAGCATTGTGATTACTAGAGTGGACATCTAGCTAGGGGCAATGTCTCATAATTTGACTGATAGTAGATTAATCTCCATGCCTAGCACATAGTACACATTGAGGAAAATCAACATTTTCCTTACAAAGGAAATTTAGACATTCACTTCCCAACTATTGCGTACTCTTCCCCACCACCAAAGATCATTTAATTCTTAAAGGAATGGGTAGTGTACTTCGTGAACTAGTTCTGCATGTTGGTGAAATGTTGTGATGCACTAAGCATATTACTTGAGCTAATATGTTGGCTGCTTGGCCATGGATCCATAAATGATTGACTCTCCCACCACGCTCCTGCTCTCGCCGTGAAGATTCTATTACTGTGAGCTTCTGTTTTGGGGTCACTCCCGTTCCTGCCCCTATAGGAAAAAAATAATCCTAGAATTGCACTCTTGCAAGCACTCCAGCCTGAATAATTGTTAGGAAATGGTGCTCCCCCTCCCGCTTTGCTCATCCTTTGCTCTACGTTCCTCTTTATGCTTTGGTGACATGGGCTGGAGGAGAGGCAATCTAAAAGTTGGAGAGGGTGTTATTGAGGTGACAGTGGGTAGTCCCTCTTAGTTACCTTTGGGTTAGCATATTCTTTTGGGCTTTAATTTCACATTCTAGTTTAGGAGGTAACACATCTTATTATTATAAGATTTAGATAAAGTTAAGAACAAAAAAGAGTTCAGGTACCAAGAAGCGAGATTATAAGTGTGTCCATTAGTACTTTCTCTTTGAGTACAAAAGAATATAAGGGTAACTAGGTTATCTAAGAGTAACTATTTGAAAATTTGATGTACTAAGGATCATATATCAAGGAAGAATAAGGAAAAGAGGTATAATTAATTAAAGGATTAATAGAGGGTATAGCCCACAAAAAATATCAGAGTTATGGGGTAAGTTTCAAGTTGAATAAAAGGTTATAAAATAAATCTCTATGTTCCCATTTAAAAGGGGTTATTCAAGTTTATTAAATAAAGGGTCTAAGTCAAAAGTTCGGAAAGATATATTAAGAATTTTATTAAACTAATTTAAGTTTCAATATTAAGGGTATACTTGGAAAAAAACAACTATGAAAACAAATGGGGTCTAGTGATGATAAAAAGGACAATCCTCTCATACTTATCCAAATGTGTTATGACTCCAGTAGAACTTAAGGGATCATTCAAGGAAAGGGTATTAGCATAGCCATTTGCCTGACCACCAAGAAAAATCACTTTAATGTGGACTTGGCGAATCAAATGTTAATTCCATAGGCAAGTATATTATAAAAGAAAAACACTTTTAGTGATGAACAATATGAGATTAAGGACCGACAACTAACAATTGATAATTACAAATACATAGTTGTGTTGCCGCCTAAAACACACTTGGACACGGGTAAGTCTCCCAACTGCTGTGTGTGTTCCCAAGGGCAACTTATGAGTTGAGAACCCATTGTCACCTCGGTTCTAAGCTCCTTCGTTTAGACCACAACTCCTAAAGGCCAAGGGGGGTAGTCCCTACTTACTAAGTTCCTTTTTTGAAGAATGTTTTCTAGGAGTTGTAAATTACAAAAAAAGACAATCAGCGTGCAGTGATGCAAATATTTCAATGTCAAGCAAAACCCTTTAACAATCAACCAGTAATGTATGAAAGAGAGAACAATCAAATAATCAAAATGACCAATGCCGTCTCTACTCGGGCTATGGAGTCACAATAATCAACTTCAAATAATTTTCTAAAGGTGAGAATCCAATAATGAGCAAAGAAATCATAAACTTCAAACTAGAAAATATATGAACTTCTTTACTACAAGAATGAAAACTCACAAAATTTATGGAATACAAATACCATAAATCTTACCAAAGCAAATTAGTATGCTTCCTTGGCCAACCAAACTTGTGTAGCTCCTTAAGCATGGAAGCAAATCATCAATGAGAACAATGCACACAAGATTCCTCCAAAGATTTTGATTAACAAAGCCAAATGGCTGAAAATTACAATGGCCCAAGCAAAAGCAAGGGAAAGAATGAGAACATGAGCAAGAGAGTGGGTGTGAGTGTGTTTTTGTGTAACCTAAATGAGGAGGGGAAGCCTCCTTAAATAGGAAAAATGAAAGAGAGAGGCTCTTTTTAATGCTAGCCAAGTGTCACAAGGGAGAGAGGGGGCCAAAGAGAGGGGGGCGAATTTGCTCAAGTAGGGCAAAACGAAGGTTTGAGATCTCAAATATGGGGAGAGAAACCCCTAATTTAATGCTTCCAACCTTATTGTTATGTCAAATGGGGAAGAAACCACCATAGTGGGGCCCTTTCCATTGACTTTAGCTCACCCAATCAATCAAAGAGAGAAAGGGGCACCCCCCTAGATTCGGCAACTCAAAACTTGTTATATGCTTGCTTGGGGGCCCCCCTTTGGGTCTTAAATTTGTCTTAGGAACATAATATAAACATTAGAACCTTTACTTGGCCACCCCAAGTGACTATAGTCACTTTTCCAAAATTTGGCTCTCTAATTAAATGTCCAATTTCCTGATTTCCATGACTGACCTGGGCAAAGGTGACCAAAACCATAGTAATATTTGTCTGAATGACTTCAAACTTGGCCGAAGGGTGTAGGGGTGCTCATGCCATTTGTCTTGAGTACCCATACCCCTATACAACATTAAAAGGGACCAAGTAACCCTCTTTTACATTACAACAAATTGTCCTGAGTGACAATTTTTAATGACCAAAAATTTAAAAAACCTATGCAAATCTTAATGAAATTCCGCAAGACTCTGGATAATGTCTAGCATGGTAATATAAAACATTCCTGGGCCCCAATCACCCCATGGACTCGATCACTAGAACACCTTTCACCACTTTGGAGAAAATTTTGAGTGAAAAACTCAAATAATTAAAATCTCTAAAAAGAAATTTTAATTATCCAAGTGAAAAAACACTCGATGAAAGGACTTCCCTAATGACTAAGTCTTAGGTGATCAAGTTACAAAAAACTAGACCTTCATGTTGACATATTCTTACAAAATCCCCCGTAGGGGGCGGAAATTTCATAGAGAGAAGAAGAGAAGAAGAGCTGCCTTGCTTGATATAATCATTAAGTACTTCATTTTTATTTTCAAGGCACATCCAACATGTGCACGGTACATCGTTGTCCACCTAGTTGGTTTTGGTGGTCAACAAGTTGAATTCAATGTTAAATCTATATATCAAAACTAACTTGACATGATTCGAGGTTCAACGTGGATGGAAACATTGCCGACCTTCATCTTAAACATCAAGAAGTTGTTAATGTTCTCCTGTAAGAAGAAGTAACATTGCAATATGTTACTATGAAGTTAGATAATAGATTCAGTACCTCATGAAAATACTTTTTTATAATATCTCAAGTTTGGTCCTTAAAGATAATCAGAAGTCGGTACACAAGATCTAGAAAGAAGTTGAAAGGGTTATGATGGATAAAGATGAAATTTCTTTCCGTAAGAATGATAGTCAAAGTTTGATCACATAAATTAAGAAGTTATAAAGCCAAAAAGGTCACAAGAAGAAAAACTGGAGGAACTTACTAGCAAGAAATCAGTGGTTGATAAAGAAACAATGACTGATCCTGTTGAACAAATCTTCAGAGATAAAAATCCAAGTCATGGAGAAAGGAACCATTACAGATCCGGTCAACATCACAAAGCTGCATCCAAGTGTACTTACTAATAGGAATTCAGTGATCAACAAAGCAACACAGGTGTATGCAGATACTACTAAAAATGAATCAGGAAAACACAAGTAGGATAAGGAAAAATCATACTACAATAATAGCTTATCAATTTCCTAATCACAAGAATTGATACTTCAACTAATCAGTGTCCTCAATATCAACAAGAGCAGTTGACAGTTGACTTATATTCCAAAGAATATTGATGCTAGTACAATCAAGTCTCAAAATAAAAGAATCATCTTGGGAACGCTATAAGCACACAGTTCCAGAAAGGATCAAATTAGGTTGGTTAGACCCTTTTACAATTCGGCAATTTTGTTCAATGCTTAGAAGGCCATTTTGTTTTGTATTGTCAGTAACCACAACTCTAAGAATAGAGAATCGTCAGAAAGGCATTACAAGCCTTTGACAAGAGATAAGGCTTTTCCATAAATATGCTTTAAGGACAAAACATTTCCAAAGTGGAGGGAAATGTAATGAACATTACATATATATATATATATATATATCAAATAAATAATTAATAAATATAAATAAATGACAGATCCTACCTAAGACATGACCTAATTAAAGGACATGAGCTATCAACCATAGTGACTAGTCAATGCATATAACTATATCGTCCCATGGCATTGTAATCATATCATTCTATCATCTATTCTATTATCTATCATATTTGTATTCATTATGTATATTATTTATCCTATATAAATTTCTGTCGGCTATCCTTCTTAAGTTGGATTTTTGTTAGTAAGGAACTGTTGTTCATTTCACAAGGACATATATCCTCCCATGTTTATAGATCCTGAGTGTATAATCTAGAATGTTGACCCTGTTCTCAATAAAATGAAGAGCATGAAATGAGGATTGATTGGCCTTTTTGATCTAGGAAGCATTAACAGATTTTGTAAATTCCCAGCTCTTCATGTCCACATTTGACAAGGTTGTGTAGATGAGTTCAAAGCCAGTAAGGATCCACAGTAGATAGTGAACAAATGGTGGAATCCCTCTTAGCCTTTCAAAAGACTTGGTGTTGGGAATCAGGATCTACTTTTGGCCCAATATTTGCTGGAAGAAGCAAAATATATGATATTGATGATGGGCAAAGCTTATGGAGCACCAGATACACAATACGTGTAGTTAAGTTGGGTACACAATATTCATGAAGTTCTATACTAGGGAACCATTTTCAGTTGGGAATATATCATTTCAGGCAGTTTTTCCCAGACGTTACTAAAAGCTAGAATGCAAGGATCAAAGAAACCATCGAGGTTCTAAATGGTTTCTTTTCTCATGGATTGCATGTGTGCAGATGCTGACTTCTATACCCTTATTTAGCCTTGGTCAGTAGATATTTAACCAATGCACGTTACTCCCAGGTATTGTGGAAGTCAAAGTATGAACAAGAATATTATGGTATATACAATAAGGTGTTGCCACCCATATCTCAAATATATATCACAAGTATTGTCCACAGTTTAGCTCATTAGCTATCAAAGAAATAAAGTTAATCAGGGATTGATATGTTGGGGGAGAAAGAAGCTAGATCAGAATATATTGACTCATGGAGCTTCTTCATACCCTCCCAAATATGTACCCAACAGAATAGTCATCTGCAAGATCGCCTACAAAACAGCTCTACACAGGGCATTGACAACTTTAAAAGTGAGTGAAGAAGCACTAGCCATTCTTCCTATTAAAATCAAGCATTATTAATTGATAGATTTTATACATGCTGAAGTGATAGTCCAACAAATAGATGCATATCATTTTTGGGTGGAGCCACTCGGAGTGCATGATCCTCACTCCATGGTGAAACATCATTCTAACGCCCAGAAGAGCACTGGGTCTATGGCCATCAATGCCTCAAGGAGGAATAATTGTACAGAATGGCTAAGAACTATGCAAAGATTGAAGTAGGAGGGGAAAGAAGTTACAAGAAGAGTTGAACGTGGTGAATTCAGGGCAGTCTAAATTCTCAAAGATAACTTTAGGGAAGGGTCTCAATGTCCAACATCTTCAGCTAGAGGCCAATGCGGATATGGAAAAAGAAGATGTTTCAAAGAATGCACAAGTGGATACTTCCAAGGCAGAAAATGTGTAAGAGGTAGAGACCATTACAACCATTGCTGCCTTGGTATCCAAGTTTTTAAGCCTAGAAAAGCATCAATATCAGGAAAGACAAAGGGTTACATTGGTGAAGCAGTCAAAAAATGTGCAAGCAACATAAGGATGTAGTATGAGAGAAGAACAGGATAAGTGTGTTGTACTTGATTCAACAAACCAAGCTTTTGGACATGCACCATGGTTAGTTGAGTATTTGAGTTTTCAACTGCGAGGGAGAGGAAACTGATGTCCAAAGTCAGAACCTTGAGAAATTGACATACATGATAAACAGGGATTGAGCACCAAAATTAATTATACAGACCACTGAAGAAGTTTCCCTTGGTACCAAAGTTGGGCATCTACTTGCCATTTGTGCATCCCAAATTGCATTCGTTGAGATTTCCAACACAATATTGCAAGAAATGCATGTAGAAATCCTGGTGAAAGATGGAGAGATTGCCAATCTCAAAGAACATATTGGAGTTCATACTATAATGTCTAGTAGAAAAGCAACGCTTGTTTAGGTGGTTACTCTGCTATGCTTGTAGATATGCATGCTTTTCCGGAGTTGGTGAAAGCATATAGTATGAAAATTTGAGTTAATGCATTGTACTATGTGACAGGAGCAGTATTTACCGATTCTAAGTGGAGCACCAACTTGGGGCAAGTTTGAAATTTTGTAATTGCAGGCTCAGTTTGCTTTTGATGAATCAAGTGTGCAAAGCATGTAGGCACAAATTGCTAGTAGATTATATGACATCTCTCATGTACTATTAGATTTGTATAGATAAGGACCTTCGATCTTTTGCTATGGTGTCAATCAATTTTTATTGGCTATTCATGCTTTTAGTTTACACCATATTGGATTTCAATTCCAGCTTCCTTTTAATTTGCTCCTAGTACAAGGATTTACTTTCTGCATTTTGCTTTTGCAACCTATACAGAAAAACAAATAAAAATCATAAATCACTTAAAATGAATCCAATTGTTAGTGCCACATACTGGAGGATCCACTAGTAATGTTATGCTTCTGCAATCTACAACGTTTCAACAGCTCGTTTGGTAGAGAAGGGCTAAAATTTTTCAAAAGGCCAAGTGTGGGGCTGCCCGTGTATGGTTGGCCATGACCGGGATCCTTGGTTTTACTCTTGGAAGTACTATGGCTTAATGGCATTGCTAACTACCCTTTATTGGGCTTTTAGCCATGGGGTTGGTGTCCAGGGCTTCCAAGGGTAGGCCATTGGATCACATGAACACCATGTTTTTTCTTCCTTCAAGGTGTTAGGGAGGTTATCCCTATCCTATCAACCCTCTCACACCCCACTTGGACCTTCTTTGCATCTGTTTAGACCCTCTCTAGCCAAAATGGCCCTGTGACGTCATCCTTTGATCAAGCCTTAAGCTAATGCAAGGGGGACATTGAGGGATATTTCATCACTCTAGGGTTAGTTGGGGCATGACGTCCCCATTAGACTCGGCCTCTCCATTAAATTGAGGTGTTAGCTTGCTCATTCTAGCAAATTTCGTCATTTTATGCTTGTTTTAGGGTTAAGTCCCCAACATGTGGGTGACATTCCCTAATTTTATCTTATTTTACATTATTTTAGTATTTTATTGTTTTAATTTTTCAAATTGACAAATTAAGACATGTAGGCTTGATAAAAAAATTAAATCTTGTGCTAGGATAGATATAAATATCCATTCCAAATTCATTTGTAAATCACAAGACTTGGGATAAAATCAGTGAAGCACCACTCAGCTAGTACTCGCGAGTACTTGCGAGTATGGTTGAGTCGACCTTCTGAACGAGTACTCTGTGCAAACTTGGCCCAGACTCGCCATAATCGGCATACTCGCCAAACACGCTGTTACTTGCCGCATGCTCGCTAGGACTCGGTTGGAGTCAGCACAACACAACATAGGAAGAAAAGCCCCGCAGAAAATTACTCAGACGTATTGTTTCAGTTTCTCTGATTGTGTGACCAGTGAACCATCTCGACCTAATACGACTCTAAGACCATGGACTTAAAGAGCTCACTGAGCTTCACCTGGATCAATGGCACCAGCCGCACCACACTTTTTTGCGCCATTTACTAATATCGTGATTTCATTATTGCCTATTTTGTTGAAATCACACATCAGCGCCATTGTTAACTGTCGTTCGTTGAGGCTGATTTTGAGGATACCAATATGTACGGCAGTGGCAATAGGTGCATGGTTGGGTAATATGCCAATTTGTACACTATATTGGATAAAACGATTTCTTATTTTTAGGGTTTCTGATCACAGATCCCTCATTCTTTAGGGTTTGAGGTGATACTACAAATCCCTTATCTTCTCACCCTTTTTACCTAAATTGCAAGCATTTCATGTGTATTATATTTAATACACTATATTGGATAAAACGATTTCTGATCACAGATCCCTCATGCTTTAGGGTTTGAGGTGATACCACAAATCCCTTATCTTGTCACCCTTTTTACCTAAATTGCAAGCATTTCATGTGTATTATATTTAGTTGCATTGCATGCTAACTTAGGGCTGCATTCTTAAACCTTAAGACCCTAAAAATTCAGAAAAACCCTAAAAATTACAAAATTCAAAACCCTAAAAATATAAAAAGATCTGTAAAATATAAGCTCACAAGGGGCTGCGCCCTACCTAACTTCCCCAAAAATCTTGAAGGGTGTCATCATTAGCCTAGTTGGACCAGCCAAACCCTAGTCTGAACATGTTGACTGTTGACTATTAGGGCTGTGAAGGTCTGCGTTGACTGGTGCATCAAAAAATTCAAAACATCAAAAGCTCACAAGGGGCTGCGCCCTACCTAACTTCCCCAAAAATCTTGAAGGGTGTCATCATTAGCCTAGTTGGACCAGCCAAACCCTAGTCTGAACATGTTGACTGTTGACTATTAGGGCTGTGAAGGTCTGCGTTGACTGGTGCATCAAAAAATTCAAAACATCAAAAATATCAATTTTTTTACAAATCCGAACCCGCAAAGGGCTGCGCCCTAGTGGATTTCTCCATCAATTCTGAAAGGCGTCCTAATCTGCTTTGCCTAGAGGTCTTAATTAGCCAAACGAAGTTTTCTGCATACTGTCAAATTGGTTAGGGCAGTGAATTTTTTAACCCTGGTTGGTGAAGTAAGCTCGCCTTGAGTATGTGCTTTCTTGCATCTCTAAACCGAGATTTTGATATCTTTTTAAATCCCTTTTTATGGCTGTCTCTGCTGCGTGTGTTACAGGCTGCTTATTTTTTTTATTTTTTGAGTAGCAGACATCTCCTTATTCTTGTGGTTGTAATACTTTTTGGCTTGGTAAAGTATTGTTTTAAGCATAGTTGCATGGGTACTGCTCCCGGGATTTTGGCAACCCGTACTTGGCATTTCCCCACTCCTGGGAGCTTGGGAGCTGGTACGAAACGTCCCCTTTTTGTAGGGAGCTTCTTTGGGAGCTTGGGAATTTTTCAGGAGCATTTTGGGAAATTGCTTTTGCTGCTCCCTTTTTATTGGGAGCTTGTAGAAGCTTCCGACCATTTGTAGCCCAAAATCATAAGAAAAGTGTTGAAAATCAATTGAATAATTGTTGTTTATTGTGAAGAAATGACCAATAATAAAAATTTCAATTGAATCTATTAATGATGCCAATTTTTTTATTTTCAAGGTTATATAAATAAATAGGGTTCACACCTGTTAAATGTTTAGATCCATTCACACTCAAAATATAAGCTGCTAGTATACTTAAGTGAATATAAATGGATCTTTATACAATACTAAGATATTGAACAACTTTAATTCATGTCTCAAATGTTTATAGCTAGATTCACACTGACTGATATAGCAATTTAGGATCATAAACCACATCAAACTCAAAATGCCAAAGAAATTGAAAGTTTGTTAGTTGAACTTGAAACAATCAAGTTCATTCACATTAGAAGTAAGTAGTAGTTACCATAAAAAAATGCAGAGGCATGCAAATATTATGCACTCTTAGGAGCAATAATATAGATGGAGTTGGAACAAGGAATTGGAAAAACATTGAATTTTATGATTTATGAAGCTATTGGTGCTCCGTACACATATATGCAACTGCCTTTACAAACTTGTACAATGGGATTTATCATCATTTGTATAATGTGGACCTTAGAGGAGTGAGAAAATTTAGAAGGATTGAATTTCATGACACTACTAGAGGCTTAAGAGGATAAAATAGTTTAAGCTATAAAATTAATCAATTATGTTTTTAAAAATTAATATATATTATTGCCGCTCCCAACCCTATGTTTCCTGCAGATTTGGACGAAGCTTTTAGCCATACCGAATACTCATACCCGCGTTCCAGAAACTTGTGCAACATAGGTTTTAAGGCTGTTATATATTCTGATATACAGTGATTGTTGCAAGCAAAGGAGTATATTAAGATCAGATTTTATATCAGGCCTTACTATTGCCCTATCTCATCCATATCACCAGCGTTTTGTGTATGACTGCTGACAAATATTGATTGATTACAGCAGCATATGAATGAGCAATAGTGGAGTTTGAGACTGATTTTTTTCCATGATATTAAATGCATGACCGGGAATACTTTGTGAGCTGTTATCTGCTGGTATATATCAGATACTATTGAAATCGAGTAGTTGTTAAGGATATAAAGGATAAGTACAGATCTCATAATCTTAAATTAGGGCTTTGATTAACTTGACTTAACATTCTGAAACCTTGGATTGCCATTGATTAACATACTGAAAGGTTATGCTATAATATCAAATGTTTACTGCTTGACTCCATTTCAAAACGCTGGTTCCTTTGCTGCTCATAATTATAGTGCTATATATCAACACTAAGTCAACATACTGTGACATACATTGCTATTGATGCTTGCACTAAGAAGTCATTACAGTATTGATAATTGTCCCTGCCATCTGTTGGTTGAACGAGTGGTTGGCAGAATTAACTCCTCCATGGTTCAGATAATCTTTGTTGTTGATTAATTCTACCCCATATAAGGCACTGATCTATGTCATAAAGGTTGTTGGAAGGTATCTGTGTGTTGTGTTGACAGGTATCTTAATTAGGGCTCTCTCTTGGGTTGAGGAGTTCCCGAAGTAGTTGAGAGATTGAAGCTGAGGTGACATTGGGTTTGAATCTCTCCATATGATTGCCATTCACTAGCATGTGCCCTGAAATAGGCTAATAACCTAGGCTTCTAGTTTGAATGGTAACACTTGCAAACCATACTTTGAGAGTTTTATTGTGGCAGAATGTGTGCATTGATGACAGTCAAAAGACTGCGTTAACACAATTATTATTCTTTTTCATTTGACATTGCATATATTAATTATTCAACTTTTAGTATTTAAATTATCATAATTTAAAACTGTAGTGTCACATTGGGTTTGAGTCTCTCCTTATGATTGCCATTCACTAGCATGTGCCTTGAAATAGGCTAATAAACTAGGCTGCTAGTTTGAATGGTAACAGGTGCGAACCATACTTTGAGAGTTTTATCGTGGCAGAATGTGTGCATTGATGACAGTCAAAAGACCGCGTTCACAGTTCACACAATTATTATTCTTTTTCATTTGACATTGCATATATATATTATTCAACTTTCAGTGTTTAAATTATCATATTTTAAAACTGTAGTGTTGACCTGTGGTTAAAATATTTCAGCTCAACTGGTTAAGATACTTTCTTAGTTAATTCGATATTAATAGATTATCAATTCCTTTTAAATACAAGATATTGAATTGTAACAAGTTTTACTTTTATAAGCTACAAAACCATACTTGTGCTTCCTTGTGTTCTATTATTTATTTTTCAAAAGGATAGTGTCATGTCAAGTCTATAATTAACCCGTGTTGATATTTTAAATGTTCTATTTATTTCGTGAATGGATTTTCATATTTACTCTTTTTCAGATTGGGACACAATTTTACCCTTGTAGCTTCACAGTGCTTGATTCTCCTAATTTGGAATTTATTTTTGGACTGGATATGCTACGCAAGCATCAGGTATTGAAGTTTCCTTTGTCTAAACATTTTCTTGGCTTGCATTTTTGGTTTTCAAATTATGATAGAATTCCGACTGTATATCGTGTGTTCCAGTGTCAAATTGACTTGAAAGACAATGTTCTTCGTGTTGGTGGAGGAGAAGTATCTGTGCCATTTTTGCAAGGTTAGCTTTTCCTTACTCTTGAAGTTGATACTTATGAAGTAATTAGATTTGCAACTTGCCATCGTTGATAATACTAAAACAATCCGTGTATGCCTTAGATATGTGTGTTTCTCCCAAGTAAAAGCCATTTACATATATCTGGGCGATGTCTTTTGCAGAATGAATGGCATTTTATGATGTGTTGATTTGGGTTGCTTGCGTTTAGTCAAGAAGGCACCAAAGCCATTTTCCTGTACTTCAATGCTCCCACATTGACATTTTATGTAAAAAATTTGAATTTGGGCAAAGTTTTTCTGGTATAATGACTGCAATATTTTTCTTTTGTGACAGAAAAAGATATTCCAAACCAGTTTCTTGGTGAAGAAAAATTTGCAAATCAAGGAGCATCTGCTTCAGCTGTAAGTGTGAATAAATTCTTCTCTAGGAAAATATTTCCTATTGAAAAGTTTGTTAATGTATCCCCCTTTTTGCACTCGTGAATATTGAAAAAGTGGCAAATAGAGTGAGAATCTTGCTGATTTCTTCTATGATATTTCTTTCATATTTTATGGTGTGTAAAAGAAGTATCCTATCCATGAAGCATATTTCAAGTGGCTTCTACATTCTGATATAAAATAGGACTCAATACCTTTATAGCTATCATAAAGTGGCGTGTGTAGCAGCAGTTCTTCTTCCCACCATTAAACATGTCTATATTCTATTGTGATATTGGTGATGTACCTGTGAAGATGCTAATTTATTCTTTTTTGAGGTTTCTGAAAGAACTTTAGCATTACTCCTTCTCTAGGATGCCTTCTCAGATTATGAACTAGGTCTTGATATTGGGGTTAAAAGTGTATTCTAGGAAATGCAATGGTCAAGAAACCTCCTATGTAATACTTTTATACTTTGTCAGTGCATTCTACAATCTGTGGTTAGGACTGTTTTGAGGTGGTTAGCACAATTTTTCATGCATTATTGATGAGGGCACTATCTTCCTTAGTGGTTGATTGGCCAAAACTTAGGGTTTTGTCCTTGCATTTACTATGTTTGACCATATCTTCTAAAGGACTCCTCCATGTGGAGCATGATTTGTATCTTCATGTATTATCTCTCATTGATTTAGTGGTGTACCCCTCCTCACATGGTTAAGGTGGTTAAGGTTTTGGTATTTTTTTCATGCCATGAGGATATTTTATTATCTTCTTTTGAGGAGTTAGTTACTCTCTCTTCCTATATAGGAGATACTCATCTCATTATATTTTTTTGCTAGAAAGTGGAGAATAAAATTGCTCTTGTTAGTCTTTGTTTTAATTTTCTTTTATGTTAGTGTGTTGGGTAAAATATTGAAGAAGTAATTAGAAGTAGTGAGCCTTGCATGATAAGATTGAGGTAAATAATTTCTACCATTTTCTTGTTTTACTTATTAAATTAACATTGTATTCAGCTTATGATAGATGTTATGTAGAATTTGTAGGCTTTGCAATGTTGCATGCATGTTTATCTAGAAACTCATATTTGAGATGTTACTTCAGATTTGAGCTTTTGAGTCCTCTCTTTGTTAAATGAAACTCATATTTGGTTATCAAAAACTAGGACAAGGGTTTGAGCTTTTCTACCCTCTCCTACTCTTTGATCACCAAAGCTTCTCTTGCTTCCTATCTGACCCCTTTTCCCTTTTCTTTTAAGCAACTAAGGCACTAGTCAAGAGATTTAGAAGTCCTTCTCTTAGCCACACAAAAAATTAAATTTCTATTATTCTTTAAACTTTTGTATTTTATTTTAAATCTGGAATTTATCTCTTATTTCACACATTAGATTGAGCAAAGATAGCAAAGTTAAACCCTCTTTGAAGGATGCATTTCATTTCTGTCGTGTTATCATATTCTCATGGTTAAATCTCACTTCATAATAATCTTTTACATGCTGGTTACAAACTGAATTAACTTAGTAGGAATGCTAGTTTCCAGATTTAATTTTATCCTTAAGTTAGTTCACTTCGCATATATTTTGATGGGCTAAACCTTTACTGTTCTAGAGTTATTTTTACTTAATCATTTTGAGCACTCTTATACAGTTTTGCTTAAATAGTTTTCCGATTTTGGTTTATTTTTAACATGGCTTATTGATACATCATTTACACCTAATAAATCTGAAATCTAATTATTGTTGTTAGCATACAAGCACTTCTCTCTTCTATGTTAATATCATATTCAAGTAACTAAATCTTTGGCACTCTAAGCAATAGTTATTTGTCACTTTTTCTAGCTTCATTGCACAAATTTTCATTATTTAAGGCGTTGGAAAGTTCAGGTTGTTTTAACCACAATATCTCTTTTACAAGCATCTCATGTTGGTTACTAAACAATTCTGAAAATGCTGATTTATTTTTGGAATGAATGACCTTATTCTATTGGAAAAACCAACAGTAGAACAAGAGTCCAAAGTTGTTTAATTTATATTTTATGGGATTCAATTTTCAGAATTAATTCACAATTGTCCTTAAATATTTAAGCTGGTTCACTTGTCCATCTTCTTTATGCTTTAAAAATTCAATTTCATTGCTGATCTTGTACACTTAACTCATCATTTATCATACATTACAACAACTATATTGAGATGATCAATACTTGCTAACGGGATGCACTTGTTGTATTTTAGCACTTCTTTTACTACTATTGATTTAGTTTTTGTTGCAACAAGTTATTATTTCTCACTTGGTATTTCACTTAAGGCTTTGTTTCCTATATTCCATGTTTATATTTCATATGCAAACAATGCTTTATGGTTTATGGAGGCTTTAATCATCATTTCAGTTGGTTTAATTTCTGGAGTCTTTAATATCTCTTCAATTTTCTAATGCATTAGATTTCTTTAACTCCTGGGCCATAATTCACCCTTAATCTAATTGATTTGCCTCATCTCTTGACACTTAGTTGTTCTAGGGAATCCCCCCATGTGATTTCTTTAAGTCACTAAAGAGAAGGGAAGTAATAGTAGGTGATAATTGAATTACTTCCACAATTTCACTTGTCTAGAACCTTTTTGAGTCCTTGCATTTAGGGTGCTAGTTTTTGAGAGAACGGGGAGTAAATCTTTTTGTGTACCCAATGTCTAATATGAAGGTGATGGTAGTAGATGAAAAGGAAATGGATATATATATATTACTTAAAAGTTAAAGTCCCTTGGAATCTCAATTTTACCCTTTACATACACAATGAGAGATTGTGACAACTCTTTCCCTACAACTAAGAGTGAGAAAACACATTTAAAAAGTGTTTTTAGAGTAGGACACATCTAAGGCATGTGTCAGACACATGTTTTGTTTCATGACACATCTAGGGCACGTGTCAGACATGTCTCCTAGCATATTTGTGTCTGACACGTGAAATACGAACACAAAGCCCCTGAGCAATGTGTCTTGTTTCATAGATGTTAAGCCTTACAGGTATCCAAGTCACCATAAAACGTAAATTGAAAGATTAGTCTAGAACCTATTGAGATGTGAGATTATCACAAAAAGCAAAATTCCATACATTAGCTCCAGTAGTGTTGGTTTGAAAGAAGGATGGGTCTTTTAGATTGTGTATAGATTATAGAGGACTTGTTATCACATATACATTTTGCAGCTGGGCTACCATGATGCAACATACAGACTTATTTCTTATTCTATTATGTGCTATTGTTCACATGGGGTATTAGCATGGATCGTTACAACTTCAACCATTCCAGAGCCTTGTTCATTAGATTTTCCTTGCCAAGACTAAGATTCATTAGTCCATTGAAATGCTTTCAGTGATGACCTAGTTCATTTCATCAGAGTAGCAGATTAGATATGGTACACACAGTTACAGACGGGCCCTATCAGATGGAGACAAGTATATATTGTGAGATCAGGTATATGCTTCCATAGTTTGATTTTCCTCTATGATGTATGTCAAACACCTTTGCTTGTCTTGTTAGGGTGATTATGGTGACCTATTCTTATATATATGTACTAATGCTTAAACTTGTGATATGACTAATCAAAGGGCTTGTTGCGAAGACCGTTGCTCATGCCATGCTTGTACAAATAGTAAACCTTAGTGCTGGGTTGGTCCCATGTGTCACTTTCCCCCAGTCCATCTAGTTCATCCGTTGTTGAAATTCATCCCATGAATGAGAATGATTGAGACTTGTGAGATTGAAGACCTTTTACCCATCTTGACCCCTGTACATGAAAGACTCCATGTTGTTTTGTGTCTTTGGCTATGAAGTATGTGGCTTGGCCAGTATGACTTGGTTCACTGGGAAGTTCTCCTTTAGTCCTCAAAACAAGTACTCCACCAAACAATGTTGCTAAACACTAAAGCATTATAACGCATAAAAGCCATATCTTAAGGATGCAAAAATATAAAAGTTTAACAGGTAGTTAGTGGAGAAGGGCTTGAGCACTCATTCTTTGTATAATGTGTTATCTCCTAAATAAATTAATTTTCAATAGGTTCACTCAAACAATTTATTTTTTACATAGTGATGAAAACTTCAGGGCATATTGTGAAAGATGTTTGGGTGACTAACAAAGTTGGAATATCTGGTGTTCTGTTTTTCAAGAAATTTGAAAGTTTTAGCTTTCGGTGGCTTAGGCGAACTTGCCAACAGTTCATCAGCCACCGAAAAGCCCAGGTTTTGGCAGCTAACGATTTGGAATCAGGACTGCGTTAACCACCGAAAGCCTGTTGATCACGTTTTGAATAAAATCTTGGAAAAGGGACTTTCGGTGGCTTAGGCGAACTTGGCAGTAGTTCATTAGCCATTGAAAAGCCCAGGTTTCGGCAGCTTAGCAAGTGGGTCCAGGGAGACATTAACCACCAAAAGCTCATTAAACATGTTTTTAATAAATTTTGGAAAGGAGACTTTCGGTGGCTTAGGCCAACGGACCAACGGTTCATTAACCATCGAAAAACCCGGCTTTTGGCAGCTTGCGAATTAAATCCTAGATTCCCTTAACCGCCGAAAAGGACAAAAAAGGAAAAAAAACGGTTAGTTATCCATCATAATCAAACGCTGTCAGCATGAGGCACGTCATGATCTACCACTTAACCACCGAAAATATTGGAGGACTGCAACAAATCATAAGCTGGTGGATAAAAGGTCGTTATTGATCTGAAGTGACTGATAGAGATCAGAACCCTAGCCTGCCCTCCACCTGTCCCACGACTACAGTTAAACCTCTACTATTGCGATGCGGACTATCTCGTGGTTATCACCAGAATCCACCATCATCTTACTCAAGTACTAATCGAGTGGTTAAACCCTCAAAATCAACACCATATCCTCAGTACACTCCACATTCTACGCATGCATTCTTACTGCTCAAGGCCATCCCTGAAACCAACGCGCTAATCTCCATCACAGAATTCGAATTTTGGTTTCTTCAGGTACTAAGAAGCACAACCCAGAGATGAAGAAAGGAGGAGGACCTCCCCTCAGACAGGAACTAGGGGACATGAACTATCTTGAGTCACATCCAGAAGTCTGCCAATTCTTCAAAGATGTAGGCTGTTACAGGTTCTGCGAGAGAATCCAGGGTTCACACCAGCAAGTTGCAGAAGCATTTGCTCTTTCTTTTGATGGCTCTAAGGCGTTGATAGGCAAAGAAGAGTTCCAAGTTGATGAAACCCTAATTGCAGAGGTAGCAGAACTCCCAAGAACTGGGGAGAAATGGTTTAAGACCACCATTACTAAAAATGTGGAATTCAGATCATACTTAAAACCTGAACACAAAGATGTAGTTTGGAAGAAAAGCGTTCCATCCACCTGGCTAGAGGAGAGGTGGCAGCAATTATTGAAAGCAATCTTGGTTTACATAACCTGTGAAGGCAGGTATAACAGGGTGATGATATATCACTTCAAATTGATGAACCATTTTACAGGCAGAAGCCCTTTAAACCTATCTTTCTTCCTCCACAAGAGCCTAACCAAGATGGCACACCAGGACAAGGCCCATCCCACTAAAATCACAGGAAGGTTATCTCACCATGGCCTGATACAGCTCATTTTCCAAGAATTGCTGCAAAGGAGAAACATAGCATGGGCATTTTTCTTATTCTGGAATGAGTTTGAAACATGCTTACAACCAGAAGATAAAGGAAAGTCCCCCTCAAAGAAGTCCACCACTCCCAGGAGTGGCAGAAGGAAGAGGAGGGCCATCTCACCAGTGACAGTGGATCAGCCATCTCCAACTTCTAAAACCAACCAAGCTAAAAGAAATATGGACTTCAGTGGAAAGGAGAAGGAGACCCCAGCACAAAGTGGAAATATACTAAACTTACCCTATTCAGATTCAGAAGAAGAAACGGAGCAAGAAGTTGACCTAACATAGCAGGTAGCAGCAGATAGTGAGGAGTTTCCCTCACCAACACCAAGGGAAGGTCAAGAAGAACCAATGGCAGAGACCTCCTCAAGCAAACCTAGGTGTCAGAGAATAAACCAGCTGTTAGGGCAAATACATGAAATGGAGGTCTTAGAGAGAGAGATAAAAAGAACTAATGCAATAATAACCAAGAAAAATACTCAATTGCATAATTCTCTGCTAGAAATGAAGGGGATGTATTTCTTGCTGCAAAAAAGGAATCTGAGGTTTATGAAGGACAACTCCAGACTCTACAGAATGATCAGACTGATGAGGTTGCAGAAGAAAAACTCAAACCCTAGCCCTCAAGCTCATCTTGCACTAGAAACCCTAGCAGAGGCAGCAACAAGCTTGCAGGGTCTTCAGGCAGCTCATGATGTCGTTGCTTTGTCAAACCCCATGTAGGTTGAAGAAATACCCGAAGAACAGGAGCAAAGCTGAAAAAGGATGATTGGAACGTTGATTGAAATTTTGCGGAAATAGAGCTTTCGGTGGCTTAGGCGGACGCAGCAGCAATTCATTAGCCACCGAAAACAGAGCTTTCAGCAGCTAACAGACCTAGGATTCTGCTTCCTTAACCACCGAAAGCAAAAAAAGGGTGCAGAAAGATATTTTGACACACAGAATTAGTTTTGGCGGATACAACTACCTCAGGGATGAATTATAAAGCTGAAAATTGATGAAAAGCACCAGTGGAGGGGGTTTGTTCTAGTTTTGAGGGTGTGATCAAGGAGAAATGGGTCACAAACCCTACCTGTTTTTGACCAAGCGTGGTTTATCTATTAGATAATAGGTTACTGCTCTACTTCAGTAGTCACTGCAGTTATCAAAGAGTTCAATGAGTGAACACATTTTAGAGTTAGATAGACTGGTACTTAAATTAGGGTTTTTGACCTAATTTTGCAAAAAACATTTATTATATCTAATTTTAGTAAATCAGATCCAACTTTTCAGGATCTGAATATTTTTGTAAAGGCTATAAAGCCTAAGACTTATTTTGAAGCAAGGTTTTCGACTTTGAAGACTTTTAGACCCTTATTGTTATCAAGCTTCTCATGTTATTCATCATTTAATATAAGCTCTTTTGCTATTATATGTTCAGCTTCCATATCTTTTCTGTTCTGTGCTTGTGCTTGAATGTCTGATTCAGGTTTATTCATTTTATCTAATATCTGATAGCTATCATCCTATCTGCATGTTGATGAGTTGGATTGCAAGTACTTTTCCTTGTTATGATTAGCCATTCATATGTGATTGCTTTATATATGAATCTGCCAGCATAGTAAGTTCTCCATTTATCCACCTTATTATCAAACCTCTGAACATTGGTAGTTAGAAGCCTTATCTATTTGATTGGGTTCTATGCATGTCTTGAGTGAATTAGGTCTTGTAGGTCATCTGACTTGATCCATTTAGAAAAACCATTAAAAACACTTAAGTTACCAGGCATCCTTGAGCTGCAACCTAGAGGAGTTTCCTGGAGTGATAACAAATTGGCGCTGTTGTCGGGGAGAGGAGATTGAAGCTCAACTTCCTTGGGAGACGACATAGA
The DNA here is from genome assembly GCA_001517045.1 of Pseudotsuga menziesii. Lineage (NCBI taxonomy): Eukaryota > Viridiplantae > Streptophyta > Pinopsida > Pinales > Pinaceae > Pseudotsuga > Pseudotsuga menziesii. The sequence continues at coordinate 562,286 of LPNX010963285.1, read as the reverse complement.
TCCTACTTTGATGATAGGCAAAGTATGGACACTATTTTGGTTGTAATCATCTATCTAGCGACTCCATTGGAATAAGGTCGTTTCAAGAAGACCAAGTACCAGAGAAAATCCTCAAGGGCCACCAATAACACCTGTTTTAGATCCAGAAGAGATTCTAAGAAGAGCTAGGGCTTCACTCAGACAGACCTCCAGAGCTGCAAGGGAAGCCATATCAGGTATTTCAAGAGGTATTTCTGCTGTTATATCAAATAGACTTCCATTTCAATCTCCTGCTGAAACATATAATTCTCAGGAATTTATAATTGAATCAGAACATTTTAGGGTTGAGGAATTTTCAAGCACTGCTACTTGTGTAGATCCAATCCCTGGCGACTCCACTGAGATAAATCCACCTCGAATACTCTCTCAACAACCAACCAAACTAGCAGTATCTCCTTCTGCCCTTTCCATACCCACTTCCAATATGAATGTCCCTCTGGCCAAAATGGAAAGGATCCTTGTGGCTGGATATGCCCCTCTAATTCTGCCTAACCCTCTTGCTGCTATGCCTACTGGAGATTATCTCAAATACATGCCTAAGTTTACTGGAAAAGGAGATTTCACAGCTGAAGAACACCTAGAGGCCTTCTACAGTTATGCTGAAAATATAAACATTGAACAAGAGGATGTGTGGACTAGGGTTTTTGTGCAAAGTCTAGATGGTCAGGCTAGGAAATGGTTCAAAGAGTTGCTTGCTGGATCAATAGCAGGTATTGAAGCCCTAGATGACATGTTTTTGAAGGATTGGGGAGAGAGAAGAGACCACCTTTACTATATCACTGAGTTTAGCAATTTGAAGAGAGAGAATGGTGAGTCTATTTCTAACTTCACCAAAAGATTTAACAAGATGTTCAGCAAGATCCCTGCTGAGATCAAGCCAACTGACACCTCAACCAAAATCACCGATGCCAATGCCTTTGATTCAGAATTCTATCTTCTTCTCAGAGAAAGAAGATCAACTTCTCTGTCACTCATGCAAGATGCTGCTCTTGAAGTTGAGTCAAATATTGTTGCATCTCAGAAGGTTAAAGGAAAAATTGACAGGAAGAAGCAACCCTCAGATCCTCTAGGGGCTTCTTCATCAGAGAATAAAATAGAGAAAATGGCCAAAATGTTGGACAGTTTGACAGCTGAAATGTCTAGACTTAAGGACCGAGGGCAGATACCTGTGAGGGGTAAAGGGCCAAATGATTTTGCCAACAAAAACCCTAATTTTGTCCCTTACAGAAGAAACAACCCACCCGCTCAGATCCTTCAAAGGGATAGGAATCAAGCTGAGGATTAAAGGATCAGAGCTCCTTTTTCAGAATGCTGTACTAGAGGAAGAACCAGAGTTCAGTCAGGAAGGAGAGGCAGAAGACGATATCAATTGTATGGAGGACGAGGTAGATCTCTCTTTCCTGGCACAAGTAGACTATGAGGAAGCCCTCACGAATGAAGAAATCATGGAAGAATTTCTGTATCAGGAAGATGATCAAGAAGGTTATAACTTAAGATCCAGAATTGTTGCTCCTATGAAGAAGACCCCTGCCCCTACAAAGCAGCCTGCTCCTCAAGCTAGGAAGATTGCTGCTCCTGCAAAGAAGATGACTGCCCCTCCAAAACAACAGCAAAAGCCATTACAACCATTAGCTCATGATTCTGTCTAGCTCAAAGCCACACCACAAGAGGTAAGAACTTCTGAGAAATTGTCCTATTCTTTCAATCTTGAGTCAGAAATCCAGAAATTGAAAATCCCTTTTCCATTGATAGAGTTGATGAAGAATGAATCTTTTAAATCATCCATACTGAAATCCCTTCATCCAAAGACACCCATAAATGCTGATTTTGTGAACTTGCAAGATGATAAACCCACAGTAATCCTAGGTCCTATGATTGAGGAGCTGGATGAGTCTTTCCCACCTTTCTACATATCTTTGAACATCCATGATAAAATCCTTCATAACTGTTTGCTGGACTCAGGAGCTTCCCATAACCTAATGCCAAAAGCAGTGATGGATGAGCTTGGTCTCAGCATTACAAAACCCTACCATGATCTGTTCTCATTTGATTCTAGGAAGGTTAAATGCCTGGGCCTCATCAAGGACCTTGTCATAAACCTTTCCCAGCTGCCTTCAAAAAGTATAGTGATGGACATAGTAATGGCTGACATCCCACCTAAGTTTGGTGTCTTTTTGTCTCGCTCCTGGAGTAAAAGGCTGGGTGTTACCTTTCAGATGGACCTTACATATGCTACAATCCCAATGTTTGGAGGGGAGTCCAAGAGACTCTACAGGGAGAACCAGTTCACCTACATCATCAGTAATGCCAAGAACTCTATAAACCATCCTATATATGCAGTAGACACAGACTTTGGGGCATGCATCCTGCAGATAGATGATTCCCAGCCAACATCCATACAGCTCACAAAGCCCACCTATCAGCCACCCGAGGAGGTAACCACTTCTATCTGGAGCATGTTTTTTGATGGTGCCAGTACTCGAGCCTCAACAGGTGCAGGAATAGTCCTGATTTCTCTTTCAAAGGAGACTATACATTTGTCTTATAAGCTGGATTTCAAGACTACTAACAACATAGCAGAATATGAGGTGTTGCTGCTGGGGGTGAAGGCTGTCAAAGAAATGGGAATCATGTGCATGAAGATCTTTGGAGATGCAGATCTCATCATACAGTACGTGAACAATACTTTTCAAGCAAAGAATGTCAGATTGAAGGCATACATAGATGAGGTATGGAAACTCAGGGACCCTTTCATGTTTTTTGAAATCTCATATATACCTAGGGCTATGAACCATTTGGCTGATTCCCTTGCTGTCTCTGCAAGTCTGTTTTTTCCTCCTTTACCTCCTAAGCTGAGCTATGATATCCAAGTCAACTACAGGCCATCCCTGCCTGATAATGTAAAATTTTTGAAGGTGTTTGAGAATGATGATGAGCTTAGTAAATTCCTCCAGGTAGTAGATGAATTTTCTGATATGCATATTGATCAAGAAAACCTAAATATGGAAGAATCTTAGAGGCTCAAGTTAAAAGATAAAGTAGGTGACCAGAACATTGTTCAACTACCTAGTAATTATATACCTCGGGGTTTGGTACCCCTGGAAGAGCTATTTGATGCTAATGATGTCCCTTTTAAACCTGCCAAAAAGGAGAAAGATCTTGTTGTCCAAGAGAAAAACATAGGTAGCCAAAGTCATCCAAAATACATAAATCTGTCCACTGAGTTGACTGCTGATCAGAGGTCAAAATTTTGTAGTCTGATGAAAGAGTTTGCTGATATCTTTGCCTGGGAATACAGTGACCTGAAAACCTATGACACTGGTATCATCCAACACAGGGTCCCCTTGGAGAAGGACACCGTCCCTTTCAAACAGAAGCTGAGATCCATCAGTCCTCTCCTACTGCCTGTGATTGAAAAAGAAATCCAAAAGCTCCTTAAAGCCAAAATCATAATTCCCCTTCGGTATTCCAAATGGATTGCAAATTTAGTAGTAGTAAGGAAGAAGAACGGGGAGATTAGGTTATGCGTGGATTTTAGAAACCTGAACAAATGCTCAAAGAAAGACAATTATCCATTACCCAAGATGGAGCATCTGTTGCAAAGAGTCTCAAGGGCTAGTGTCATGTCATTCCTAGATGGTTTCTCTAGATACAACCAAGTTGCTATGCACCCTGATGACCAAGAAAAGACCGCGTTTACCACTCCTTGGGGCACCTTCATGTATGCCAAAATGCCATTTGGGCTGATGAGTGTTGGGGCCACTTTTCAGAGAGCCATGGACCTAGATTTTGTAGGATTGAAAGACAAATTTGTTCTCATATACCTTGATGACCTCACTGTTTACTCCCACAACCATGAAGAACATTTGCAGCACTTGAGGAGGGTATTTTTGAAATGTAGAAAATTTGGGATATCACCGAACTCGAAGAAGTCTCAATTTGCACTTAATGAGGGCAAACTCCCAGGTCACATAGTCTCAGCTGAAGGTGTGAAGATTGATCCCGTTCGAGTTGAAGCAATCTAGAAGTTGTCCATATCTAGGCCAAAAAGGGATATTCAGTCATTTTTGGGTAAGATAAATTTTGTCAGGAGGTTTATCCCAAACTTTTATGAGCTGGTAAAACACATAACCTCTGTTAAAAAAGGAGGCTGAAATCAAATGGACAAAGCAAGCAAGAAGCTCTTTTGAAGACATCAAGAAGGCTATCATGGAAGCTCCCACTTTGATTAGTCCCGACTACACCAAGGGTTTCTGCATTTTCTCCTTTGGGTCCTATGACACAGTGGCAGCTGTGCTGTTACAAAAAGATGATGAATGCCTTGATCACCCTATTGCCTTTTTCAGTAAGACATTGAGAGATGCTGAACTAAAATATGATCCCATTGAAAAGCAGGCTTATGCTCTCATCAAGTCATTGAAAGCCTTCAGGGTTTACATTCTACATGCCAAGGTCCTTGCCTATGTCCCTTCAGCTGCTGTAAAGGATGCATTAACTCAGCCTGACATTGATGGAAAGAGAGCTAAATGGATTGCCAAGCTTATTGAGTTTGACATAGAAGTAGAGCCCACCAAGCTAGTGAAAGGACAAGGTCTAGCTAAACTCATGGCTAAAGAAAATTATGATCTTTTGGGAATGAATTTTATTTGTATAACTTCAGCTAACCTGCAGATATAGCAGCATAAACAACAACAAAAGCAGTAGCAGAGGTAGTTCAGGAGCAAAATGACAGTCAACAAGTAGCTGAGAACTTGTCCTCAACACAAGGGCGTTCCAATCATCCTTTTTCAGCTTTGCTCCTGTTCTTTTGGTATTTCTTCAACCTGCATGGGGTTTGACAAAGCAACGACATCATGAGCTGCCTCAGGGCCCTGCAAGCTTGCTGCTGCCTCTACTAGGGTTTCTAGTGCAAGATGAGCTTGAGGGCTAGTGTTTGAGTTTTTCTTCTGCAACCTCATCAGTATGATCATTCTGTAGAGTCTGGAGTTGTCCTTCATAAACCTCAAATTCCTTTTTTGCAGCAAGAAATACATCCCCTTCATTTCTAGCAGAGAATTATGCAATTGAGTATTTTTCTTGGTTAATATTGCATTAGTTCTTTTTATCTCTCTCTCTAAGACCTCCATTTCATGTATTTTCCCTAACAGCTGGTTTATTCTTTGAGACCTAGGTTTGCTTGAGGAGGTCTCTGCCATTGGTTCTTCTTGACCTTCCCTTGGTGTTGGTGAGGGAAACTCCTCATTATCTATTGCTACCTGCTCTGTTAGGTCAACTTCTTGCTCCTTTTCTTTTTCTGAATCTGAGTAGGGCAAGTTTAGTATATTTCCACTTTGTGCTGGTTGAAGAAATACCAGAAGAATAGGAGCAAAGCTGAAAAAGGATGATTGGAAGGCTGATTAAAATTTTGCAGAAACAAGGCTTTTGGTGGCTTAGGCGGACGCAGCAGCAGTTCATTAGCCACTGAAAGCAGAGCTTTCGGCAGCTAACAGACCCAGGATTCTGCTTCCTTAACCATCGAAAGCAAAAAAAGGGTGCAGAAAGATATTTTGACATATAGAACCAGTTTTGGTAGATACAACTACCTCAGGGATGAATTATAAAGCTGAAAATTGATGAAAAGCACCAGTGGAGGGGGTCTGTTCCAGTTTTGAGGGTGCGATCAAGGAGAAATGGGTCACAAACCCTACCTGTTTTTGACCAACCATGGATTATCTATCAGGTAACAGGTTACAGCTCTACTTTAGTAGTCACTGTAGTTATCAAAGAGTTCAATGAGTGAACAAGTGTTAGAGTTAGATAGACTAGTACTTAAATTAGGGTTTTTGACCTAATTTTGCAAAAAACATTTATTTTATCTAATTTTAGTAAATCAGATCCATCTTTTCAGGATTTGAATATTTTTGTAAGTGTTGTAAAGCCTAAGACTTATTTTGAAGTAAGGGTTCGACTTCAGAGACTTTTAGACCCTTATTGTTATCAAGCTTCTCATGTTATTCATCATTTAATATAAGCTCTTTCGCTATTATATGTTCAGCTTCCATATCTTTTCTGTTCTGTGCTTGTGCTTGAATGTCTGATTCAGGTTTATTCATTTTATCTAATATCTGATAGCTGTCATCCTATCTACATGTTGATGAGTTGGATTGCAAGTACTTTTCCTTGTTATGATTAGCCATTCATATGTGATTGCTTTATATATGAATCTGCCAACATAGTAAGTTCTCCATTTATCCACATTATTATCAAACCTTTGAACATTGGTAGTTAGAAGCCTTATCTATTTGATTGGGTTCTATGCATGTCTTGAGTGAATTAGGTCTTGTAGGTCATCTGACTTGATCCATTTAGAAAAACCATTAAAAACAGTTAAGTTGCCAGGCATACTTGAGTTGCAACCTAGAGGAGTTTCCTGGAGTGATAACATAATGTAAGGCTCATCTTCCCACCACAGGGGCAGCAGGGAGAGGCAAGCCCGTCGGGGCTATGGACTGCTTGTTGGTAGTGGGGCTAGGCCTTAGTCATTTACTAGAGCCCAGAAGGCTTTCCAGGGCAGCTGCTCTTGTAGGCTAGCTACTATCTTGTGAAAAAAGAAAGTTATTGAAAAAAGAAGATCAATGGTCAAAGGATGAGCACTCACTCTTTGTATAGTGTTCGACTCATTTGCCCCCACAGGGAAACATGGTGAGACTAGCCTGCAAAGGTTATGTCTTTGTCAGTACTGGAGCCCATAAGGCTTCCAAGGCACCTGCCTTTGAAGGTTGATCTAGGTTGCAAATTAGTGCAAAGGAAAACTTGTTAGAGTCTAGAGGAAACAAGCCTAAGTACTTTATGCATCTGTGAGATACCTCCATCCCCTATTGTTATCTGTCATGCACATGTCATTTTGGTTGAGTACATTGGTGCCTCTACTCGTTCTGGTTCTCAGCCTGGTATGAGAGAAATCCATCGACAATAGAGATGAACAGGTAGTAGATGGTCGTGTATACTGGTACCTCTGCTTTCCCTGGTTCTTAGCCTGGTGTGGGAGAAATCCCATCGGCATTTGAGACGAACAGGTAGTAGATGGCCGTGTGAAGTATGTCTTGATTTGCTGTTAGTGACGGACTTATAGTAGATGAGATGTTGATTGCTATACTCTTCGATGGATTGTGTAGAGTTGCAGAGCTAATGGATCCACCGATGGATTGAGTGGATCAGATACATGATGACACCTCTCCATGGACTGAGACTATGTTCACAACCTTTAGTATGTATAGAGATGATTGAGACAAATGAGATGTACAGATGAGACAAATGAGATGTAGTAGATGGTCGTGTATACTGGTACCTCTGCTTGCCCTGGTTCTCAGCTTGGTGCGGGAGAAATCCCATCGCCATTTGAGACGGATAGGTAGTAGATGGACGTGTGAAGCATGTCCTGATTCGCTGTTAGAGACGGACTTATAGTAGATGAGATGTTGATTGCTATACTCTCCGATGGATTGTGTAGAGTTGCAGAGCTGATGGATCCATCGATGGATTGAGTGGATCAAATACATGATGACAACTCTCCATAAACTGAGACTATGTTGACAACCTTTAGTATGTATAGAGATGATTGAGACAAATGAGATGTACAGATGAGACCTAGATATTCGTGATGCTGATAATGACCATGACCGTAGAATACCTTCCTTGTTGAGAGCGCGTGTTGGATTTTGTGCAACTTTGGATGTTATCCTTATTGTAATTTTATTATATTGTTTTGTATCTCCTACAGGAGTTCATACTGATGTAATCATTCATGTAAACCCTTGAAAGAATCAATGTAAACCTTGGGGAAGTTGAGAATTAAAATAAAATTATTTTTTAATATTTTATTTTCCCCCAAGGCAAGTCGGCCCAGTTAGGTAATAAGTCAGTATTGTGAAGTGTATAAATAGAGAGGCCAGGCACCTCATTTGGAGACTCATTCAGCACAAGCAAGTTCGCCTACTCAAGGAGAAGTTTGCAGCACTAGAGAGAAGCAGTGTTTTCTCGGGTTTTCTCTTAGCGAAATTTTCTTCTCTCTCTTATTCTTGTATTTTGTTCTCGGAAGTTCTCATCTCTATATGAAGGTTGCTGGGTTTTTCTCGATTGGATTTCCCAAGACAAATTCTTGTGTTCTTTGTTTCTGTGCTTTGTCTTTCTTCTAGAGATCCTATTGTTTATTTGCAATAAAATTATACTGCTATAATCTTGTAAAAACTAACACAAATATTTAATAATCTTTCATTCGTTGCACAACCACTTGCGATGGCTTGTGAGAACAAAAATCATGTTAAGTAAACTCAAACATTAAATCTTTACACAACAAAGTATAACCAGATCATACAAGTCATGGGGAAAATATCTATTCATTCTTCTTAACAATAGAAGGTATTTACATAGATTACAGTTGGTGCTGTCGGTGCTCTACTTTGTTCTTTGACCAATTCATTATCAACTTTCCTAGAGCTTTTGATTCTGTAACTCACTTCAATCCAACTGTCCATCTTTTGGAGACTTGCAAACCAACACTAATGATTCCCATCCTCTTTGTTCTGAATTGTTCAACTCCCTTTGTAACTGCTCGCCTGCCTCTTTGTTACATTACCTTCCATTTGATTGTGCAGTAATGCCTTTGACTGTTTGACTTCTTCAAGTTGGAACCTTTCCCATCCTACCAGCGTGCTTTCACAATCTCTTAGCATGTTGTCTTTTGTCATACACATCACGGATGATCTACATCGTAGTCCACTTGCATAAACTCTCCTACCAATATCTGCATGCTTTTGCACTCAGCCTTTGTCACCCTTTCACTGACGTTATCTTCTTTGAATTTTTATTCCTTGAACAATCATCTTGTGTTTTCTAGCTTCATGCTGAAACTGTGAACTTCACCATCTTGTTGTGCTTAGGCTTCACCCATTGTTCAATTTTCTGGGCTTCTACTTTTGTTGTGATTTCTTGCATTGTGCTCCCCTTCTGTGTGCTCGCACTTAGTATTATCCTGGATGCTCCTGCATAAAATTAGCTCCAATGTGGGCTATACAATAACCATTCATCACATATTAAAATTATCCTTAGATTTTCCTGTTTTGCTCAATTGGGCTTCTGCTATTCATTTTCAACATACTTTAGGATTTAGTGCCTTTTAAACAATTTTACTGGATTTTGTCTTATAGTTTTGTATAGATTAGTAAATACTATGAACTAAGACATTGAATACCTTGGAGAAAACTTCCTTCACTTTATCCTATAGTATGAACTTCTAAATGTTAAATGCTTATTTTAGGTTCCAAACAACTCTAAATGTGCAGATACATTCACAAACGCCTAAAGCAAGGACAAATTCATACTGAATTTTGTGCATATACGTTCACAAATGCCTAAAGAAATGCTAATATTTTATCATGCTAGTTGGGTAATGTGAATAATATGATGCAGACATTACATTTTAACTCTATGTTGGATAATGCCAAATTAAAAGTGAGATTGGATGGTAACTTTAACATGGATTTTGTTGAATTTCTTTGGAACCTTTCGTATTCTAGCAAAATCTCCATAAACGAGATCTATCAGTGGACAAACCAATTTACTTATATAAGCAAGGTGACTCGCTACTCGACTTTTGAGGGCTTGAAATCCCTCTAAAGTTTTAAAACATTCAGGTAATCGGCCATATATATCGTCAAGCAATACTATCGATCATCCATTCAAGCAATATATTCTCTACTGCCTCTCTAGGGGGTAGCAGAACTCTCTCCATCTTTTTCTGGTACTTGGATTAGTGGTTCTTAGCCACGCTTATGAGGGAGGTATTGGGTCTCTGATCTTCCGCCCTTAGGCCCCCCCCTTGAGATACTGAGACACACCATGGGATATCTCTTCTAGAAATCTTTTATCATGAGTTTTTTCTCTTCGGCCTCAAATGCTAGGAGAGACACATATATAGAGGTGGATGATCTGCAGGAGAGCAGTGTTTCCTGCTCCTCTCAAGCAAGAGGTCCAGGGGGCATTGTGACTTCTTCCCTTCCTCTTGTATTTCCCTCTAAGGCATCCCTCCAGGGAGTTTTGGCTTTTTTGGGTTTTGGCCTTCAGCAGTCCAGTATCACTCCAGATTTTCATGCAGCACTTCATTTCATAGCTATTAGAGTTTAGATCTACTTTTGGTCTTTATATAGGAGTAGCCCTTGTGTTGATTAAGTTGTCATTGATGCCAACGTAGGACTTGCAGTGGCCCCTTTGGTTGTCATTGATGCCACCAAGGTCCCCTACAGTGGACATGCTTGATGAACATGTATGAGCTGATCATGGACACTTGCACAGGTTTGGCATGGGTTTGACCACCCTTTACCCACATGCAATGCCCAGCTGGATGATAGGATTGATGGTTGATTGATTGGACAAGGCCTTGCTGTGGTAGCCTGGTCTTTGGAGCCCATTCACTGATGGTGTGCGTCTTGTAACACACAGTGGTACAAATGACCCATTCTGTGGTCATTTGTTGAAGAGGACATGACTGGATAGGGTCATGAAGCCCACATACTTGGTATGTGCCACTTGATGTTCGTGGAGCCCACTGCTTGCACTTGATGAAGACTTTGATGCCCATATAGCCTTTGTTGGGGTCATGGAACCCTTGGAGATGGTCATTATGCATGAGAAGGTTTGGCACCCACATACACGGTGGTATGATGGCTCTTGGACATTATATGATCATGATAGAGCTTGAATGTACCTTTGTACTTGATAATGGAGTCCTATGTGATGGTTTTGAAGTCCATGGAAAGCATCTTGTTTAAATATTATATGATATCTTTGAAAGAGTCCTTGAAACCCTTGCATGTGGTACCTTGGGTCTGGAACCCACACACATGGTAGCTTGATGGTCTTTGTTGCGACTATGATGGTGATGGAGTTTTTGAAACTCTCTTGCTATAATAATGATAATGATGACTTCTAGGGGCATATGGTGTTATGATGGCATGATCTTGTCTTTGCAGTTGGTTACACATTGACTTAATGACCCACTTATATATATAGTATGATGCTTTAGTGGATGATGGGCCTCACAATGAAGTTCTTATGATGCCACTGTCACACATGGCGGTTTGATGACATGTTGATATCCTTGGTGTGTTGAGAATCCCACACACATCATGTTGAAAGCCCTTGATGGGCACTTCATCCAAGCATGAAATAAGTTAGTTTGTGAAAGAAAAAATTATTGTGTGGACATCAAGCAAAGTCTTCTCCATAAATACTCCAAAAAGATATTTAGAATTAAAAGAAATTGAATTAAGATAGGTTGGTTCAATATATATATATATATATGAAAATCAGTATAAGTAACAGCCGAAGCCTTCATTTTGATGTGTGGCATAAGTGGAAACTCAGCTCTGAAATTCGGCCAGCCTACTGAGGAAAATTTCTTAGCATCTCTTGAAGTATTTTCTTGGTCTTACTCTTGTCCCTCTGATTTTCACACCTTACTGAGGCAGAATTCAGGTGGAGAAGAGGACAGCCGCAGGCCTGATTTATAAGTTCTTAGTGTGTATACAGCTCTGAAATTTCGGGTGTGTGCTCTGAGGTCTTACTTTCAGCCATGTAACAAGGTTATGTACAGCAGCATTTGATCTGATGGTCTCGTGATTTATCACTGGATATTTCTTCTGAAACACACACAACAGTTCATAGGAGGCAAAGGTGGATACATTTGAAACTACAGGCTGCAATTGTATGTGGTTATGAATACCCTGACTGGACTTGCACTGAGATGTAGTTTTGGATGACAGGGATGCATGTATGAGCACTATTTCTAGGCGAACATGAAGGCCATTCAAATTCTGATTTCGGGATCCTTTACAAGTATTCTCTCAGATTTCTCAAAGAAGATTACTTTGGACATCTACAACACTGAAGTTTGTACAAATACATGAAGTTAGTTCTCTCTGCAGTAGCAGGACGCGTGAAAGATTTTATACAGAGACAGTAGCAGCATCTATTGGCTTGACAACTAAAGTAGTTCACTATGAACTAATCTGCCAGTATCCAAAGTTGGCATTATGAAGATGTTATGAAAACCCTGGTATGTTATTTTCACATACTGTAGTTCTGGATATTACATTGTCATTGTACTATCAAAGGGATTGTATTTACTTGGGCTGCATATGTATAGAAGCTATCTCAAATCTCAGTGAGCTGAGAAGTATATTGACAGAAGTATTAATCATGAGATTGACAAGTGTATTGACAGAGTGATAAACCTGGAAAGGCTAATGACTTTAACAAGTAAATAAGTTTTGGGGCATGATACAGTTTGAAGTGAACAGTGACAGAGAGAACTTCTGACTTGACAATGATTTACATGACAGAGATCAGATTGACTTGACAGTGATGTACTTGAAAGCAAGGTTACATGAACCGTGGGTGCGATCGGAACCGGCTGAAGATGTGCGGCACTCATCCCAATAGGAATCGGTGATTCGGAACCCTAACCCTATTTAACCCTAATTATCCTACATTTATACTACATAACAACTTTAGATGAGTCAAAATGAGGTGGAAGAATCCGAGAATCCGATTCGGGTGCGGTTAGGCCTAGGGCGGAATCCGGTAACTTAGCTTGAAAGAGAACAAATGACTTGGCATGATGTGTATGAGCAGGGGATAGGAGCAGTTTACTGTCAGTTGATTGAGTTGACTGTGGTGTGGGAAGCTGACAGTTGTTTGGATAGTTGACAGTGGCTGAGGCAGTACAGTGACAGATTCACATCATCTTGCAAGCTGAGTGTCGCAGACTTGAGGATTGGATTCATCATCCCTTCTCAGTTGGAACTGAGAAAAACAAGCTGGGACTTGTATTGAGAGTTTGTGCTCTTTGCATCAGTTGGCACTGATTTAATCGCGAAGGTTGTAGTCTTCCATGTACAATACATAAACAAGTTTACAATTCAAAATTTGTGTCCTCTTGTGTTGTGTTGCTTGTTATGATTCAGTGATCTAGTTGATGATATGATTATTGTTTGTAGTTGATTAATTGATGAATGCTTATGTAATGATGATGTAATTATATTGAAGAACACGGCTGATTAATAGAAGTTGAAAAAGGGTTTAAATTGCCTACACACTGATTCACCCTCCCTCTCTGTGTGATCATTGTGTCCAACTCCTTGTGTTCCCACAATGTATTGATACTATTGTGCTTAGCAGTCCCATTGATCTATTTGTTGTTGCTTATTGGACATTAATAAAAGTATCTAATCTTATCTGAACAAGGATTGGAAAAATCTCCAATAACATTTGACTGCTTTTAGGGCTAGGTAGTCAATAATTTACATTGATGTTTGTTAGACCCATAAAAGTGCCGTCTATGTGGGGAGTGTTATTTGAATAGTTTTCATTTCAATTCATGGAACACTGTGCATAGATGGAAACCAAAGTTGATGTTTTATGATAGCTACAACCTTTCAAATTCCTTCAAGAATTTAGTAGGAAACTTTGCACTGTATACACAAGGAAGGGAAACTTAAGTTCATTTGGAGTGATGTTAAATTGGTCAGTAGTATATTGCTTTTACATTTAAATATAAATAGTAATTTTTACAAAGTGGATAATAATATTTATTGTTATTTACTTCATTTTCTTTTTCATTTTTGGGTGAAGAAAAGAGAATTTTGGAGTTTGTTTATGGTTTCTTTCCTTCTTTGTTTCAATGTGATGAATCTTAGTGTCATATTGTATAAATTTGAATTTCCTACGTGCTTGACTGGTTTGTAGTTCAGAAATCACAAGGTATTTCAAAACCCACTATATGGATAATGTAGAAAGGTGAAATGGATTGAAGGTCTTACTATTCTATTTCTTGTGTTGGTAGGAATTAAGCACTGCAACTAAAAAGGCTGGAAGTTCAAGTGCACCTGCATCAACTTCTGGTGAGCATATATTTTGAGAAGGAATTTTAGATGTATTGAATCTGATATATTTGTTCATTAAATCATTAGACATAAGAATGCCATGGGTTTCTCATCCTCAAGCTGTGATTGTGCAATTTTTTGTTCATTAATTCATTAGAGATAAGATTGGCATGGTTTCTCGTCCTCAAGGTTTAGTTGTGCAATTTTTCAATTTTGACTGCAATGCTTGTGACCTATAATAATTAATTTGCATAAAGAAATTATCTTCTTGTTTCTTGCTTTTATATGTCATACTGAGTTTCTGTTTTCTATTTTTGCAGGTCCTTCACAAGTAGCTCGTACACAGGCAAGCATGCATCCTGTTTGGTTGCTCTCCATTTGTCTTTCATTTGGGATTTCCCTTTTCTCCTACTTTCATGTTTTCTGTTGTATATACTCACTGCAAGAGAAATGTTACTGTTGAAACTTTGAAAGACTTACTTTGAATAAAGGTAACAATTACACAAGTGTATCGATTGCTAGATTAGGGAAAAATGGTGCAAATCAAAGGGTCCCATCCAACCCAAATAATGACGCTTTCTCTTTTTGGCTAACTCGCTTTTCATGGGGGACAAGAAAGCCATACCACCCAACATGTTTTAACATGTTACTTTGACCTTTTTACTTATTTGTCATTTTGTCAAAACGTCACATTGTTAGCATTAAACTGATGTTTTGATGCACCGTTGGCGAAAAATGGCTTTAATCGACTTTTTAATCACCCAAAGCATATGAAAAGTGGGCCCTGATATAAAGATGACGCTCTGAGTGTGAAAACGAGCATCAACACAACAAATTCTGCCTCCGGTTCAAGATTTTATGCCATTTACAACATTTTTATTAAACCATTAAAAAATGGCCTTAAAAAGTGGGAAAATTTATTTTTCTCGTAATTAAAAAATACTTAGAGGGACCTAGCACATGTCCATACAACTCAATATTGATTCCTAGCATGCTCATATACATTGACACTTAGACTCTAATAATCTCCTAAGGCTTAACCACCAAGATGACTACCCCAACTTTGGAGGTATGATTGAGAAACTTTAAAATTATTAGTCGTTCGTTCAACAACCAATAATTAACAAGGGAAAAAACACTCTGGGCTAGTCGAATTGATGTCCAAGTCCTAGGAAGCCAAGTCTTTTATATACAACTTTCATGCTAGCACATTTATTACAATTTCCCCACGGGGGTATGAACATGTGGTACAAAAGAATAAAAGGGCCAAGAAGGCCCGATGGACTTCTGAACTCTGAATTTGAACAAGCACTTGTTCATCTTTGGCGGCTCACTTGAAAGTGAAACTAGATGCAACCTAGTCGGTGACACTTTAATAGCTAAGTTGCATTGAAGCGGATACGGAAACGGATACGAAGGGTGGGGGGAACGAATACAACAAATTATATATATATATATATATATATATATATACCTAGTCGGTGACACTTTAATAGCTAAGTTGCATTGAAGCGGATACGGAAACGGATACGAAGGGTGGGGGGAACGAATACAACAAATTATATATATATATATATATGTTGATGTATTTGTAACTTCGGAATGTATTCAGTTGTATATCTTATGTTGTATTTCATTGTACCCCGATGTTCCTATTGAGAGAATCATTAATATAATAAAGTCATGTAAAGTCATAGAGGCTAACCCTCCGTTGTAAGTCTGGAAATACTACCCACAGTTGAGGGGTACTAGGATTATTAGACTCTCCTAGTGAGGTCGGCCCTGGTAAGTAATTGTCAAGTGGAAAACTAGTATAAATAGAGAGTGAGACTCTCTATTTAAACACACACTCACTCAACTATAGCGCATGGGTGAGAGAAGAGGAGCTTGCACAAGTGAGAGAGAGAATAGCTGTCGGAGATCATCTTTGTGTTTTTGGGTTTTACTTTTGCCATTGGTGCTCATTCTATCTCTGAGGAAGTTGCGGGGTTTGTTTTCTTGAGGAAAACTCTTTGTGTCTCGTCTCTTGTGATTATTGTTGTGCATATTGTGTCTCGTCTCAGATAAGATCCTAGATCATATTGATTAAATGATAAAAATTTAACATGGTATCAGAGCTAACCAGAGAAAAAAACACTGTGCAGCTGCAGAAGCTAGGGCTTCCTATTTTTTGGGTCTTTCTCCACAGATCATCAACAAAAGGAGGCTAGGTTAACTCTCCATTGAAGGGCGCATCTTTCTGTCGAAGCAGAATCTGATTCTAAGCATTTTCAGTTTTTGACCTACCACTACAGTGGGGAATCAGGACTTTTCACAGAATTGGAATTTTTGAGTGAGCCCAGCATAGGTTTTCCCCTGAACCAGAAAACCAGCACTGCAGAAGATCAGCTCCAGATCCAGTTCCAACATCTCAAATTGGTAAGATCTAAATATTTTTTATTTCTATTTGAGGTTCTTAGTTAAGATGTCTCATCACACCAAACTTGATGAAAAGCTTGAAGGAGTTGAAAACTTTCGAGCATGGAAGTATAGGATCTCACTGGTTCTTGAAGAAAATGAATTGGACACCTACATAAGTGGAGAGGTTCCAGTTCCAGAGGGAGATGAGGCTAAGGCCTTACACAAGAAGAACTTGGTCAAGGCCAAGAGGATTATTGCTGATTCAATCAACGATCACCTTATACCACAGGTGTCTTCCCTAAAGACACCTAAAGAGATGTTTGATTCCTTGACCAAGCTATTTGAAGGGAAGAAAATAAATCAGAAGATGACTTTGAGAAATCAGTTGAAGAACGTAAAGATCCAGAATGCAGAGACGATACAGTCATACTTTACAAGGGTCTCTCAAATCAAAGAACAACTTGAAGCAGTGGATGAAGAAGTAGAGAATGCAGAAATTGTGATAACCACCTTGAATGGTCTCCCTAGGTCATGGGACTCCTTCATTCAAGGGATTTGTGCTAGAAGAAAGCTAATCACTTTTAGTAGGCTGTGGGAGGAATGCTCACAAGAAGAAGCTCGGATAGTAGCTCGAGAAGAAAAGATGGGAAATGAAGATCAAGCTCTCATAGCACACACCAAGAAAAGCAGAAGGGACTACCATCATCCAAATTGTAAGCATTCTCACCAGAATCAGAAAGATAACTCTAAAAGATATAGTAGAGATCTATCTAAAATCAAATGCTATACATGTGACGAGAGAGGACACTTTTCTAGAGAGTGTCCTAGAAACAAAGGTGGCTCTCACAAGAAGAAGGGCAACAAAAGAAGACATTATACTCACACTGCAGAAGATGATGAACCTCCTAGAGAGAGAATTAAAGAAGAAACTGAAGACTCTCCAAGTGATGAAGAATATGTTTTGATTTCTGCCTTCGCAGGAACTATCACACATGGATGCAATGATTGGCTCATAGATAGTGGGGCTTCCAAGCATATGACGAGATTCAAAGAATCCTTTGTGAAACTATGCGAACATGAGTCACCCCACAAAGTGAAACTTGGGAATGACTACCAGTATTCCATAAAAGGTAGTGGTGAATCCTCCTATAAACTAGACTTTGGAAAGTCTATGAAGATGAAGGATGTCTTGTTTGTACCAAGACTAAAGAAGAACCTTCTCTCCATCTCTGCATTAGATGCAAAAGGCATGAGGGTTGCATTTGTAAATGGTCAAGTCCTTATGTGGCCAAAGGGAAAGACTATAGATGATGCAGTGGTGATTGGAGAGCAAGAGGGAGGATTATACAAATTAAAGGGCCAACCAGAACAAGCTTTGGTCCATGATTTAGTAGAACCAAGTGAACTTTGGCACAGAAGGCTTGCACATGTGCACTACATGGCACTACCACTTGCAAGCAAAGCTGTTGAAGGTCTTCCAGAAATACATGCAAAACATGAAGGTATTTGCAAAGGATGTGCAAAAGGAAAGAACATAAAGAAGACATTTCCAAGCAGCGAGAGCAAGGCAATAGGAATCTTGGAAATCATCCACTCCAATGTATGCGGTTCGATGTCATCTAGTTCATTAAGTGGGTATGTATATAATGTTTCTTTCATTGATGATTTTTCTAGGAAGACATGGATACATTTCTTGAAAAGCAAGGATGAAGTATTCAGTAAATTCAAGGAATTCAAATCCTTGATCGAGAACCACATAGAGAAGAAAATCAAGACCTTTTGATCAGACAATAGCGGAGAATTCACATCAGATGAATTCAAGGAATTATGCAGAGATTCAGGGATTAAGAGGGAGTTGACCACTCCATATAATTCACAACAGAACTGGGTTGCAAAAGTGAAGAATAGAACGATTATGGAACCAACAAGGACAATGCTTCATGATCAAGATCTTCCCATGCATCTATGGGTAGAAGCTGCCAAGACAGCTGTGAATGTACAGAATCGTACTCCACATAGAGTACTTGAGAACAAGAAACCTGAAGAAGTCTTATCCGGCAAGAAACCAGGAGTCAGTCATCTCAGAATATTTGGCTGTCTAGTGTACATACACATTCCAAAAGAAAAGAGGACAAAGTTAGATCGTTCAGGAAAGAAGGGTATATTTGTGGGATATAGTGAAAGCCCGAAGGCTTACAGAATATACTTCCCATGATTCAAGAAGATCGACATCAGTAGGGATATGCAATTTGACGAAGACTCAACTTACAACAAATACAGAAAAAGACCTATTGCAGAACTTGAAGGAACAGAACTACCCAGGATCCAAGTTACAACTATGAACGAAGCAACTCCAAAAGAAGATCGAGAAATGGAAGAACCTCAGGAGCCTGTAGATCCAGCCCAAGAGAAGAATCCTTACAAAAGGAAGCCTTCATGGGTACGAGAGGCTATCCAAGGTGTAGAGAGATATGAGGCTTCAGAAGAAGTGCACAGAGAAAGGAAGAGAACTAGGTCCTATTCCAGTTATGTAGCCCTACTGTGTGACATCATTGATAAAGAACCTTCCAGCTATGAAGAAGCGACAGAAAAGAAAGAATTGAAGGATGCTATGATCGAGGAGTACCAGTCGTTCATGAAGAATGATGTCTGGGATGTGGTTCCAAGACCAAAGGGGAAGTCTATTGTGACTTCCAAGTGGATCTACAAGATCAAGCATGCTGCAGATGGCAACATAGAGAAATATAAAGCAAGATTCGTGGCACGTGGCTTCTACTAGAAGGAAGGGATAGATTGTGAAGAAACTTTTGCACCTGTAGCCAGATACACTTCCATCAGATCAGTACTTGCTCTGGTTGTAGTGATGAAATGGAAGATACACTAGATGGATGTCAAGACCGCGTTCTTGAATGGTGTAGTGGAAGAGGAAGTGTATGTGGAGCAGCCACTCGGATTCAAGACACATGATAGGGAGACTCGTGTGCAAATTGAAGAAGGCCTTGTACGGTTTGAAACAGGAACCCAGGACATGGTATGACAAGATTGACAACTTCCTGACTAGCTTGGGCTTTACCAAGAGTAAAGCAGATTCCAACCTTTACTACAAGGTTGAGGAAGGGAACCCAGTGATACTCCTACTGTATGTAGATGACCTGCTTGTAAAACGTGAGGATGGGTTGATTGTTGACACGAAGAGGAAGCTTGCTGCCGAATTCGAGATGAAAGACTTGGGTATGATGCATTACTTTCTAAGGTTGGAGGTGTGGCAGAATGTGGATGGAATCTCTCTGGTACCAGGGAAGTATGCAATAGAGATCCTGAAGAGATTCGGGATGATGGATTGCAAGGCCATGACCACACCTATGGCATCGAACCTGAAGCTATTGAGTGATGCTTCATCAGAGTCGGTTGATGCTACGATATATCGTCAGATGATTGGGTCCTTGATGTACCTGACGAATACGAGACCAGACATTTGCTTTGTTGTAAACACATCGAGCCAGTTCCTGACGGATCCGAGACATGTTCACTTGATTGCTGCAAAGCATATTATGAGGTACCCTGAAGGGTACAGTTGATTATGGACTCAAGTATGAGGCGAATCAGAAGATTAACCTAGAGGGTTATGTGGATTCAGATTGGGCAGGAAGTGCCATTGATAGGAAGAGCACTTTGGGGTGCTGCTTCATGGGATCAGGTGTGATCCCTTGGTTTAGTAGGAAGCAGTCCTGCGTGGCACTAAGTACAACCGAAGTAGAGTATGTCGCAGCTTGTTCGACTTGAGGAAGCTACTATCTGATTTGTTTGATCTCCAGTTGGATGCTACTAGCTTGGGCTTTACCAAGAGTAAAGTGGATTCCAACCTTTACTACAAGGTTGAGGAAAGGAACCCAATGATACTCCTACTATATGTAGATGACCTGTTTGTAACAGGTGAGGATGGGTTGATTGTTGACACGAAGAGGAAGCTTGCTGCCGAATTCGAGATGAAAGACTTGGGTATGATGCCTTACTTTCTAGGCATGGAGGTGTGGCAGAATGTGGATGGAATCTCCCTGGGACCAGGGAAGTATGCAGTAGAGATCCTGAAGAGGTTCGGGATGATGGACTGCAAGGTCATGACCACACCTATGGCATCGAACCTGAAGCTATTGAGTGATGCTTCATCAGAGTCAGTTGATGCTACGATATATCGTCAGATGATTGGGTCCTTGATGTACCTGACGAATACGAGACCAGACATTTGCTTTGCTGTGAACACATCGAGCCAGTTCCTGATGGATCCGAGACATGTTCACCTGATTGCTGCAAAGCATATTCTGAGGTACCTGAAGGGTAAAGTTGATTATGGACTCAAGTATGAGGTGAATCAAAAGATTAACCTGGAGGGTTATGTGGATTCAGATTGGGTAGGAAGTGCCATTAATAGGAAGAACACTTCAGGGTGCTGCTTCAGTATGGGATCAGGTGTGATCTCTTGGTTTAGCAGGAAGCAGTCCTGTGTGGCACTAAGTACAGCCGAAGCAGAGTATATCGCAGCTTGTTTGGCTAGTTGTGAGGCATTGTGGCTGAGGAAGCTACTATCTGATTTGTTTGATCTTCAGTTGGATGCTACTTGTATATATTGCGACAACCAGAGTTGTGTGAAGTTGTCGAAGAACCCGATGTTCCATGACAAGTCGAAGCATATCAAGATCAAATATCACTATATCAGGGATATGGTGTAGAGAGGAGCAGTGAAGCTACAATATGTTGCGACAGACGAACAGATAGTTGATGTGTTGACCAAGCCATTAGCCAGAGTGAAGTTTGAGTACTTTAGGGAGAAGCTTGGTGTTCTCCAGATCAAGGTTCCTTCCAAGGGGAAGTGATGAGTCCGTGTGCCTTTCTGACATGGTGGTAGGATTGGTTCCTCCCATGGTCAGATGTAAGTGTTGTGCCTTTTTGACATGGTGGTAGGATTGGTTCCTCCCATGGTTAGATGTAAGTGCTGTGCCTTTTTGACATGGTGGCAGGATTGGTCCCTCCCATGATCAGATGTAAGTGCTGAGCCTTTCCCCAGATGGTAATAGGTGTGTCCTACCATGCCGACGGATGTAAGTGCTGGGGCCTTTCCCTGGATGATAGTAGGTGTGTCCTACCATGCCGACGGATGTAAGTGCTAGGGCCTTTCCCTGGATGATAGTAGGTGTGTCCTACCATGCCAGTGGATGTAAGTGCTGGGGCCTTTCCTTGGATGGTAGTAGGTGTGTCCTACCATGCCAGTAGATGTAACTCCTGGGGCCTTTCCCTGGATGGTAGTAGGTGTGTCCTACCATGCCGGTGGAAGTAAGTGTTGGAGCCTTTCCCTGGATGGTAGTAGGTGTGTCCTACCATGCCTGTGGATGTAAGTGCTAAAGCCTTTCTCGGATGGTAGTAGGTGTGTCCTGCCATGTCGATGATATAAGCGCTGAAGAAGAAGACCTACATGGAGACTAGGCCTACAACCAGCCTGAAAAAGGGATGGCTCTGTAGAACTTCCTATGACGAGTAGAATTGAGAGATAGCACCATTTGCTCGAGATAGCGGGAGTAGTGATGATGATGTAGTGATGATGATGATCCTGTGCTGAAGACTTGTGCTGATGAATTGTGTCAAGAGAATACCTTCCTAGTTAAGAGGGAGTGTTGATGTATTTGTAACTTTGGAATGTATTCACTTGTATAACTTATGTTGTATTTCATTATACCCCGATGTTCCTATCGGGAGAATCATTAATATAATAAAGTCAGGTAAAGTCATAGAGGTTAACCCTCCGTTGTAAGTCGGGGCAATAGTCCCCACAGTTGAGGGGTACTAGGGTTATTAGACTCTCTTAGTGAGGTCGGCCCTGGTAAGTAATTGTCAAGTGGAAAACTAGTATAAATAGAGAGTGAGACTCTTTATTTGAAACACACACTCACTCAACTGTAGCGTATGAGTGAGAGAAGAGGAGCTTGCACAAGTGAGAGAGAGAACAATTGTTGGAGATCATCTTTGTGTTTTTGGGTTTTACTTTTGCCATTGGTGCTCATTCTATCTCTGAGGAAGTTGAGGGGTTTTCTCCTTTATGGTTTCCCCGAGGAAAACTCTTTGTCCCTTGTCTCTTGTGATTATTGCTGTGCATGTTATTCTCTCCGATAAAATCCTAGATCATATTGATTAAATGATAAAAATCTAACAATATATATCTAAAATTTGAAAGACATGAGACAAAAAATTCAGTTTAAACTTTTTAGATTACCATTCACGAGTCACCATTTACATTTAACTAGATCATCATCATCATCTTCATCATAAAGATTTTAATATCATCATTGTCATCAGAATATTATCATTGTAATTTGACAATTTTGTACATCATCATCAAACTTCAAAGACATCCATGAACTATCTAATATCAATATCAAATCATACATGTAACATGATGCCATGAAAACATTGAAAAGTTAATTAGGGAAGCCTTTAGCTCATATTCATGAATCATATTTCATTGATTCAATGTTCAATGTTCATTATTTAAACTCAAAACATCATTACAAAATTTGAAAAATTGGTGCACTTCCCGCCTGTACGAGAATGACCCAGGTGATTGCAAGACCCAACTCCCTTAGATCGAGCACCATAAACAACAGATACCAGACGGGCGAAAGAGTACAACTTTATTTATCTGAAGGGAGGGTTAGGATCAGAGACTAATGGTAGGGAAAGGGCACAATAGGAATGGTACACAGCTTCAAACCCCTCCCCTGTGACACAATCTCTATGGGAATGTACCAGGAACCCGAGCTACCGAGGCAGAAGATTCAGCAATGCAATTGTGCCTCAGTCGTTCGCTCTCTTAATGTAATGGAAGGGGTTCAGGAACGACAGCCGTAGCTGGTTCGCGTTGGTCGCTCACAACCGCCATAGAATAGGGACTCCCTGAAGCAAGTGAGTTACCTTTGACGGGATGCTTTAGTGATTGAAAGCCAACAGATAGAAACCTGGCGGGGTATAGTTGCCCAGCGGGCGGGGAAGCTACCAGGGCCTTTGAGGGAATAAAACAACATCAAGGCCCTTACTTTATTCTTTTACTAGCTGGGTTTCAAAGTCCCTTACCTATGGATAGAAGATGGTAAAGCAGGTGAGGAAGAAACCAATTAAATGGCCATTTTCGCGCATTGCAGCAACACTTTTTCACTGAGATGTCATAATGGTGACTGGACAAAATTCCTGGAGAGTGGTCTTATCAGCCAACGCTGCAGAATATAAATGAAATCCACAAAATGTCAAAATTGGCAGGAAACGTGGGTACGTGGACGCCACTTTTGGAAATAGGGTGCTTGGGTACGTCGAAAGTATTGTAGACATATATATATATGTGTGTGTGTGTGTGTGTGTGTGTGTATGTGTGTGTGTGTTTGTGTTAAAATTTATAAAAATAAAACAATTTCACACTCACATCATACATGCATATTTGATATTCTAAATTCAATGATTCATATGAACATTCGCATTCAAAATTTGAAACATAAAATAATAAATTTGATAAATCATATGACATAGACTCATAGTAAATATCAACTGGAAGACTAAAGTTATATTAATATAATTAATAACATAAAATATTATATGTCCATGACAGCGTGAGTTCAAACTTCATTGCCATACTACATCCAAAATTTGCTTAAAGGCATTTTTAGACATGAAAGAGAAAGTTCAAAATAGAAAACATTGAACATGAATAAGATAGTTGATTTGGATTCCTCAAGCCATGTCATCAATAGCCTTAGGATCAATGTCATTAGCATCACTAAGGTTCTCTGTCACGTCGTCGTTGGAGTAGTGAGCATAGTGCACTAGCAGTGAGAAATGCAGTGTTGTGCTGGTTTAGGTAAGGGGCAAGGGCCCACATAACATGTGTTTTATTATTTAATTTTTAAAATTTTGAACTTCAAGCTTTGCAAATTGACTCATCCCGAACAAAGAGCTAAGATAAATTGTCCAACTGCTGTACCGACCTCGTACCCAAACACGTGGTACGATGTACCAAAATCCATGCGAGTACCCTATTTTCATACATGAAGTACCTGGCACATGAGGTTGGATTTGGGTATGGCTGGGGACGTACCATTGAAGTAGTCAAGTGCCCGATACTGGTTCGTGTACCCGACCCTTGGGTACGGGTACCCATACAACACAACAAAAAAGTCTTCGTCCATGTAACGAAGCTCAGCATGTTCATCCTCTCTAGAACTAGGAACATTGCTGCCATGTCCACTTGAAGATGCAATTGTTGGTAACTCATCAAACAAATTAAGGGGAGACATGGCACTCAATGCCATATCCTAGTCGACCAACTCTGGTTCTAGATCCCATAGTTTGGTGGGCCCCGATTTGTACTCTTCCTTTTGGTGTGATAGAATGCGAAGGTTGGAGTGAACATACACAAGTTCCTCAGCTTTCTTGGAGCCTAATCTTTTTCCCTTCACTGAATGGATGAAGCCATATGTACTCCAATTTCTCTCTGTCGATGAAGAACTAGCAACTTGGGACAACATCCTGATTGCCAATTTTCGTATATTTGAGATTTCCCCACCATGGAAGTTCCACCAATCAATTGGTGTTAGTGAGGTCTTGTCTCACATAGCCTCATATATGCACCCAAACCCTCAGATCCCACAAAATGAGAAAACTCACTACGGATCTGAACCCCAATATCGGGATCTAGAAATAGTTTTCTAAAAGCTTTTTAAACCCAAGGGACACTTCTGGGTCCTTATTTGGTGCAGATCTGCTTGGATCACTCAACAACTCTATAGAATAATATTTGGGATTTAATGCATAGGCCAAAAGGTGCAATGGGGTGGTCATCTTGTTCCATCTCTTGGTCAATATGTCTTTTACCTCATTGTAAAAAACTTCATCTGGGTCTTTCTCCTTGGCATTGATAACCTCCCTTATGTTCTCTATCATGGAGTCAATGCCCTCATACACTTCTCCCAAACTAGGTTTATTTGTATCAAGCATCTGTAGCAAATCCACAAATGGCTTAGAAAATGCCAAAAGATATTCCATCCTATCCCACCATTCATCATCAACAGCCATCCTCTTCACTACTTATGCTCTTTCAGTATAGGATTGCCTCCATTGAGTCCAAAGAGAACTACATACCATTGATTGCAAGGCTTCTTTCACTTGCATAAGCCTCCTCAAGACTATGATGTGTGAGGCAAAACGAGTCTCAACAACCTAGAAGTGCCAAGATTTCAATAAATTAAATTTTAGATTCTAGCATCTAGATTTGCATACCCAAAATAAAATTGCAATATTGATTACTGATTAGAATTTGCATTTTAGAATCCTACAAAATATGTATTAAAGTTTAGGTACCTTAAGAAGCTCCAAATTTGCAAAGTCCCGATAAATGGCTTGAGACATGTGATGATTTGTGATGAATGTCTGAATTTCCTTGGCCTCTTCAAAAATCTGCTTGATCCACTCAATTTGGGTCCCCATCTTGCTCAACATGAGGTTCAATGAATGTACAACACAAGGTGTCCAAAAGATGTGTTGATATTTTCCTTCAACAATCAGGTATGCTACTTTACACACTTTTGCATTGTCCGTTATGACTTGGACAACATTTTTTGCTCCCACAAATTCAATTGCTTCAATCAAAATATCATCAATAAATTGTGCATCTTTTTTTTCTCGTTCACAATCAATTGCTTTCAAAAACATTGCCCATTTAGGGATTTGAGCAATCACATTGATCAATGCCCTATTCCTTTGATCTTTCCATCCATAAAAAATGATGGACACCCCTGAAATGCGCCATGAATTACGAATGGGGTTCAAGGCACTCTCCAAACGTGACTTTTTAGATGTTGAAAGTGTAGTGTGGACCTTCTCATAACCAAGTGGTTTGTACCCTTTTGGGGCTTCATTAACTGCTTTAATCATTACAGTCCAATAAGGCAATCGGACTAAGTTGAAAGGAATACCATTTGCATAAATGCATCGACCTATAGCTTCATCTACTATGCCTCAAGCATAATTATTAAAACACTTTTCTAGAGGTCCCAAATTTGACCGCTTGGACGAATTATTGGATTCACGAGTAGGTAATGGAGGTCTTGATGAAGCTACTCCCAACCTTGTGGGTTGTTTGAATTGAGAGGTATGGATTGCCTCCATAGCTTTAGCATCTGCCTCATCTTGTTCTTTCTTATATTTTGCCAACTTTTCCTTACTCAAGCTCTTACCATTTGTACCATCTCGATTAGGTGGCCCGATGCATATTCGGATTCCAGTGTTCTTTATTCTAGTTAAATGTGCTTTCACCTGAGTGTAGGATCTTCTTAACCCATATTAAAATTAATAACCCCCTCCTTGGATCTTGCCCACAATAGTAACATATTTCCAAAGAGGAGTTTTTGGATCATTTTTTTCCTTAGTGGTAGATTTGATTCCTTGGGGGTCAACATTTACAGATGTTGATTCCATGATGAATGGAAAATAGGCAAATTGCAATGCATAAGTGACAAAACAATAGTTGTAGGCCTCTGAATCATAGGAAAAAAATACAAACAATAAAATTAGAAAAATTAAATAATAAAAATAGAAAATGAAAATTACACCAGCTACACTTACAAACTTACAACTTACAATCTTAGACTTATAGTAATACAATGCAGTGTTCAATGTTGAGTATCATTATAATAATTATAATATCATTGAATATTATAATATAAGAATTATTGAAACATAAGAATTATAATATTATTGAATATTCATTCAAATTATAAGAATTATAATATTATTGAATAGTCTAAAACATAAGAATTATAATATTATTGAATATTCATTCAAATTTCAAACTTTAAAAGGCTATTCACTAAAGTTTTTGAAGTGTTAAAATTCACCTTAGTTTTGAAAAAAGTTAAAACATAAAACATTTAATATTCATTACTCAGTACTAGTAATGACAAGGCGTGAAGACTCAAATCTAATGGGCCATAAGGGCCACACAGGGCCACACAGGGCCACAATATGATGTCAGTTCTGAACCGAATGGATTACAAAATTGAAACTTGAAAGTTGAGCATACCTGGTCTTTGGAACAATGAACTGCTGCATTGCTGAAATGCCAACGCGACTGTTGAACTCAAAACTGCTAAACTATGCGTTGTGCGAATGGATTCGTTACTCCAACTGAATTGCCAAACCGACCGACGATTACTAACACTGCAAACGAACTTGTTACTTGAACCGTGACAAAAGACTTTAACATTCAAGTTTGCGGTCAAAGATTTCAAGAGACAAGCGACGATTGAACTAGTGAACCACTAAACAATGAACAAATTGCATGTAATGTTATTGGATTTGACATCCTTTTAATAGGTAGCTAGGTAGCCGTTGTAGGGTCTTTAGGGTTTCTATTGCGTTCTAGAACCGACACAACTTAAAATATCACATTAAATCATATTGAAAATGAAATTTAACCCTAGAAACGGCGTATTTCCCAACTGAAACGTGTCACGATTTTTACGAATTGTATCCATGTTGGCAGATCCGTATCACCAATTGGCTTGATCCATATCACCATTCCGCCTGATTCGTATCACAATCATCTTGATACGTTTCATTTACAAGTCGATCTGTTTCCAACACTGTTGATCTGTATCCAACTCAATTGAAACGGATCACAACCGTTTCAGTGTTCGTGAAAAATATTAAACGATTAATAACATATTGAACGATTTAAATTGTCGACCCGAGGAGAGTGTAAACTTGTGAGGTACAAGAAAAATATATCCAGGGTCAGAGTAACACTAACTTAATCTAACATTTGAAAAGAAAACACACATGACTAAAATGGAATTTAAATCTAGGAAAGCATGAAATTGCATTAAAGGAAACTAATCTAATGCCTAGAAATAAAACACACGACTGAAATGGAATTTAAATCTAGGAAAGCATGAAATTGTATCAAAGGAAACTAATCTAATGCCTAAAAATAAAACACATGACTGAAATTGAATCTAATTACGAAAGCATGAAATTGAAATTAATCTAGGAAAATTTGAAATTGCATAAATGAAACCTAAGCACGAGAAAGCATGAAATTAAGCAAGGGAAAAATTATTTATAACAAAACACATGTAAAAATGACAAGTAACAAATAACAAATGACAAACAAACGTGAGCTCACATGAAATCTAAATTAACCACTCAAAATAATAAATCTATTATTGAGAAATCAAAATATTTATTCTAAAACATCAAATCCATTACAAAAGGATCAAATCCATGACTAGCTCTCAAAAAAGATAAACTATTTTTCATGTCTAGAGAGGCCTCCACTCAAATGAAGAGAGAGTGCTCTTATTTATACATGAGTTGCTTTGGAAAGAAGATAAATGTAGATCCACTTTTCTCTCAACCTATTTTCCATAATTACAAAATATTTATCCCTTCAAATCCTCACAAATTCTCTCACAAATATTGCATGAGATATTCTATCCATATTTCCATGATCCTCTCCTTGGAATAAACTTGAATAATTATCTCCAAATCTTGAAAAGATGGAGGAAATATTTGAGAAGCTTTTGAATAATCCTTGCTTGAAATCTTCAAATATTCCTACACATTACAAAGCTCACACGACTTTGAGATATAAATGAAAATATGCCAATTTTCTAATATTTAATCACAAATTCTCTTAAAATACTTAAAAATAAATAAATTGGAAAAGAACAAGGTAAACCATATTTATTTATGAAATTGGTATAATGAATAACCAATGGAGTGATGAATAGGGATGAATGTGAGGAAAAGTGAAAGGAAAATGGGATGAAAATGCAACATTTGGGTGACCCAACATTCACATTAGTGTCTGTATCGGAAACGGAGAACGACGTTTCACAGGGGCAGCTAGGGAGTTTCGGATAAGCTATTTTAATAGCTATGATCAATGCCTTATTGGAGTCGAACAATATCAAATCAAGACATAGTAATCATGCAATAATGGAGTTATTTGCTTTATCACAAATTTCAAATAATATAACACCTTTCGAGGCAATTTTACGTCTCCCAAAGCAATGTCACACTTCACAAGGCATCCACTCCAAAAAGTGTGCCCTCAAGGGAAAGACGACAATTAGTCTGGGGCAAAGTTAGAGGATAAGCCAAAAACACCACACAACCTCTAATTCACGAATTATGAGGATTTCCCATATCCCTTTGGACTTTCTCAGAAGAGGATCCCCTTTAGGGTTTGTGGATAAAACCCTAGGGAAATTTTTTAGGGTGGGCAGAAAAACTAAATCATGGTTATTTTGGGATTTTTGAATTTATTCAAAGTTTTAGGGTTTTTTTCAGTAGTAAAATGCGTCTATGAATAAAATAAAATAAAACAGGTAAAATTTGATAAAAAGAGGATTGATAGATAAGGCACTAACTTTTTGTTTCAAACCCTAGGGCTATGAGAGATCAAGGCTAATGTCCCTCCTCTTGAGATTGTATTCAAGACTTGAAACTAGGGCTAACTTAACAACCTCAAGGGTTAGGGAGCAAAACCCTAATTAGGGCAAATGTAGAAGTCCAAGGACCAACAAAACAATGGAGAGCTCCTAGATAGGAAGGTCTCTTCAAGCATGTTGATAAAATGCTAGTAAACGAACCCTAACTTCAATCAAAGGCACCAAGAGAAAGGTTAAACTAGGGTTAGGATATAAACCTACGAACATTAATCAGGAATGAGCAAGATAGAGCTTCTTAGGTCACATTTCTGAGCATGAGTTATTACAAGTATTCTTAACATCAACTTGTCATGTGTAAAATCAAGCCCTAGAACTGTAGAAAAAACTATATAACATAATTTGTTGGATTTATTTTATCAGTCTGGGCTAGTAAGTTGATGATACAATGTGCATAATCTATGCAGGAACCATACCTCCAAGAGCTTCTAAAAGTATCGAACCAAATTCAAACTCAACTTCTATCTTGATTCCTAACAATATAAAAACTACCCAAAAGTAGAAAAGAAACCCTATTGAATCCTTCCTCAATTCCACCAGAATTAGTATGTTTTAGCTGTTGAGTTATGGGGTAACTCAGGATGTCCTCCATGTGGACTACCTAGCATGGAGGCACACTTATCAGCATAGGCAGGAGGGTAGAGTGTGAGATATGCTCTTCCAAGTGTCATGGATCCAAGAGTGGAGAGATGCAGTGAGTTAAGTAATTTTTTAGAGTTACATGCGAAAGTGCATGCATTCATTTTTTAATGCAACAGTTTGATTTTTGGGACAAAAGTGAAATTAGGGTTTTGGAACCATAATTAGGGTTTGGAAAGCTAATTTCTCAGTGACTTATAAAAAGGCATTGAGGGTGCAAAAATCATTTATCTTTTGTGAATATCAGGAGATCAAAGTAGCTGCGAGCAATAGTTTACCAAGGAGGGTGAACCATCTAAGATAGCTGGAACGCATTCCTCAAAACAATGAGAGGACAGAGCTTCAGAGATTGAGGCGTTCATTCACTGGGGCAGTGAGAGAGATATTTCACTGAGACTCTTTAGAGACTGAAGAGCAGCAGTAGCAATAGAGTGAGTAGCTGGAGGAGGACGTGAGCAGCAACACGTTACACGTGTGGGACGTGAGGGAGCTGCTCCACAAGTGTGGGAGGCTGAGAGGACCCAGAGAGCCAAGGGTCTTCATCAGTGATTGAGGAGAGGTCTTCAGGGATCAGTCAGAGTCAAACTGATAGTAGATCAACTAAGATGTGCCTCAGAGGAGTGAGGGCATAATTGTACATCTGGGGGATGTTTTCTGTGATTGAGGACGTAGTTCATCTTCCGCAGGAGAGCATATCAAAGCAGAGGGTTGAGGGAGCATCCTTCTAAGAGTTAGACAGAGAGTACACCATCCAATGATTGGCAGAGTAAGATTTGAGAGTTCCAACATGAGAGTGTACTGTTGGGTGCACTTTTTTTTTTGTAAGTCAAGTATTCACATTATATTAAAATAGAAGGTCCTTACAAAACATGTTACATAGTCGTTGAAAACATGCTAATCATCCATCCCAGCTTGACCACCTAGCAAGCAAAAAGAGAGTGCTGCTGAAAAAAGGATACCCATACCCCCCCGAATCACATTGTTCATAAAAGAGCTCAACATAACTTTCCAAACTCACAGACTCAAAACCGATAAACCCAGACATACTGCTGCACGCAACATTTAAAAAACTAGTCCACCACCCCAATAGTGTAGACACACAACATCCATAGACTCAAAACCCATAATCCCATAATTACCTGTAAATGATCCAGTAAAACATCAATCCATCAGCCTAGCTGTGCGAACACAAAAAACCTTGTCCAGCTTTAAAAGCCAGCAGGGCCAAGATACTAGCAGTATACCAAACTTTTACAAACATCGTTGCTTCACCGATTCCACAGACCTATTGATTAAGTAAGCCGTTGCGATACAGAGAACCAGAAAGGATGGAAATTAACAACTTTAGAAGCAGGCCGCTGCCTATCCATTAAGTCACATATACATAAAGGAAATTTAAACATAATCATGAAACCAGAGATCCCATCAAAATGAGAGAAGCAGAAGTAAACAAGTTCATAGGGTAGACCACGCTCCACGACAGCCTTCTTATAATAAGATATAAGATAAGTCCTGACCACCATCAGGAGTATTACCAGGAAAATCAGACTTCACATCTTTAGGCATAGAAGAAGATGGGAATTGAAATCCCAAACAAGAAGTCATAAAATCCACTTTGGCTTCAATTTGCTGGACTGAGGCTGATACGGATGCCTTTCATGGGTCTAGAGATGAACCGCCCGAGTCCTCAGAGTGACGATCCCAGGCATCCTGTCCAACCAGGTTTTTCATAAACCAAAACAAAGCTACCATCTTTTCGTATAAGCTCACTCGGCCCATCGTGTGACCTGGGTCCAAAATCCATTCTTCAACCTTTTTGCATTCCTCTTTCAATTTTTGATTATCAAGTTCTTCCCATAAACTTTTCTTAATAGCAATGATACGATTTTGAATATCCTGCGGTAATTCCAATTCAAACATGCAGGACTCCCACAATGCTTTTTGTTGAGCACGGGTAGTCGGCTCATGGAGATCTGGTTGAACAGCCGGCCTCTTGGCTCTACTTTTGTCCCCTACCATAGTTAACCAGATAATACCCTCCGACATTCTCAGAAAAATCAAACAGTAAACAAGAGATAAGACACACAACATCCCATTGTTGTCTATCTCGCCACCCTACATCATGTTATATAGCCAAAACTTGAGACTCGTCATGATGATGCCGTCCCTTAAAATTATCGCAACAATCCCATCCTCAGATCTCGGATCGATCTTACCATTAACACATATCACCTTACCTCCTACGGTCATAATAAATAGACGTACCTTCCACCGTCGGAAGCACAAAAACATATTCACAGGCCATCGCATATTAATACACTTCCTGGTCATAATATTGAATCAAAGATCGCAGCCAGTAGGCGCCACGTGCTGGAGAGATTTCATGCCAGCGTTGGAGCTGTTTCGACTCTCCATCTAGAAACAAGTACCACCTGTCTTAATTAAATCTTTACACTGGGCTCGAGCCCGTCAAGTCTAGAATCATGTTCTAGTCCTTTGCCTTGACCATCTTACACGTCCCCACCCCCAAGTTAGCCAAAATATCCGCTACTTTATTACCATTTCGTCTTACATGAGAAAAGTGGACTGCGGTTCCATTAATGAGAAGAGTACAAAGGGAATCAACACGGCTTTCCAAACGCCAAGATGAAGACACCTTGGTAGTTTGAGAACCGTTTTGCAGTTTGGTAGCTAGGATAATGATCATTTGAGAGTTGCCTTCTGCAATAATTGGCCTTCGTAAATTCGCTGTAACCCAGACAAGCCTCTGCAGCAAACAATCAATCTCCGCTGCGTTATTGGTATCATTGCCCAGATCGCCATAACTAAAACCGGCCATTTCACCGCTCGAATTGCGAACAATAAAGCCATACCTTGCCTTACCAGGGTTTCCCTTAGAAGCTCCATCCAAATTTAGCTTCACGAATCCCGATGGCGGTGGATTCCAGCGATCCAGGCTCTGAATAATTAGCATTCGCTTAAGGTTTGTCGATAAAACAGTCTCAAGGCTCTTCAATCCCCAGTTAGC
Source organism: Pseudotsuga menziesii (assembly GCA_001517045.1). NCBI lineage: Eukaryota > Viridiplantae > Streptophyta > Pinopsida > Pinales > Pinaceae > Pseudotsuga > Pseudotsuga menziesii. The sequence goes on along the minus strand of LPNX010963285.1, from coordinate 528,717 downwards.
CAATATCTGCCCTTCATTACCAGATAGCTCCTTATCCTTCTCTGTCCAACTACACAGAAGAATGGTCCCCTGTATCTTGGCCGCCATGCGATCCCAAACGCTAGATGGTTGTGAAGCCTTGGCACGGAAAATTATGGCATTTCTCTCATTCCAGATCGCCCAAATCAGGAAATTGGGAAATATTTCCCAGAGACGATTCAAGATGTTATTAAGGAAAGCTTTTTTGGGCCAGTGAATCAAAGTACTTGCCGAGATTTGACATATCCTAGCAGAACGACGAAAAAGCATTGCTCCTCAGTCCCAGAGTTCAGATGAAAACTTACATGAGTCTAGAAGATGCGACGTCGTTTCCTCCGCCTGCTCGCACAGTGGACACTGGTAAGGACCATACATCCCATGCCTCTGTAAATTTTCAGCTGTTAAGATTCTATTATGCATTACTAGCCAGCAGAAAATAGTAATTTTAGGCCATAGCTTCCTACCCCAGAGGTTACACCAAGTTTTGTCATCTGGGTTCACATTATTGCATATTAGCTGATTGTAGGCCTCTTTGAGGGAAAAAACCCTCGTCGGACTGTATCTCCAACGAAGTTTGTCATTGCCCTCCTGCCTTCTGATGCATCTCATATGGAATTCCTCCTCTATCCGAATAACTTCTCCTGTCAGACCTAACCTATCCAACTAGGGGCGAGAAACCTAAGAGTAGTAAGAAGAACCAGGGTCCTGATCCCCCCATAGGTCTGCCACCGTTAAGATTCCTCTGTTACTGCATTCGGCCCGAAGCATAGGACAAAGCCCCAATCTTTCCAACGGGAGAAGTTGTTGCCAAGCGTTCACCCAAATCCGGGCCGTTTTACCATTACAAATCTCCCAAAAACAATGCTGCTGAACCAAGCTGCACCCTACCCAAGTCGTTTTCCAAATATGAGAGCTTGGTTTCTCCTCCGAAAACGGGATTAATTCTCGGATGTCCCAGTGTGAAGCATATTTATCAAGCCATAGTTTGGCCCATGGCTCCTGGGAATGAGTTAGCCATTTCCACCAAAGTTTAGCTCCTGCAATTAAGTTGGCTATTTTAGGGTCACGAAGCCCCAGCCCACCTTGTGATTTAGGTTTAGAAACAGTGTCCCATTTTACCAAAGCCCATTTGCGAGAGTCTTGAGAGCCACTCCATAGGAATTTCCTTTGAATATTTTGAAGGTCTCGAAAGATAGACTTAGGGGCCATCATCGTAGAGAATAGGTACATTGGCATAGCTTGGAGCACAGATTTGACTAAAACCAGATGACCCGACAAATTCAGAGGTCTAAGAGTCCAATTGCCTAGTCATTTCTTAATTTTATCCAATAATTCAGACCATAAACCTTTTTTTGAAATAGAATTTATTAGAGGAGTTCCCAAGAATTTGGATGGGAGGTTACTCTCTGGAAATCCTAGAATGCGAATAATATTACGACGATTAATGCTAGGAGTATTAAAAAAGAATGCCTGATATTTTTGAGCATTAACTTCTAATCCAAAGGCTTGGCCAAACTGATCTAAACATTGTTTAAAACTAGTAGCTTCCTGCACCGATGGGTATCCCATCAGCATAGTATCATCGACAAATTGATGGTGAGAGTGATTGACCCCTTCATTAGTACCACGAAGTCTTCTAATAGAGTTGTCCTCCCTAAGAGCAGAAAGAGATCTTCCTAAACCTTCGACCATCATAATAAACAGAAAAAGAGACAGCGGATCTCCTTGACGAATACCACGAGTAGGTTTAATGATCCCAGACGGAACCCCATTTATCATAATGGAAAAGAAAGTCGAAGAAACAAGTTGCATAATCCAGTTAACCCAATTCTGGCTAAACCCAAAGGCTTCCAACATTTTCCTTATGAATTTCCAATTTAGTTTATCATAGGCTTTGGCAATATCCTGTTTAACCAGCATACCCGACAAATTTTTTCTTTTGATAGAGTAGTATTTCATGAATCAGAATAATCCCATCCGATATCTGCCTCCCTTCCACAAAACCAGATTGTTCCGGAGAAATCAGAGAGGGGAAAATAGGTTTCAAGCGATTAGCAATGACCTTAGTAATGATTTTGTAAATGACATTACAAAGACTGATCGGTCTGAATTTGTCAGGATTATTAGCTCCCTCACATTTGGGAATCAAGGTAAGAAAGGTGGCATTCAGAGCAGGTAAGATGTGACCATAAATCCTAGATTGCTCCATAATTTGCCAAACATCCAGCTTTACCATCTCCCAGAAATGATGAAAAAAGCTAATAGTAAAACCATCAGGGCCGGGTGAGGTTCCTTCCTTCATCTAAAAGACAACATCCCGGACCTCTTGGAGATTAATAGATTTCATTAATAACTGGTTCTGTTCCTTCGAGACTAGGGTAGGAATCTTGCTGGTATTAAATTCAATTTTCTCCAAGCGGTTTCGTCTTGGATCAGTTAAAATATCAGAAAAGTGATCAGTTAGGATTTCCTCAATTTCTTCCCGGGCTTCCACTTTTTCTCCTTCAGCATTTTTAATCGAATATATTTTGTTTTGAAATCTATTCTGGATTACTGAATGGTGAAAGAATCTGGTATTCTTTTCTCCATCAAGAAGCCATTTAACTCGAGACTTTTTCCACCATTGAAGTTCCTCCTGTTGCTCCCGTTCTTCAAGTTGAGCTTCCACAATCCTTTCTTCCTTGATTAAGGCCTGAGAGTAGCCTTCATTAACCCCTTTAGTCTGAATCTTGTGAAGACAAATTTCCTGGCGGCGTTTTTCACGAAAAATGTTCCCAAACTCTCCCTTGTTCCATTTCTTGATTTTGGACTTCAGAGCCTTCAGATTGCTGGAAGGAAAATATATTAGGCGCCTGGTCAGTCCGCATTTCAGCCCACCACGATTTGATCTTGCCTTCAAAATATGGATTAGCCAACCAGAATTGCTCAAAACGAAAAGGTTTCTTAAATTGAGACGCTAATCCACTCCACATGAGTTCAATCGGTCAGTGGTGAGAATTCCTTCTTGAGAGTGTAGCACAATGAACTTCGCTTCCCATGTCAATTATAGATTCCGAGACTAAGAAGCGGTCAGTTTTGGAGGCAATATGGCAGTCCCCTGTTCTTTTGTTATTCCATGTAAACCATCCCTCCCCCAGAGTAATGTCTACTAGGCCTAGATCTTCAATGGTATCTCTAAAAAGATTACATTCCTCCTCCAAACATCGTCGACAACCCTTTTTTTCTTCTAAGAAAGTAATGAGATTAAAATCTCCTCCAACCACCTGGTGCTTAGATGGCACACGAGCGCTCAGATTGATGAGAGGTTTAAGAAAACTACGCTTATCCACAACTTTTTGAGGGCCATAGACATTCGTAATTAATCCAAAAATGGGGAAAGCAACCACCTTGAAATTAGCTGAAATCAAGTTACGTGTTCCTTGAAAATTAGAAAGGGACACCCAGGTTGGATCCCATAGAATGCATAAACCACCAGAAGAACCTCTCGAATCAATACCCATACTTTCACATGTAGCCCAAATTTTACCCCTACGATTCTGAATATAATTAGCCAAACATTTGGTTTGTTGTAAGAAGACAATTGCTGGATTAGTCATCTTAATCTTTTGACGCAAAATTTTCAGTTTTCTCACGCTGTTAATGCCTCGAGTATTCCAGGATAGGAGTTTCATTAAGGAAATTTTTACAGACCAAGAGAAGCTTTGATTATCGAGTATTGGCCCGATTCAACCAACCTCCTCCCTACATCTACCACCCTCTGTTTATTTGATTTACGGACAGGTTTCCGCCCACACTCTTCAGCTGTTTTTTTTGTTTCTTTGAAAGATCCCGAGTTAATACCTAAAGACTTTGAGAATTTAGCTTTTAGGATGGCTTCCTTAAGAAGACAAACCTATTCTTGGGGAACATAGCCTTTATCTTTCTTAGAACAGGCTTTTTCAATTCCTTCAAGATCCAGCTCACCGATATCCATATCTTCGATTTCGTCCATCGATTCCTTTGCTGGAGAATATCCATATCCTCAACATTTTTTCCTGAATCTTTTCGCATGCTTCCATCAGCAAGATCATTTGATTGTTGTTGAGCTACGGCTCGACTCAAAGTAGGCATCCCAACCGCTGAACTAGAAGGGTTACCCCTCTAATTTCTTTGTTCCGATGAATCTCCCTCTTGGTTACCCAGAATCTCGAAGGTATTAGAGTTATTCATTTTCTTGAAACTGTCTTGATGTTCTTGCTTTCTATTTCCTCTTTTGCGAGAAGCCACTTTGATGAAACCCAGATCCCCTGGATCACTTTCCTTCCCAGACTTCTTTTTAGGATGATTCAGAGGACATTCCCAGAACAGGTGGGCATATTCATGGCAACGACGACATTGAAAATGAACTTGTTCATAGTCCAAATTTTGCACCCAGTCTTCATCCTCCCAAATCATCCTGATGGCTTCTGGCAAAGCCTGAGAGAGATCCATATAGATACAAATACAGGCATAAGCAGTGTGGCGCTGAGTCTTCGTTTGCTCAAAAATGTTGATAAAAGTACCTAAATAGTTCCCCAATTCTACCATAATTTCAGCGTTCCAATATTCATTAGGGAGAGAGCATAACCTAATCCATACCGGCGCTATTCTCATATCCTCCTTTTCTGGACTAAATTTTTCTTTCCATGGTCGTAAAAAGAGGCTTGTAGAATAATAAAAATACGGTCCACCATCTATGATCCGGTTCCTATCCTCTAGACTGATAAAAGCGACTGTGAAAAAACCTTTTGATCCCAAATGAAGGTCAAAATGTCCTTTAGGTTTCCAAGAAGAGTTAATCCACCAAATCAAAGCTTTCTTAGATGGTTGCAGACCAATGAATTTCCCAATTAGAGCATGATCCGACATGTATTGGATCTTATCCCTAAGAGTGGCCGACTTGACCACCATGGATGGTATCGCTGTTGCTTTTGGTAAGCATTGTCCAGGTCTACGATCTTGACCAAGCGGGCCAGAAAATCTCGCAATGCTAAACTGATTGGAATTTCCCCAATATTCAGATCGCCCTCATCAGGGGGGCGGGAATTAGACGCGCCCCCCATCCGAAGCCATTGATAAACCCCAAACCTCGTCCACTTGCAATAATCTCCAAAAGCATGGCCGTCCTCACTTCTTGGAGCCAATTCCTCTTCTATGAGCTCGGGTCAAAAACACTATTGGGGGCACTTTATCCAAGAGAGACAGTTGCAGTTGCTGCAGATTTAGGGCTTTGGCCCTTCAAGTTCACTTGTTTTTTCTCTAAATCTTACTATACTTCTTCTATATTCCATTTGCTCTGGGCTTGAGAAAGAAGAAAGCCCCACTGTAGCTGGTTTTCCCCATTGGGGTTTCCAGGATAAAATTTTGAGTCTTATGTGTGATTTCCTAGTTGTTTATGAGTTGTAAGGATTTCATGTGCTGCAAATTCTAATGTTGATAGAAGTGATTTTTATCTGGGATTTGTGAGATTTGTGGCCGAGTTGATTATCCAGACTTCTTTGAGCAAGTGGAGACCTTTGAGAAAAAATGAACATCAGCATGGTCATATAAGTGAAGTGCAGGACTTCCTGTGTACCTTTGGTTGCTGATACCAACCATGAAGAAGAAAAATTAGAAGACCAATGAATTTTCTCAAACAATTACAAACCAGGGCCCTTTTAAACTATATAAATCTGCTAATCAGTCAAGAATCCAATGATAAAATTGGCGAGGCTTCATTCATAATTAGCACTTTCCAACATAGTCTAATCAATGAGATACTGGAACCTCGTGTAGCTTTCGAATTGTTGATGCTAGCATGAGAAACATAGAGGTAGAGAATCTAACCACAAATTCAGGAAACTGCATACTTTGTGACTAAATCAATAACTTGCAGAATTAAATAACTACAGGAAATACTCTGTAATCAATTCACACGAATTCCAGAAATGAATAACTACAGGAAATTGAAAACCATCAATTTAAATGTTAATTTATAATTGCAACCACACCAAATTAATAAAACTCGTATGCAACTGCTATAATCACATTCATAGCAGCTACAGGTCTACTTTAAGAATAAAATCTGTCAATATACAAAATTACACACACAGGGTGTCTGCGAATGAAGGGGGCTCTCCTCTAGTCGCAACCACAACTAACTAATTAAAATTTAACAAAGGAATTCAACAGCACATAAAAGGATTATATTATAAAATCATAAAGAGTCTGAACACAAAGTCTGGTACACACCACAAGCATGATTACTCAATAGCCAACCCCAAAGTAATACATCAGCCTTGTTCTTATATTGTTTTATACATTCGTAGTTCAGCACCAAACCCAAGCTATCAGATCGTAGGCCTTCAAACTATTTTCCTATCATTAGCATCGACATCTCATAATTGATTAATGGTTGGGTAGATCCCATGTTGCGAGGCATGGGATCTCCCTTTACAAAGATACTTCTGAATTAATGGAGGGAAATCTAAAAATAACGAATGGTTCAACAATCTTCAGATTTCCCAAACGGCTTGTCTAATATGAGCAATCTGGAAACCACGTGATGGCCATGATCCCTAAGACAAGGAAAATCTGTCAATCCAATCTTGGTCAAATGGAGATAGCGTTTTTGTTGCAAGATGAAATCACGTTGCTGCAAGACAGGATCACGTTGCTGCAAGACATAATCATGTTGCTGCAGCACTGAATGGTGCATCTGCAAAAATAACTAGAATGCTGCTAGCCATGTCATTTCTTTAGTTTGCATAAATGATAACATTGCAGTCCATCTAAAAGAAATAAAATGATCAAATACAAGCATTTAAGATACCTGGAGAGTGTAGGACTTCATTGTGACATAATGTACAATAGATGTGCATTGTGCAGGAATGCTAAGAGTAAGGGTAATAATCGGTCATTAGACTATAAGATATGGTCTTTCAGTATGAAAAAAAGGGTTAAAACCAGGACCCTACATCTTCCCCATACCGGAGATATTGCGTGCCCCTTATGCAACAAAAATGTCGACCCCCCCAAAAACTGAAATTCCAAAATCATGTTCTCCTAGCTAACTGAATTCTTGTTTGACTGTGGCCGCATCTGCAAGGGTCTCCAGACGAAATCCAAATGATGGAAATCTTCTCGAGGGCCCCTTTGGTTGCATTGCTTTTAACTACCTGCGAAGGCTCTCATTTTGGTTCTCTAAATTCTTGGCCTGAGCATGGCATTTCTTGGACAGAGCTATGGCACCTCGATATTTGTCCATGAGCCCCCCTATTTGTTTCTGGCATTGGACATTAGCATTTTTTAGCATCTGATTTTACTCCATAAGAAACCGCTCCAACACAGTAAGCTCCTCTATTGTTCGTTTCATCGGAACAATCTTCCTCAGGGTTTCCCTGCTTAGCTAGAGGACTATCCATCGAATCTTTCGTTGTTTTCCTTTCTGGCTCATTTCTCATTTCCTACTCTAGGGAATGGCCAACAATATTTTGTTGTTGTTGTGTATAAATCTCCAATGCTTGGTCCACTGTTCTGTTAAATGTTTGTGCTTCTTCTACGGCAGTATGCAACCCTGTTTCTAGGTGCTAGGGTTTTGGAGAGGGGCTTCTTGACAACCTACCCTCGTTTTAAGCCGATTCTTCCTAAAATGGTTTCCATAATTTTTTTCCCTTTGCTAGCTTGGAAGTCTGTTTTTGAGTTATCCTACGTATGGAAAGTGGTGTTTCCAGTATTATCCTTCCAGGACTTTTCTTGTTCAGAATTGTCCCTTCAATTTCAGGGTCCTCCCCTCCTTCATATTGATCCTTAGCATCAGTCTCTTGAGTTTTGTCTTTTTCTGAAGGCATAACATTCTCAGCAACCTCATTGCTCTGTCTCGGTCTATTCCCTTTCTTGCATTAGGTTTCCACATTAGTGATTTGAATCTCCTCATCCTCCTCTGGCCCAGGTTTGTTTTGCACATTATCATCATCCCCAAATTTCTTATTCTAATGTTTGTCACTGCTTTCTGAACCTTCCCTGTCTCTGGAGGACCCAATCTCCTTCACAAGCTTCTTAGCCTTCTTCCTTCTTCTGTGTTGGGTCTTATTATCAATCTCTTGACCCTCTTTTTGTTTTGTAACCCATAGCCCTTGTAGTTAAAGCCCCAAAGATCATTGCTAGCTGCAATAACCTTAAGAGGTGTTACCCATAGTTACCACAATAACTACATTTATGCACTTTTGTTTAGCTCTTCTCCAACTTGAGGGGGCGTCCCTAGATAGCATTGCTAGGCTATGGCAATGAGGGCACAAGGTGACTTGGAAGAGATAGCCTTAGCAAAACAGGGTTGTAGTTTTAAGGTTTTTTTAAATAAGTGATGGACAGACCCAGGAGATCAATGCCAATATCCAACTAGGGAAATAGAGTCAAGGTGAATCAAATGGCAAGTGAGGCTAAGAAGAATGCCCTTCAAGAATTGGTCTATTTCCTTCAAAGGTTAGTGTTTGTGATACACTAGTCACATCTCCCAATTGAGGATAAACAATGGATTTCAAAGTCTACAAGAGGGAGCTCCAACAGGGGAAAGCTCCCTTAGTCACCCAAGACCAACCATGGAGAAGATAAATACCTAGAAACCCTTGCCAAGGAGCCAAAAACGAATATCTAGACAAGGTCTAAAATACTCACCCAAACCGACAAGAGAGAATATGCGAGCCAATAGCCTAGGACACCCTCCTTCCAACTATTCTTTGGATCAATCATGAGAGGTTTACAAAAAACTTGAACATTATAGCATTAACCCTTAAGCACAATAATAGAACCAAGAAGACACTTCAAGAATTAACAACATTTTTCACCATATAGAAAGAACCCTTAACACCATAAATTGCACAAAAGAAAGATATATCATTGAAGCTCTAGAAAAGAGAGAACTCTCAAAGTCCAACTGTGAAAATGAGATGAGGAAGTGGCTCTTTATTTAGGAGTAGCTCAAACTTCCTTTACAATAAAATATCAATTTTTTCGTAAGATCTAATACAATAAAAATAAGGTGTTCAAAGCCATTTGTACAATGATGAGATACATGGTGCCCCTAACAAAGCGGGGAATGTCCAACAAGCCATGTGGCCTCCAAAGACCCCTTCAAGAAGCATAGCTCCAAAGGAATGTCCACAAGATCACCCAAAAGCTTCCTTCAAAGTGGGGTTTCCATCAAACGAAGCCCTCCAAGCAACCAAGGTATCCATCTACTAGCCTCCAAAGGCTTGCTTCAAGGTTCTTCCATATGCCCACATGCCAACAACTCTCATCCTTAAAGAGATTCTATCCAAAGTGCTTTACTTAAAACTCTAAAAGAGCGGTGATGCTCCACAAAGTGAATGTGCTTATAAACTGAAAGTGGAAAAAATCTATGTATAAAGTTTGACCCACTCTATGTATAAAGTTTGACCCACTCTAAACAAAATGAACCTCCATATATTGCACAATGACCCCATCGACCCTTTTAAAGCCTACATAGCTAACTCAAACAAAATTATAATGAATAAAAAGGGGGGCCTGCAAAGGAGTTCTGTCCTCCATGAAATGGTGAAACACCCAAAGCCAAGTATTAATAGTCTCCCAAGGAATAAACTTTAATCCAAGGTTTCCACAATGCCCTGACAGCAAATCTGATGCATAAGGTGATGTTTTATCAACAGGAAGAATTGAAATTGTAAGAGAGCGCCTTTACGGGCAGGAATATCTTGCTGTTGGTCCGTACATAGGCTGATGCACCACTTTTGACAAGTATCGCACCCAAATCCAGAATTCATCACGAGACTAGGTTGGAAAACTCCACATATCGGATTATTGTGCTCTCCATTGAGTGATCACTTTGAAAGGATTCAACCTGAGACTGTAGCCTGCCAGTTCCTCCCTCAGTGATCTTGGACTGAAGCTATGTTCTTAAAATGATAGTTCAGGGATTGTCACTTTGCAGAGATAGATAACCTTTACCAGAACCTCATCCATGCTTACACCAGATTTTCTCCAGCTTTGCAATCTCCACTAACAATTTATGCAAAGATTGTGGCTTTGTAAAGAAAGAACAATGGTCACTGCCTTTGAGCTTGAAAACCTGTTCTGGAGGATTTGTGTCAATCAACCGTTGTTGAGCAAACGTTGTCATCACGTGCTTGAATGAAGAAACCCCTACACTGCCATAATTCTCTTCTGTGAGAGAAATCCTTCCAGGACTAGTGCAAATGGAATTGGCTACATTGACAGTCACAAGGGCAACATCTCTTCATGATTGTTGATTCTCCCTAGGCTAGGGCAGAGCTTGAATGCATGGTGTGTTGGGCTGAAAACTGATCCATAATCCTCCAACAGCAGGTTGTTTACTGTTCTAAAGGAATCATGCCCAGAAATAAATTTTGAACATTGCTGGCTGCTGCTCCAGGTCTGTGTTGTATTTTATTCGACTGCCTTTGTTGCTTTACACAATGATACCACCTACTGTTCACCTTCAAACCAGATATTGGGCTAGCCCATGACTGCCATAGTTTGCCGTTCATTGCCATATAGGAAAACCTGGACATAGGTCACAATTTACAGGTCTGCCCAGATTTGCCTTTCGTGACTGTTGATGGCTGTAGGCATATCTCAAGTCTCTTCCAGAACTGCATATCTTCAAGACTTATCCTTGACCTTCACCGTAGCTGTTAAACTGACCTAGACAGCTTCTTCCATGCTCTTTCAATCATGGAAAAGTCAGTCCTTTTCAAGAGCGGATACCCATACAGAATTGGTGCTAAGTTGCTAACACCACACTAATAATGTCATATACATTTAACCCTATGTATGCCCCCCCTCGGGACATATCATAGTACCTTCCATTGAAAATCTTTGTCCTTGAATCTGTGTAGTTAATGACATTACATGTGATGAAACCAAGTAATAGGATTTCCCTATATATCTGCTTTCTTGTTTCCATTGATGTGTTGAAGTATTAGCTGCATGAGGATCATCCTCATAGGTCGGCCATGAAAGAGAACAAAAGTTGGCCCAAAAAAGGGTCAAATTAAGTCAACTTGGCCCAGAAAAGGGACAGATCAAGGTAAGTTGGCCCTAATAAAACTGTCAAGTCAACCCAATTGAAAAAGTGACCCAGAAACTGTATAAATAGAAGGCACCCTCCTTCATTTTGACACACTCTGTAACTTGAGCACCACAACAAGTTCTCCCTCTGCTAAGAGAAGTTCGATACTGCAGTTGGAGAGGAGTTTTCTTGGGTTTCTCCATCTTTGGAGAAGGTTTTCTTATTTTCTCTTATTTTCTTGGGGTTATGCTACAACAATTTGGAAGTACTCTATCTCTGAACAATTGTTCTCTCTTCGAAGGGCAAGCTTGAGGGTGACAGTGATTTGTCTATGCTTGGGAGATGATATTTGTGATCATCGTGGATAAACGAGCACCACTCTTTGTTTTTGTGCTCTGATATTCTTCTAGTGATCTTGGTTTTGCAAATGTCAAATTCTAACATGTTATCAAAGTGGTGCTAGAGGTCATTGCCGAAGACTAGGGCTCCACGTTTTGGAATGTTTCCCACCTTAGATCACCCCAGAAGGAGCATAGAGCAGCTCACCTCAGTAGGGTGCATCTTTCTGTGGAGGCCAATTTTTTATTAGAGAAATTTCAATTTTTGACCAAATATTACTGGGGTCAAGAACTAAGGCGCTTCCACATTACTGTTGTTTTGTCCACAAATTTGGACCAACTTTATATTGCTCCAACTTTCCTCAGTAGGGCACATTCATCTGTGGATCTAGTTTTTCAAGCCTCCATACTTCATTTGTAACCTAGCTCTTGCTAGGGTTTCTGATCCAGTTTTGCAATCAAGATGATTGGGATGGAGGTTGAAGATAGGCTTGATGGGACTTCTAATTTCATCTTATGGAAGTCCAAGGTTCTTCTTATCCTAGAAGAAAATAATCTCTTAAAGTTCGTGAATGAAAATGTTCCAGAACCAGAAGAGGAAGCCGAGAAGGCTCAGTGGTGTTACCACCTTAGTTGTACTTAGTGGTTTTTTATCAAGTGAGCCTGGTGAACCGGACAAGGATAACTTGCTCGGACTTCAAAAGACCTTTGGAAGTACTTCTGGGAAGTGCTTGTTGTACTATATCACATGTTCATACCCCATGGGGGAATTGTAATAAATGTTCTAGCATGATAGTGTCTGTAAAAGACTCGGTCTCTTAGACTTTATTTGTCAATCCAATCAGCCCAGGGTGTTTTTTCCCTTGGTTATTATTGGTTGTTGAATAAACCATTGATAATTTCTGAGTTTTTCACTCCATACCTCCAAAGTTGGGGTGGTCGGCTTGGCATTTAGGCCTATTAAGGTTATTAGAGTCTATGTGTCAATGTAGAAACATGCTAGACATCATGGTTGAGTCATATGAACATGTCCAAGTCCTCCTAGGTTTTTAATTTTTTCAATTTTTTAGTTTTTTTAGTGTTTTTTATTAAAATTTAATTTTTCCAAAACTTAGGCTATTTTTTAATAGTTTAATTGGAAAAATTGATTTTGTAATAAAAGTGGGCCAAATAATCAGTTTCAGTCATGTAGGTGCTCATTTTCAAGCTAAGAGCACCATGTAAACCCATACACCCACTATTTCCTAGTTTTGAGTGATTCTCCATCACTCAGGTCAGAAAGCCCAAAAAATCAATTATTGATTATTTTATTTAATAAATTGATGAATAATGGAGCAAATCCAAAATCAAAAATTAGTGGATTCTCAGCCGATTTGATTGAAATCAGTCAGATCTGAACCAGATTGGCTGGATCTGAAAAATCCTTGACTGAAGGAGGTGATCAAATCAGATCTAGAGTTGATCTTCAGCTGTCTTTATGGGGAATTGCGCCCTCTCTCTCTCCTCCACACGTGTGGACTCTCCTGGATGCTTTGTGGACTGATGTGTCAGTTTATGGGTTGATGTGTCAGCTCAATCAGCTCCCCGGTTGACAAGTAGGCTCAGTTCAACTTCAGATCTACATTGATTGACTCTCCATCAACTGATTTGATCTGTCTCCTTGGGATTTGCGCCCCCCCTGGGCTGGATCTCCTGTTTTTTGTATATATCTAGGCACAAGCTCCCTCTTCCAAGCTCGTTAGAACTGGGATTGAGGTGCTGCTGCTATTGTACTATTGTTATTGTTCATTTGAAATAAAGAGAAGCTTTGGAGGCAAGACGGTGTTGTGCCATTGTATGTGTGGATGATCATATCATATGTGTTGTGCCATTGTATGTGTTCATAATTTGCTGATTGCTTGTGGATTCATTGCTAAGATTGATAATAAGCTTATTATAATCTTGATAGGAAAGGTGCTTTTCAATAAGTTTATTGGCCATCTCTTTCCTTTGATGCATGTTTAGATATCTAGATTCAGCATGTTCTATAAGCTTATATGTATGTTATTCTGAATCTCTGTGTATGTACTAATCGGATCTCACAAGTATTTCAACAAGGTTTTTGATTTCAGCTGAGCTGCAGGTTCCTAGATTGGAGAGGATGCTGATCTAGTTTGATTCTTCACTCTCTCCAAAACCTGCCAAAGGCATAGTCCCTCGACATTCCACTTGAAAGCTCCACGGTGGATCTTCAAGGCTACCAACATTTCTCTCCTCCTCTTCCTCCTTCAAAATCAATTCTTTAACCCGGTTACTTTGTTCATAGCTTTGATATTGTGTAGATCTATCATCTTAAAGTAAATTTAACATAGATCTATCTTCTCAAAGCCCATAATCTAGATCTTGTTCTTAAAAGGTTTCATAAGCATTCTAGATCTAGCTTTAGGGAAATCGTCATTTTTGCATGGAATTTTAAAGAGAATTTGTAGCTTGCATGCATTAGATTTATGTTTTCTGTTATAAAAGATAAATCTAGCAATCAGTGCACGTCATATTGGCTGCCTAAAAGGCAAGCCAAGATCCTTTTTACCTTTTTCAAACTAGTTTTTACTTAGCGTTTTTTGGTTAAAAGTAAGCTAACCCAAAGGTACTTTCAGAGTGCTTTTGGGCATATTTCAGTCTAATAAGCTTGCTGGTTTTTAGCAGGTATAACAGAAAAGAGGAGGAGCTGTTGCTCGAAAGTGACTTTTGGGCTTTCTGAATCCCCCCAGGGGTCTCCCTTTTTTACTGAAATCTTTAATTTTTGCACTTTGTAAGCTCTTGGTTTCATTATGTATAAGAATCAAGAGGCATCACATCAGTTTGCTGATATTGTAACCGCTGGTAATAAAAAATAATTTTGAATAGGCTCTTTCGAGCTTATTCACCATCCCCCCTGGGGAGATTTGCGTCCATGTCATTTTTTGCTTTTCGTTCATCTTTTTTCAATCTAGCGTAAGTACTAATGTGCAGGGTAGTATACTTCGATTTAAAATCAATTCCATATTCCATTTCTATTGATTTCAAAGTAACTTTAATACTTACCCCACGAGCCTCTTTTTGAGCCGAAAGGTGAAGAAAGGTTCGTGGTAGTCTAATTAGAAAATTGTGGTTTGTTTATCTTTTTATGTTTCATTTGCTATCATCATTTGTTTCAGTAACCATAATAAAATCAACCCCTCCTTGATTCCCCGATTGAGGTCCACTTGGACCGAAAGAGGTTTCTGGAGGGTTTTCTTTTTAACAAGAACATCCATCTCAAAATTTACTAAAATTGACAAGACTCTGGTTTGTATGCTCTGCACTTGGCTGCAGTTCGTCTGATCAGTCAAGCTGTATCAAAAGCACTTGAGTGACTAGTATAATTAGGATTCACTCTCCCAAATTGACAAACCATCAAGTGAAAATCCAACTCCTAGATCAAACCATTACGGTGGCAAAATACCCAAAGGAAGCGGAAACTTTTGAAAAGTGACCTCGGGGCGCCGATCTCTGTCACACCTTAACAGGTGCGTTATGAACAATAGCCCCAGAGACTCCATTCAGTCCACATATTCCTTGCGGGTAGTCGTGAAGGTTTAGTTTTGGACATACTCCAAGTACTCTCGGGTATATCTGGAGTCCACCCCTTCGCCTAATTTTAATCAACTCATATCTCACATTAACTTAAAACGTACCAAGAGGCAATTGCAAAACATTCACTCCAAGCACATGCAAGTACATTGATTTTATTTTGACTCCATTTTAAGGCATTGGTTATTTTCTTGCTATATATATATATATATTGTGTCTCAGCATTGTGCTTTCGTGCGCTCATTTTGTATCTTGTCATCTATGGTTGTTTATGGTTAATTTTCAAACTCCTAAGTAATTCATTCAGTTTAACATCACCATACTAAGTAATTAGCCTTAGTAACTTAATAGGGTCTACCCCCCTTGGCTTTGTTAGGAGTTGAGCCTAAACGAAGGAGTCAAGAACAAGGTGACAGCCTTGACTCAAGACTTGCCCCCAAGGACACACCGAGTGGCTTGAAGATTTCTGCCACGTGACCCAGGTGTGTGTAAGGCGGCAACATTTTTTGGCGCCGCTGCCGGGGATAAATCTTTTTATTCCCGAGTACGACTTAGCTTAACTTTTTTCTAAACAACTAAAAAGATAGAAACTTTTGATTGATCTAGTCTTTAAAAAACATAAAAATTAAAACTCGATCCATCTGGCGACTGCACTGTCTAACATCCCTTCAAGAATTTCTATCCGAAGAAACCGTCGACAATTATTCAATCCTCTCCCTGATCCCGAAAGGTTTATTAGGGAAAGATTGAATAGGCAGACTTCTCGTAGAAACTTTGAAAATTTAGGAGACCAATCCCTCTCAAATATCCACCACATATTTGTAGAGAGTCATACCTTCCAATCTCAAGAAATGACGGAAATTTTCAAACCCCTTGACTTTTCTCAGATAGCAGGTAGTCCTCATGACATTCCGAATGATGCTATCAAGAAGCTCCTCATATTCGAGGGAAATAATGCCATCACTGCCAAGTCTAACATCCGAAAGTTTGATAAGCACTTGGTCAGTTACTGCAATGATGCTGCCTATAACCATGAAGATGTCAAAATGAAGCTCTTTGCTTTATCCTTAGAGGATGATGCTGCGGAATGGTACTCTGATCTTGGTGATGATTCATATAAAACTCTTAATGAATTCCTAGAGGGTTTTAAGAAGAAATGGGGGGAAAAGAAAGAACCAAGACATTTGCTTGCTGCCCTTCATAAGATAAAGAAGATGGAGAATGGAACCATTGATGAATTTAATACTAAGTTTAGGCGTGTGGTTGCGGACCTCCCTAGAGAAATCAACCCAAGGGATGCCTCCATCCTCATATCTTACATCGAAGCTTTCTGTAATGTCCTCTTCCAATTAGGCCTTGAGGCCCAAAACTGCTAACCTATGTGATTCTTGTGGGTTCGAGCGGTTACTGAGGGCTAGGGAATCAGCTGAGGACTGATGCCATCCATAGAAGATTTAGGGCATCATCATTTGGTCAAGAAGGGCCACCAGGGCCAAAAGCCACCTTCGTGCATGCCATCCAAACATTATTTAATGATGCATGCACTATTTAAGTCTCCATCCGCATGCATGTAAGTCAACGGCAAATTAGAAGATAAAGTGACCTAATTAGGTCAAAGATTAAAATAGAGGATAAAGCGAGAGGAAACTTCACTTTGGATTATGATTATTTTGGGAGCTCTTGGAATAGCAAGCACAGCGTGCAGCACAGCAGTTGGGGTTGGAGGCGAAGTCTTCAGCTAACAGAATTTCAGTAGTGAAACATCTGTCCTAGTCTTATTCAGGGTAAGCCATACTGGTTCACCACTCGTTCTTCATTCATTCATCAGTTATCTAGCATATGGTATAGATCGTGGCAGGGACACGTGTGCAGCCGTAAAGGGAGGGTTTTCAGTCGAAAAGCCCAAATCAGCTGTGGGGCCTTCAGATCTCAGGTTCCTTCCAAAACTCAAGCACCATTCTTATCATCAGCATCATACTCCGGTACCCGGCGATTATCCGATCCATCCGTGCTCATCCGGAACAGTTATCAGCAGTTTCGAGATTCTAGGGGCGTGAGCAGCTGTCTCTCAGAAGCAAGTCGCTATCCTGCCTAGAGGACTCAAAAATCACTCTTGTATCAGGCATTCTTTCCAGCACGGAAAGGCTATTAGCCCCGTAAATCCGCAGCTCCATCGGACACCTCCTTCCCTGAGGGCGTCATCTTTTTTTGACTGGGCGTCTTGCTGCTGGGGGTTCACCATAAGCAGAGGAGATCAGTTCATCTCCGATCCAGCTCTCAGTGCTTGCATACTTTCTCCGGAGCAGTCCAGCCGGCTTATCAGTGGTAAGTGTTCATTCTATCTCATAATTTACAAACCCTAACCCTAATTTTTCCTATAAAATAGGGATTTTTGCATGGCAGTTTGCATGCCCAGTTGTATCAGCCTTTTTGCTTAGAAATAGAAAATATCGGGATTTGGGATATTACAGTGGTATCAGTGCCGTTTTCTTGGCCAGCTGTGGGCTTAAGAGATGAAAAGTAGATGAATACAGAAGGAGATCCTTTTGTAACCTATAGGAGGAGGAAGAGTAGATACACAGAAGAATTTGAAGATATCCAACTAGAAGATACCAATTCAGACATGGAACAAACAGGTATACATTCAGATAGGGGAAGAGGAATGGGAGAAGAGGAGGATTAGATGGAGTTTCATAGCTTGGTCTCTGCATTGCAAGACTTAGCCAAAGGACAAAAAGAAGTCCTCAATGCAATCAACAGACTATTAGCGAAACTGGAAACAGGTATCAACAGTACACCTCCCTCACCGGTAGATCGGGGATTTTCAAGCAGCAGTGGAAAGATGGTGTACACTAACATCCAGAACACTCTGCACATATACAGCAGACCTACTATCAGGCCTACCATGCCTCACTTCTTGGCAGATACAGTAGGGGGCCCGGTCATGCAGGTAGAACCTAGCGAGCCTTTTGGGGCTTATTTGCAGGAGTACAGAGACTTAGGGGATGAGTTTCATGCTGCCATGTCTTTCTCAGATTTTTGCAACATGAAGAGTAGGAACAGGCCCAGGAATTTCAACAAGGGTTTCAATCACAACTATGAGCTGCAGAAGACCTTGGGCCGGTTAACCATCCCAAACTTTGATGGGACTCACGGAGGATCAGCGAGAACATGGGTCCAAAAGTTGGATACCTATTTCCAACTCAACTCCATGACAGAGACAGACGCCATTAAGTTGGCTACACTTCACCTGGACGGAGAAGCTCACAAATGGTGGTACCACGGATTGGTGACATTGGGTCACAACACCATACATTCTTACGGTGAGTTCACTCAGAAACTCATAGAGAGGTTTGACAAGAAAGATCTAGAGATCCATTTCAGGGAGTTGGCTCAACTCAAGCAGACTGGTAGTGCAGAAGCTTTCATTTCAGAATTTCAGAGGCTAGCCGTTATGGTAACAGATGTGTCAGAGAGCAGATTGACTATGTTATTCACTGAGGCCCTCATAGAGCCACTACGGGGATGGGTGAAAGCCTATAAACCCCTCACTCTGCAGGATGCTATTAGCAGGGCAAGGGATCTTCAGGATTCAGTGCCCCAAAACAAATTTCCTCTGAAAACCAATTTTCCTGTTAGGGGCAAGGACAGGAAACCTTTCCAGCAGGATGTGCCCAAGAAAACTTTGTTAGATGAGGACACTAGGAAAGACTTGAGAAGGAAGAAGCTATGCTTCACCTGTCAAGAACCATGGGTACCGGGACACAGGTGTGCAGGGAAGGAGAAGGCCCACTACATTGAGGTGTATTCAGACAGTGATGAGGACGACGATGAGCAGGAGGCCATAGAAGAGGATTCACACCAGGGTGATGCACTAGAGGGAGTCATTGCTACATTATCTGGAGTACCAAGATTCCATACTCTCAGGGTCAGGGGAGTAGTATAGGGTCACAGAGTAGGAGTATTGATTGATGGGGGAGCCACCCACAATTTCATTGACTCCGCTTGGGTAGCCAAGAGAGGTATTCAGACCGAGAAGTTCGAGGGATTCACTGTAGAGTAGCCGGGAACTCCAACATGGAGTGCAACTACTGGATCCCAAAACTGAATGTTGCCTTAGGTAACTATTAGATGACAGACTCTTTCTATGTAGTGGATGTAGCAGATACTCATTTGGTATTGGGTGTTCAGTGGCTTTATTCTATAGGGAAATACACTACAGACTACAGGGCAATGGAAATGGAGTTCTAGGGGCCAGATGGCAAAAGGGTAGTTTTGAGGGGCATGAACACTTATCCCCCAAAACTGGTCTCATCACAGAGAATGGAGGCAGTACTCCGACAGGATGATATAGAATGGGCTGCAGAATGTTTGGTCACCTTCAGGAAACCCCCAGAGACTAGCACACAACACCCAAGTGACATTCAAGCCTTGCTACAGAAACACGAAAAGGTTTTTCGGGACCTTCCATCAGGTAGACCACCAGACCGAGGTTTTGAACACATCATCGAGCTAGAGGAGGGAACACATGCAGTCATCACCACTCCTTACCGGCATCCCAAAAGGTACAAGGATGAGATTGAGAAAACCATCAAAGAATTACTGGAGCTTGGATATATTCGGCCCAGTTCTAGCCCCTTTGCATCCTCAGTAGTACTGGTCAAGAAGAAGGATGGTACACTGCGAATGTGCATCGATTATTGAACACTTAACAAAAAGGCCATTAAGAACAGGTATCCAATTCCTAGAATTGACGAACTCATGGATGAGCTTCGGGGAGCTCAATACTTCTCCAAGATCGATCTTCGCTTAGGGTACCATCAGATCAGGGTAAGGGACCAGGACATCTCCAAAACAACTTTTCGCTGTCATTATGGTCACTATGAGTTTTTGGTCATGCCCTTCGGACTTACCAATGCTCCGGCCACTTTCCAGTCATGCATGAACCACACCTTCCGAGCACAGCTACATAATTTTTTTCTTGTATTCTTTGATGACATCCTGATTTACAGCAAAACCTGGGAAGAACATCTGAAACACCTGGACCAAACATTGAGTATTTTAGAAGAGCATTCGCTATATGCAAAAATGTCCAAGTGTGAGTTTGGCATGAAGGAAACGCTGTACTTAGGACATGTAATCAATGCAGAAGGAGTACAGGTTGACATGGAGAAGATTCGAGCTATTAGAGATTGGCCTGCGCCAAAAACAGTTACAGAGTTGAGAGGGTTGCTAGGTATGTGTACTTATTACCGTCGGTACGTTAAGGGATTCTCCCAATTTGCAGCACCCCTCACAGATCTCACCAAGAAAGGAGCGTTCACTTGGACAGACTTAGCACAGAAAACTTTCGAGGAGATGAAGGTTACTATGAGTTCTTGTCCAGTTCTAGCATTACCAGATTTCTCACAACCTTTTGTGGTAGAATGTGATGCCTCAGGGGAAGGGTTAGGAGCAGTGTTGATGCAGAATCATCATCCTATTGCATTTGAGAGCCGTAAACTGAAGAACTACGAGCGCAATTACTCCATATATGACAAGGAGATGCTGGCCATCTTGCATGCTCTCACAAAATTTAGACAGCACCTGGTGGGCAGTAAGTTCAAAATCAAAACCGATCATAACAGCCTCAAGTATTTCCTGGAGCAGAAGGAACTAAATGAGCGACAGCAGAAATGGGTCAACAAGGTACAGGCCTATGATTTCGAGATCGAGTATGTGAAAGGTAAGACTAATGTAGTAGCTGATGCATTATCCAGGCGTCCAACCCCATTATCTCTCAGTAGTATATCCATGGATTGGAGGGCACTTCTCTTAGTGGAATACTCCAAAAATAAATTCACTTGCGAATTATTGGACGGGCAAATTCAGGATGACAGGGATAAGATTGTGGATGACATCATCTATTACAAAGATAGAATATACCTCGTTCCAGAATCCACATTGAGGAAAAAGATCATCTAGGCAGCCCATGATTCTCCTTTATCAGGGCATCAAGGTTTCTTAAAGACCTACAGGCAAATCAGAGAGAGGTTCTCATGGAAGGGCCTCAAGGGGGAGATTATGCAGCATGTCCGGGAATGTAGCATCTGTCAACAGAACAAGATTGAGAACACCCATCCAGCAGGATTACTCCAGCCACTACCGATTCCAGAACAGAAGTGGGAAAGCATCTCCATGGACTTTATTACAGGCTTGCCCAAGGTCCAAGGGCGAGATTGTTTATATGTAGTAGTTGACAGACTGACCAAGTTTGCACATTTCTTCTCGATATCATCAGACTACTCGGCAGCTCAAGTAGCTGAGTTATTCTTCAGGGAGGTCTTCAGGTTACACGGGTTACCTAAGACCATTGTCAGTGATCGGGATAGCAGATTCACGGGTGCCTCTGGCAGGAACTGTTAAGATTGGTGGGGACCGAACTGGCTACTAGTACGAGTTATCACCCCCAGAGTGACGGGCAAACAGAAATAGTCAACAAGTGGATCAAAGGATATCTAAGGAACTATGTAGTAGGGCAGCAGCGAACCTGGATCAAATGGCTACACCTAGGGGAGTATTGCTACAACACTACTTATCACATGTCTATTAGGATGACCCCTTTTAAGGCATTATATGGTTACGAGGCCTTGGACTATGCAGATTTGGCATTTGGAGACAGTAGGGCTCCTAAGGCTAAGGATTGGATACAGGACAGTCATGACATCCTGAAAGTATTGAAAGAGAATTTACAAACAACCCAGAATCAACAGAAGATGTATGCCGACAAACACAGGATTGAGCGGAGCTTTGAGGTAGGGGATTTAGTTTACTTAAGGCTCCAGCCTTACAGACAGTTTTCACTTGAAAAGAAAGGAGCAGAGAAGTTAAAACCCCGCTTCTATGGACCCTACAAAATAATTCGGAAGGTGGGAGAGGTGGCATATGAACTAGAACTTCCCCAGGAAAGCAAAATTCACAATGTGTTCCATGTATCTAGTCTGAAGAAGACCCTTGGGCAACACATTGCCCCATCCACCGAATTGCCCCCTTTAGATGATGAAGGATTGCTGATACTGATTCCCGAACGGATCATACAGACTAGAGAGAGGAAGCTCAGGAACAGAGTAATCAGGGAATACTTAGTTCAATGGAAAGAACTCCCGCCAGAGGATGCCACCTGGGAAGGTGAACAGGTATTGCAGCATCCCAGTTTGAAGTTGCTTGAGGACAAGCAATCTCGAGCAGGGAGGACTGTAATGTCCTCTTCCAATTAGGCCTTGAGGCCCAAAACCGCTAACCTTTGTGATTCCTATGGGTTCGAGCGGTCACTGACAGCTAGGGAATCAGATGAGGATTGATGCCATCCATAGAAGATTTAGGGCATCATCATTTGGTCAAGAAGGGCCACCAGGGCCAAAAGCCACCTTCGTGCATGCCATCCAAGCATTATTTAATGATGCATGCACTATTTAAGTCTCCAACCACATGCATGCAAGTCAACGGCAAATTAGAAGATAAAGTGACCTAATTAGGTCAAAGATTAGGTTTTGCGCAGTTGAACTTTATAAATAGAGGATAAAGCGAGATGAGACTTCACTTTGGATTATGATTATTTTGGGAGCTCTTGGAATAGCAGCACAGCGTACAACACAGCAGTTGGGGTTGGAGACAGAGTCTTCAGTTAACAAAATTTCGGTAGTGAAACATCTGTCCTAGTCTTATTCAGGGTAATAAGCCATACTGGTTCACCACTTGTTCTTCGTTCATTCATTAGTTATCTAGCATATGGTATAGATCGTTGCAGGGACACGTGTGCAGCCGTAAAGGGAGGGTTTTCAGCCGGAAAGCCCAAATCAGCTGTGGGGCCTTCAGATCTCAGTTTCCTTCCGAAACTTAGGCACCATTCTTATCATCAGCATCATACTTCGGTACCCGGTGATTATCAGATCCATCCGTGCTCATCCGGAACAGTTATCAGCAGTTTCGGGATTCCAGGGGCGTGAGCAGCTGTCTCTCAGAAGCAAGTCGCTATCCTGCCTAGAGGACTCAGAAATCACTCTTGTATCAGGCATTCTCTTCGGCACGGAAAGGCTATCAGCCCCGTAAATCCGCAACTCCATCGGACACCTCCTTCCCTGAGGGCGTCATCCTTTTCTGACTGGGCGTCTTGCTGCTGGGGGTTCACCGTAAGCAGAGGAGATCAGTTCATCTCCGATCCAGCTCTCAGTGCTTGCATACTTTCTCCGGAGCAGTCCAACCGGCTTATCAGTGGTAAGTGTTCATTCTATCTCACAAACCCTAACCCTAATTTTTCCTATAAAATAGGGATTTTTGCATGGCAGTTTGCATGCCCAGTTGTATCAGCCTTTTTGCTTAGAAATAGAAAATATCGGGATTTGGGATATTACACTTTCACTGGTGATTTGAGGTTCCAGTTAAGGGACAAAGAGCTGGCCGATCTAAAAACTGCTTAGGAATTGGCCGAGAAAATAGAAAAGAATATGCAGTCTTCAGGCAAATCCTGTTAGTTTTTCAAGCATATATATATTCGAGCAAAGTGTTTACTGTTTTTTTACTTTTCTTCCACTTTAAACAAAACTTAGATCTTTAAACCAATAGATAGATGAACACTTGAAATGATAACTAGCAGTAGAAGAAGTATACAAATAAGATCTCACACATGCACAAGAATTTACCCTGGAGAAACCCAATATGGAATAAAAACTCCAGCAAACAATCTTCCTTTATTGCAAATAATATGTAGGATCGAAATACAAACTTTCCACCATGAAATATGCTTGAGAGAGTGACTGTAAGACCAACCAGACACCAAGATACTTCGCTGCCCTCTTACTGCTGTTAGAAATCAGCAAGTCAATAAAATACTTCGCTGCCCCGTAAACTGTGTAAAACGAACTAGCAAGACAAACTGCTGCCCTCTCTTTGCTGTGTAAATTCAGCAATAGAAAAGTTTTACTATGCTGCCCTCTCTCTCTCTCAAAACTGTGAGAATGATTATATTATTTAATAGACAGCAGGTGAGATTAATTTATAGGCATAAATTCCAAGAGGACTCGTTATGCAACTTTGACTTAACTTGAGACTTTAAAAATAAAACTTTAATTATTCTTTTAGATTGACGCAGATAACTTGGGTGCATGGAAAGACACATGAGATCAAACTAAATGTAAAATTAGATACTCGAGTTTACAACTGGCAGAAACTTTGAGTTCGTAACTAAAAGACAAGTACACGGAAAGCTAACTGAAAGTTACTTCAGTTCTCAACTGAAAGAGTCTTTGAGTTCTAAAAATAGATTAGGCAGTTAACTGAAAGTTACTTTAGTTCTCAACTGAAAGAGTCTTTGAGTTCTAAAAAATATATTAGGCAGTTAACTGAAAGTTACTTCAGTTCTCAACTGAAAGAGTCTTTGAGTTCTAAAAATAGATTAGGCAGTTAACTGAAAAGATACTTTAGTTAACTAAAATAGATAACTGAAAGTTAATTTAGATCTGGAATTTTCTTTAGTTAACTAACTTAAAAACTCCACTAGACTTTTGCATGGTTGTTTATTACTTTAGTTAACTAAAATAATTAATTGTAAATTAATTTAGATCTCGTATTTTCATTAGTTAACTAACTCAAAACTCCACGAGACTAAAGCATGGGAAGATAACTCGACTTGTCATGACTTAACTGAAAGATGTTCTCAACATCAACTTAAGACTTAGACTCAAAGAGACATATTCATGGTGGATGAATTTATTCGTGCCAACGCACTAGATCAATACATTTATTTGCATAAGGAAGATTGTTTGTTTCTAGCTCATAGGAATTTTACATTCAACCTAACTTTTGCTAGATGCCTTGGCTTTTGCGAAATGCTCACAAGGCTTCCTGTCTTGACTTTTGGCGTAGCTCACAAGGCTTGTTTGTTCGCCTTGACTTTTGCTATGACCTCACAAGACTTACGAAGGCATTATCACTTTCGTTCTGACTTTTGTCTTGGCTCACAAGGCTTGAATGTTCACCTTGACTTTTGCCATGACTCACAGAACTGGTTAATCTCCAAGTCTCCCTGGCTAGCTTCAGGGTGGTCACTTATGACCTCAGACCTTGGAGAATGCCTACTGATGCTGATTTCAACAAATCCAACATTTCAGGTTACACTAGGGGAAACTCTTCATACAAACAAAGAGAAAAGAAAATCCGTTGAATTAGAGGAAAAGGCAACCTCTAAAGACCCCATGGAAAAAGTAACTAACATGATAGAAATATTGGTTACTAGTCAGAACCAAATCATGGCAAATCAATCTATACAATTGAATAATATTCAGAACAGAATAATCACAATGGAAAGAAATAATGGACCTAGGAGCTTTCAGCCTAAACAGAATCAGGTGTATCAGAAGAAAGCTCCTCAACAAGAACTTAGGATTCCAAACCAGTTAGACTCAACTAACCTGGTAGAAGAAGTCATTCCATGGTGTAGACCTTGTGATCAATTCCACCAAGAAAGCACTTGCTATATAGCAAACTAGGTTATAGAACATGGAATGGCCGAGGTTAGTAATTAGGAAACAACATCAGGCGAGTCTGATCATGTGTACATGGTAGGCCGAACCTATCCTTTATCAAACCAGCATTGGCAGCAGGCCACGGATTATGGTTACGAGAAGGATCTCCTTTCCAACTTTTATGGTGTAATGCCTTCTCCGGAAGCAATTAAGGAAATGAAGGAGGCTAGATTCAAGGGAGCAGTGTATCAAAGAAGAGAGAAGCCATCACCGTCTAAACAGTACAAGCCAAAGGTAACCGCTCCTCCCCTCCCAGATCCTCCTATTGTCCTTGAATCAAATATTGATATGGGAGAATGGATAAGTAGTGCTAAGATTCATGTTTATGCAACTGATGTCCTTAAAATTCCTGGTCAAAAAGAAAAGTTGTTGAAAGCCTTAGAGGATAGTCAAAGTAAAGCTCATAATATTGTCAAAGAGGATCCTCTTCCTAATAACAATGCTATATTTGAAGCTGAACATATTGAACCTATAGATATGCCTATAGTCCTCAACAGTGTTGATCCGAGAAGAGAAGACCACCCGCCTTTTTATGTCTCCCTTTTAGTTGATAACTTGCTCCTTCATAACTGCATGTTAGATTCAGGTGGTTCATCAAATGTCATGACAAGAAAAGTAATGGAACAGCTAAATCTAAGGGTCACTCGACCCTACCACAATGTTTGTGCCATGGATGCAAGAGAAGTTGAAATGGTAGGGATAATCTTAAATTTACAGGTTAAGTTGGCCAAATATCCTAATATCGACATGTTGATGGATGTGGTGGTGATAGATGTTCCAGATAATTGGGGGATGTTGCTATCCAGAAAATGGGCCGCAACTCTTGGTGGGCACATTCAAATGGATTGGGCATATGCTACTATACCTGCATCAGAGAACACTAGGGTGATTCTCCATGGAGAGAAGCTAAGGAAACGACATGTAGAAAACCCTAAGAAGCCCGAAAATGAATTTGTTCATTTCACTGATAACTTTGGAAACTATGCCATTTTGTCAAATTTCATGGCCCCTATTAAGGAAAACATTAAAAATGAAAAGATCGATGAAAGCAAATGTACTTTGACGGGGCTTATTCCAAAACCGGAAAAGGTGCGGGCATCGTGATCATCTCTCATTCAGATAAAATCTACAACTTTGCGTTTAGGTTAGAGTTTGAAGCATCAAACAATGTAGCTGAGTATTTTCAGAACAAAGTGTATCAGATGAGCTTCAGAGATTAGAGCAGCACCCTTGGTACACCGACATCATATTTTTCCTCTGCATCAAAAATTGATTTTGTAATAAAAGTGGGCCAAATAATCAGTTTCAGTCATGTAGGTGCTCATTTTCAAGCTAAGAGCACCATGTAAACCCATGGACCCACTATTTCCTAGTTTTGAGTGATTTTCCATCACTCGTGTCAGAAAGCCCCAAAAAATCAATTATTGATTATTTTAATTAATAAATTGATGAATAATGGAGCAAATCCAAAATCAAAGATCAGTGGATTCTCAGCCAATTTGATTGAAATCAGTCAGATCTGAACTAGATTGACTGGATCTGACAAATCCTTGACTGAAGGAGGTGATCAAATCAGATCCAGAGTTGATCTTCAGCTGTCTTTATGGGGAGTTGCGCCCTCTCTCTCTCCTCCACACGTGTGGACTCTCCTGGATGCTCTGTGGACTGATGTGTCGGTTTATGGGTTGATGTGTTAGCTCAATCAGCTCCTTGGTTGACAAGTAGGCTCAGTTCAGCTTCAGATCTACATTGATTGACTCTCCATCAGCTGATTTGATCTGTCTCCTTGGGATTTGCGGCCCCCCTGGGCTGGATCTCCTATTTTTTGTATATATCCAGGCACAAGCTCCCTCTTCCAAGCTAGTTAGAACTGTGATTGAGGTGCTGCTGCTATTGTACTGTTGTTATTGTTCATTTGAAATAAAGAGAAGCTTTGGAGGCAAGACGGTGTTGTGCCATTGTATGTGTGGATGATCATTGCCATTTTTTACTGAGGTAACCTGTATCTGTGTTCATAATTTGTTGATTGCTTGTGGATTCATTGCTAAGATTGATAATAAGCTTATTATAATCTTGATAGGAAAGGTGCTTTTCAATAAGTTTATTGGCCATCTCTTTCCTTTGATGCATGTTTAGATATCTAGATTCAACATGTTCTATAAGCTTATATGCATGTTATTCTGAATCTCTATGTATGTACTAATCGGATCTCACAAGTATTTCGGCAAGCTTTTTGATTTCAGCTGAGCTGCAGGTTCCTAGATTGGAGAGGATGTTGATCTAGTTTGCTTCTTCACTCTCTCCAAAACCTGCCAAAGGCATAGTCCCTCGACATTCCACTTGAAAGCTCCATGGTGGATCTTCAAGGCTACCAGCATTTCTCTCCTCCTCTTCCTCATTCAAAATCAATTCTTTTACCCGGTTACTTTGTTCATAGCTTTGATATTGTGTAGATCTATCATCTTAAAGTCAATTTAACATAGATCTATCTTCTCAAAGCCCATAATCTAGATCTTGTTCTTAAAATGTTTCATAAGCATTCTAGATCTAGCTTTAGGGAAATCGTCTTTTTTGCATGGAATTTTAAAGAGAATTTGTAGCTTGCATGAATTAGATTTCTGTTTTCTATTATAAAAGATAAATCTAGCAATCAGCGCACATCATATTCGCTGCCTAAAAGTCAAGCCAAGATCCCAAGGAAAGCTTGCCTTCCTTGGTTCCCTTTTTACCTGTTTTAAACTAGTTTTTATTTAGCCTTTTTTGGTTAAAAGTAAGTTGACCCAAAGATACCTTCAGAGTGCTTTTGGGCATATTTCAGTTTAATAAGCTTGCTGGTTTTTAGTAGGTATAACAGAAAAGAGGAGGAGCTGCTGCTCGAAAGTGACTTTTGGGCCTTCTGAATCCCCCCAGGGGTCTCCCTTTTTGACTGAAATCTTTAATTTTTGCACTTTGTAAGCTCTTGGTTTCATTATGTATAAGAATCAAGATGCATCACATCAGTTTGTTGATATTGTAACCACTGGTAATAAAATATAGTTTTGAATAGGCTCTTTCGAGCCCATTCCCCATCCCCCCTGGGGGGATTTGCATCCGTGTCATTTTTTGCTTTTCGTTCATCTTTTTTCAATCTAGCGTAGTACTAATGTGCAGGGTAGTATACTTTGATTTAAAATCAATTCCATATTTCATTTTTATTGATTTCAAAGTAACTTTAATACTTACCCCACAAGCCTCCTTTTGTGTCGAAAGGTGAAGAAAGGTTCATGGTAGTCTAATTAGAAAATTGTGGTTTGCTTATCTTTTTATGTTTCATTTGCTATCATCATTTGTTTCAGTAACCATAATAAAATCAACCCCTCCTTGATTCCCCGATTGAGGTCCACTTGGACCGAAAGAAGTTCCTGTAGGGTTTTCTTTTTAACAAGAACATCCATCTCAAAATTTACTAAAATTGACAAGACTCCGGTGTGTATGCTTTGCACTTGGCTGCGGTTTGTCCGATCAGTCAAGCTGTATCAAAAGCACTTGAGTGACTAGTATAATTAGGATTCACTCTCCTAAATTGACAAACCATCAGGTGAAAATCCAACACCTAGATCAAACCATTACGGTGGCAAAATACCCAAAAAAAGCGGAAACTTCTGAAAAGTGACCTCGGGGCGCCGATCTCTGTCACACCCTAACATGTGCGTTATGAACAATAGCCCTAGAGACTCCATTCAGCCCACATATTCCTTGCGCGTAGCCGTGAAGGTTTAATTTTGGACATATTCCAAGTACTCTCGGGTATATCTGGAGTCCACCTCTTCGCCTAATTTTAATCAACTCATATCTCACATTAACTTAAAACGTACCAAGAGGCAATGGCAAAACATTCACTCCAAGCACATGCAAGTACATTGATTTTATTTTGACTCCATTTTAAGGCACTAGTTATTTCTTGCTATATATATATATATTGTGTCTCAGCATTGTGCTTTCGTGCACTCATTTTGTATCTTGTCATCTATGGTTGTTTATGGTTAATTTTCAAACTCCTAAGTAATTCATTCAGTTTAACATCACCATACTAAGTAATTAGCCTTAGTAACTTAATAGGGTCTACCCCCCTTGGCTTCGTTAGGAGTTGAGCCTAAACGGAGGAGTCAAGAACAAAGTGACAGCCTTGACTCGAGACTTGCCCCCAAGGACACACCGAGTGGCTTGAAGATTTCTGCCATGTGACCCAGGTGTGTGTAAGGCGGCAACAAGTGGAAAAAAAACGATGTTAGGGCAAGGAGAATCCTGGTAGATTCAGTGAAGGACCATTTGGTTCCTCAGATATCTGAAAAGACAACCGCCAGGAAGATGTTTAGAGCCTTGAAGAAGCTATTCCAAGATAGCAATATCAACCATGCTCTTTCCTTAAGGAATCAACTGTCGAATCTCAAGATGTCAAGATCATAATCAATTTTCTCTTAGTTTATGAGTATCTTAGAGTTGAGGAATCAACTAAGCACTTTTAGAGATCTAGTTAGTGATAAAGAACTTGTGATGAACACTCTTAATGGTCTCCCCCCTTCTTGGGAAGCATTCATTCAGAGTCTTGGTGAGCAATGAAAGTTGCCTAAGTCTGATTGTATCTGGTCAGTCTGTATGCAAGAAAATACAAGACTTGTAGCGAGGGCCGAGAAGTAGGATACATGGCACCCAACACGAAGAAAGTCAAGCTCTTACATCGCATGTCAAGAAAGGAAAGGGTAAGGGAAAGAAGTTTCATGGAAAGAAAGGAAAGGGTGGAAGATCAAGTCCCGCTTCAGTCCAAAAGAAGAAGAAGGATCTTTCACGCATCCATTGCTACACATGCACTAAACCTGGACACTATGCCAGAGATTGCAGAGATTCAAAGAAGAGGAAGCATGAAGCCTCAATTGCAGATGTTGAAAATGACACCTCGCAGAAGAATCCAAAGAATGAGGATCGTACGGAGTTTTTCTTCTAGAACTTCCTATGTTAAGGCGATGAGGTGAAGATCTAGGTGGCAATGGACTCCCTGCAAATGAAGATCATTGGACTCTGTTAGGAGACACTGGGAGCCCACTCATAAAACAATAAAAGATAAGTATTTGTTTTACATGCTTTGGTAGATTAGATATGTTGTTTTTTAGATCTGTTGCACAACACTTCATAGACTCCTCTTGGATGACATCTCCGTCTAACATGCTTAGAGTAGTGCACACTCTTGATGGCATGTGATAATGGAGACCGCACACATCCAAATAATAGCCATGTGTGTGTGTTTCCGAAGCATTGGCTAAAAGATGCCTACATACCTGGATGAACTATTGTTGTTGCATTGATTTGATTATGCAATGTTGCTAACCATCTGATGGGATTTGACTTGTAGGGAATGCTATGGCCTACAAGAAAAGGATGACGAAGCCTGGTCTGAAGGACAAGTGATCGCGTGAACATGTTAATGTCACAAATTATTAATTAACACATTCACAAGGATGAATATTTAATAACCAGAATTACTTTCTGATCGTTAATATAAATACTAGAAAGAAAATGATGAAATATAAGCAATCGCAGTGAAAACATAATTGTTCATGGATTCACAAATCACATACCATTAATGTTTCATACATCAATAATCATCTCATTCCAGTAGGAAGAATTTGAAGTGAACACACAAGAAGGATAGGAACTGCTCTTGAATTCACAAGAATCTTCAAACATCAAACATAGGTACAGAGTCTAAGCTTTACAATACAAAAATAAACAGCTTATATCTTCCTCCTCAACCCAGAACTTCACCCTCCTTCCGTCTCTTGAACTTCTGCTGATTAAATAAGCAATGAAATGAAACTGAAATTAAACTGAATCTCTTTGCTGGCTGCAATTGAGAAAAATGTGTTTAAAGAACCCACGAAATCTCTCAGATCCTTCACTTTTTGAGGAAAAATCTCTCAAGTAAGCTAAATAAGGCACTTCTCCAAAAAACCCATATCTTGGATTTTTTATTTCCACCTTCATTTACTCGCAGTTCATTAAAAAAAAATCGTTGCCTGAATATTGACAGAAATTTTGTGATCTTTATCAAATCTGGATCCGCCAAATCTGCTCCCTTAAAATCTAGAGTGAATTAATTTCCAGGAATTTCTTGAATATATTCACCTTTTAAAACTGAAAATGCTCAATCATCTGACCCAAAACTATCTTCGGATTATGCTCTGCCACCTGGAAATTCGCAACTGATAATCCTAGTGTGTTCTAAAAATCTGGAAACAATATTTTTTATTGTCATGATGAATAGATGAAGTCAAGGAAATATGGATCTTATCTGGATGCCAAGTAATCTTCCCCATCGAAAACAATAGTGTCTGGACAAGATATCCAGTTCTCATGGGCGTCATCAAGTGTATAGCGCTCCCATCTTGTTCGCCTGTGCATATCTCAACATCGACCATGGTTTGACTGCTTTGTATCGTATGCTAAACTCACATATAGAGCAGTAAAAACTTCCCTGACAAAGATAGGCAATGAACCTGTCTCTGATGTTAAATGCTTGAACTTTCGGGCATTTGCATTCACCGAGCTTTGAATTATCACCAGCGCATTTTCCCCTGGGGTTTGTGCATTTAAAAGTTTTTAATCTATTTAACATTCGTTTAAAAGCGTTGACTCCAAAACATCCAAGCGTCCTCTGTAATTTTGCGAGCTGGTAATATATGTTGGATGTGTGAGCTGGAAAAATGAGCTCCATCCAAAATTGTGGCTTTTTGTTATAATATTGGAAAGCACGCTTCAAAGCCCCATTTAAGGATCCTTCTTGGTGTTTTGTTGCTGGACACCTTTCATTGGCACCTGTGACATATTATCCCATATGCAGTAGACATAAGTATTTAGAATTCAGATAATTTAATACTTAGATTGATGCGTTGAGGATTGTTTGTATCGTGGACTTCTCTCGTGGCTCTCAATATAAGTGTTTTCGACACCTTGAAGTTCAAACAAATATGTTGGCCATGTGGTTGGATGGTTAGTTAAAGGTTTGGTCTCAATGATCCATGCCCAAACAAACTTTTACAAAAACGACAAAACTAGTCCTTATTGCATGGATTTTGGGTTTGGACACTTAACAAAAAAGCTTTGCTTGACATGGCTTGGGAAAGCATAAACGCCTCAAACTTTTACAAAACTTTATCCTTTAACTACTTTACCCATTCATGTATTATATATGACAAAATACCCATTCATGTATTATATATGACAAAAGAGACTTAATGAGTTTAAAGGTAAGGGATTATTTTTCTAATAATGTGTTTTCTTTTTCATAAAGATACTTTTTTAAAATTCAAAATAATAATAATTATTAAAAGAAAATGAAAATAATAATCCTCGTTAACGTTAACTTATGTCAAAATTCATAGATGGATATAGGGTTTAATAAAATGGATAGCTTTCTAGGAAATGAAGAGAACAAGGTCAAAGATATTCATTACAAACTAACTAGGATGGAGGTTTGAGGCAATGGAAAACTAACTAGGCTGATACAAGGAACACAAGGCTTTGGAAAAATACTAGTAAACATTTAGGCAGCGAGAATTGGGGTATGTCTTTACATGCACGTTGTCAGTACCAACATGCTTCTCAACAATGACTGCATTATCTCTATATATTCTCATTCACCCATTGCACATGAGACACATTTACTTCTTTACATATACTTTTAGTTCCACATATGCCCCCATTGAGGTCATGTCATATACATTTAACCCCATATATTCCCCCTCTTGGGTCATATCAAGATGAATTGAATACATTGATTTAATCTTGTCATCAAATTTTAAGGTAACGATCTAATGCACGAGCTCAAAGATGTTTTAACCATGGTTAAGTTCAATCAGCATAACAATGTTTATCGCTTCCATGAATTTAATCTGTTATCCTACCTTAGATTAACCCATGCTACAATAATGGTATTGTGGTTGAGTTTTTCATTGGCATGGAACACTTGATACAAGTATATTTTCAGTTTTTAGATTGTTTGTATGAAATTGATTGTATTATTAAGTAGATAACAATCATTCAGATAAATAATCCATGCGGATGATGTGTGCTATGATTTTATTTCTAAACTATGTTTTCTAATCATATTGAAAGACTGCTTTGGTTTGCACGTTAGGTTATATTGAAAGGACTTGTCTATAACATATATGTGTAATCCTTTCTCCTATTGAAAATGTTTCTTCTTGTAAATATTAACCTATTAGTCATTATTTCTTCAGCAGGCAGCGATTTTGTTTTTTGGGTTTTTGTGGAATTTCCTGTGTTATTTAACTAAGGAAAAATCCAAGAAAACCCAAAGAACAAAATATTGGTCTACTAAGTTGTGCACCTTTTGTGTATTGTAGAACACTAAACATAAAAAAAATTATCAGGGTTTCAGAAAGAGAGTAGAGAAAACCCTAAATTCATTAGAGTCTTAGAGTTCACGACACTTTTTATTGCATGGGCAAAGTATCCAGCATGATGTTGTTAACATGGTTCCCAGTTGTAAAAAGCATGTCCAGTAGACAGGGATGGCATCAACGATTGCGATTAGTATAATTTATTGTTACATATTAACATGTTCAAGTTGTGCCTGCTTTATAAGATATGCCAAGAAATGGTGAACTAATATAGATGTTAAATAATTACAGGGATCGGATCATGAAGCAAAGATTACAAAGCTCGTAGAACTTGGGTTTGATCGAGCATCAGTGATTCAAGCGCTCAATCTTTTCAATGGAAATGAAGAACAAGCCGCAGGTTTCTTATTTGGGGGTTGACAACATGAACCGTCACTTTAACCGATGTTGTGTGACCAGCATTGCATAGATGATCCAGATCAAAGCCATGGTCATGTTTCTGCTATTATATTGTGAACTTGTGCAATTTTATTGTCTGACGGTTCATCATAAATTATTGTGGTTATGGGTCACATTTCACCATGGCAGTGTTATTCTGCTCTATTGGTGTATTTCCATACCCTGTAGATGTTATCTTCTTTACTGTTGAATGCATTGTCTATCTTTCCAAGTGTCATTCAAAAAATTATGCTTAGCAGTCGCTTCATATTAAATTATATGCAATTTTCATATTAATGCCGTGCTATAAACTTTGTCGGCAATTTATTTATCATGGTGGTCAGAAAGTCCTCGGTTGAATTTTTTGTATTATTCAGTTTCTCGTGATTGTTGGCATCGGGGCACAACATATGTGACTACTTTAGCAGGGAAACTAAATTAAGAACATGCTGCAAATTTGGAAATTCAAGGGAAGCACCCCGCAACATTTCTCCTAATTTGTAATCTGAAATGGTCTCTTACAAAACGGAAGTGACACTAGAAGAGAGTTAAAATGCTCGATTGTCTCTATGTTTGGCAATTTGCAAGCAATGACACCTAAATGATAGAGATGAATCGTGTCTACTAAGTTGTGCACCTTCTTGTGTATTGTATAACTCTAAACACAAAAAATATCAGGGTTTCATTACACTCTTAGAGTTCACGACACTTTTTCTTGCATGGGCAAAGTTTCCAATATGATGTTCTTAACATGGTTCCCAGTTGTAAAAAGCATGTCCAGTAGACAAGGATGGCATCAACGATTGCGATTAGTATAATTTATTGTTATATATTAACATGTTTAAGTTGTGCCTACTTGATAAGATATACCAAGAAATGATGAACTAATATAGATGTTAAATAATTACAGGGATCGGATCATGAAGCAAAGATTAGAAAGCTTGTAGAACTTGGGTTTGATCGTGCATCAGTGATTCAAGCACTCAATCTTTTCAATGGAAATGAAGAACAAGCTATGGGTTTCTTATTTGGGGGTTGACAACATGAACCGTCACTTTAACCGATGTTGTGTGAACAACATTGCATAGATGATGAAGATCAAAGCCATGGTCATGTTTCTGCTATTATATTGTGAACTTGTGCAATTTTATTGTCTAACGGTTCATCATAAATTATTGTGGTTATGGGCCACATTTCACCATGGCAGTGTTATTCTGCTCTATTGGTGTATTTCCATACCCTACAGATGTTGTCTTCTTTACTGTTGAATGTATTGCCTATCTTTCCAAGTGTCATTCAAAATCTTATGCTTAGCAGTCGCTTCATGTTAAATTTTATGCAATTTTCATATTAATGTCATGTTGTCAACGTTGTCGGAAATTTATTTAGCATGGTGGTCAAAAGGTCCTCGGTTGAATCTTTTGTATTATTCAGTTTCTCATGATTGTTGGCATCGGGGCACAGCGTATGTGACTACTTTAGCAGGGAAACTAAATTAAGAACATGCTGCAAATTTGGAAATTCAAGTTAACCACCCTACAACATTTTTCCTAATTTTTAATCTGAAATGGTCTATTATAAGGCGGAAGTGATACTAGAAGAGAGTTAAAATGCTCGATTGTCTCTATATTTGGCAACCTGCAAGTAATGACACCTAGATGATAGAGATGAATCATGTCGAAACTTCTTTAACTAACACAAAATGATATAAAAGGTAGACAATTTGAAAAAAATAGGATATAATAGAGCTTTAACATAATTGAGTAAAGAGAAAGGAGGTCATTTTAGTGTATATTCTTGGACTTTGTTGAAAACTTTTGGAGCAAACATGTTTTACATCTCAGTTAGCTATGTTGATGCACGTTGACTACATGCATGCTTTCTTGACGAACTGGGTTGAGAAGATCCACAAGTTATAAAGTTGGTGCGTGCTTCCTTGACGAATTGGGTTGAGCAGATGCATGAGTTGTGGAGTTACTTATTTCTCTACGATGATTTTCCCAGTCAGTCCTTTTACCAGGTATTCAAACTTGGAATGGTCCATGTGGTTTTGTACTAATTTAGTATGATAATCTTCCTGAGAAAACAGCCTTCCCTCGTCGTCCCAAAAAGAAGGGAGGCCGTGTTCAAATAACTCCTTAAAAACACGCTTGAAATCATTTATTTGTGAAGACATTGCATTTGATTTATCTTGCACCACCTTTATGAGATGATGTTTGTTAATAAATTTCTTCGACCTCAGTACAATAGCTACTTTGTCTTTAATCCCGATCTCCTACAACTTTTGATATGTTAGAGAATTCAGAAAATTTAAAGCGTTTTGAGCTGTGTTTAAGGGCTTCTTCTCCATGGTTTCATTTACCAATTTTAATCTCTGAGTAGCTAAATTAACCAATGCACTCTGATCATCAATAAAATTTAGATAATGTCTAAACTTAGTAACTTCCATAGATAATGTATCCCATATTATATGCTTAGCTCTTTGTAGAGGAGATTTTCCTGTATTTCTTTCTTTCAACTCATTAAACTTTTTTTGCAACTGGATTTTATCATTTAATATTTTATTCTTATTTTCAATCATTCTAGCTAGTTCTGATTTAATATTTTCATTCTCTTCTTTCAATTCCTTGATTTCCATATCCTTCAGGCTCACCTGTGACATTGGCATTAACAAATCATCAGTAGAAAATTCACTTAAAGGTTTTTCAATATCTACAAGAGATAGATTTGTATCAGCAGGAGTTTGGCTCATCAGCTCTTCCATGATTTCATATTCGTCGTTTTGATCTTTTTTCAACTTTGAAATCTAGGTCATCAATTCAATTCTCTCCATTTCCCATTTTTTTTTCCTCCTGTAATTTCAATGCTTTGCCTTTGTAATCCATCATCTCTTGATAAACCTTATCTTTTTCTTTTTGTAATGCAAATAACTTTGGGGATTGAGCATGTTCTGAATTTGGAATTTTCAGCTTCTTTTTCAATACTTGAATGGTATTGTCTTTTTCTTCCAAAAGCTTTTTGGTGGCTTGTGCATTTCCTGATTCACTTCCCAAGCTTATAACATCTGTCTGCAGCTTTTTAATCTAGATCAAATTTGCTTTATTCTCTACTTTTTCATGTTTCAACTGGACTTCCAATTTATTTATAAGGGCTTGCAATTTGTTAATTTTCATAATGGCATTTAATAAATCTGAATAAATAATATCTCCTATTTGCTTGTGGAGTTGAATCTTGTCAGGGACACTGATTTTATCTAGCCTTACTTCCATCTTAGACATATTTTTATCACTTACCATAGTGAACTTCAAGGTGTTTCTTTCCACATGCCTAGTAGAAATCAATGATGTCTTTTGGTTGACTAGACTTCTAACTCAAGGAAGTAGATTTTTGGTCTCCTCCGATAGCTGCATCTGCTTCTCAACATAGCTTGACACGAATTCTGCTCTAGATTTGGAACCTGAACTGGGCTCTGCACCACTCTCTGCTTCAAAGAAAAACTGATGCATTTGTACTGACTTCTTTGGGAACAAAACTATTTTCTTTGAATCTTCTGAGACTATTTCTCCTAAAACTTGATCATCTTGAGAATGTGTTTTAATCTTTTTA
Organism: Pseudotsuga menziesii; assembly: GCA_001517045.1. Taxonomy (NCBI): domain Eukaryota; kingdom Viridiplantae; phylum Streptophyta; class Pinopsida; order Pinales; family Pinaceae; genus Pseudotsuga; species Pseudotsuga menziesii. Next base: position 490,706 of record LPNX010963285.1, on the reverse strand, counting down.
TATGGACTGTTTTTATCCGCATCCATATCCTCCAGCTCAGAAAGACTTCTCTTATTTAAAATGCTAGGATTTTTAGGTGCTTGAACTGCTGTAATCAACCCACTGCTCCTACTTTTATCAATTCCTGAACTTTCTACAAAACAAGACAAATTGACTATTTCCTCTAAACCTTCAACAACTTGATGATCGAATGGTTTGTGTTTATTTGATTGCTTCCTTTGAGAAATTATATGATGTGGATCATAATTGATTCTCCGTTCTTTCTGGAAATCCATAATTTCTAATAACTTTTCCACAATCATCAAGGCACTTTTGTTTTTGAATATCAATGGACCAACTTTAAGGAGAAATTTAATGTTAGAAGACTTCTAAAATGCTCCAAAATGCTCCTCCTCTGCACATAATCTTTGCCTCATGAATTCAAGTGCAAAAATTATAGGAGTTAAAAAAACATGTAACCTGTACGGTTTCCCTGTGAAACCATACACCCTCAAAACAGTAAAATCTTTCTATAAGAACCAGTCTCCTATTCTGTCCCCTGAAGATGACTGCAGCATGAGTTTCNGGAGAGAAAATAGTGGACAGGAATTGTAATTCTGATACATTTGAACACAACAATATGTTCAACAGGTATGACTGATATTTGAAAAACCTGACCTTTGGAAACTCGACTAACTAGAGATGGATGACTTCCACTAAATACTCATCCAGATTGAAATAATGGACTAAATGGGACTCGGGACTAATTGAACTCATTCTCAGTAAAAAACCTAAGACAACTTCAGTGATATGAATGTCATCATCTAAACCTAAAATTTGACAGACCAAAGACATAACCAATTACACTTCTTCTTTGAAAATGTGAACTTTATACAATAGAAAAAGACCCTCTAATGACGGACCTTCATTAAGGATACTGGACAACAACCCACATCTAATTTTGGTTTCACAACTTTTGTACGTTTTGGCTAAGATAGACTCATTCACAAACTCACAATTGTTAGAGAAACTATTAGGTAAATTAAGTATTCCGTGAATGGCTTTAGCATCAATCTTGCACAGTATTTTAGATGTGGTATGACTCATGATGACTCTTTCAGAAGGTGAATAATTGCTTGCACACCATTCAACAAACTCTGGAAACGGTAAAGTCTGTTCAATGGAAAAATAATACGAAAAAGACTTGTAGAAACTCAAAAACGTCATTTTCCTGCAAATTACACTGCCACAACCGTTTCTTGAAGACTGATACATTTCCAATTGATAAAACCGGGTCACATACATTTCTGTCTCTATCAACAAAAAATTCTTCTCTTTCATCCAGAACTCGACTTAAAACTCCTAACCCCTGTTCTCTTTCCATAATAGACAATGGCAATAATTCTTTGAACTGAGCTTAAGTGTTTTAAAGCTTACCTGTAACTGAGACTATGACTATAGATATGTAAGGTTGACTTCAGAAAGATGGTGGGCTGTCTCCTTCGCTCATCCGCAGCATGCAAATAAAAATGATTTTTTAAAACTAAGTCAACTTCACCTTTATATAACGGTCTATTTCGGAGCCTCCACTAAGCGGTTTTCCTTTAACTGATTTTCTCTGCGGAATCCACCTCGAGTCGCCATGTGTACCGTGGTTTACATTCCGCTACCACCTTTTCGTTTTAACCATCTCACAACTTTCTCCTCTGGAACCGATAATAACCGTTGATGAGTTTTCACCCTTTTCCTTAAACCGTTGGATTGAGATTGATGTACACATTATGCTAGCCCTTTTTATTTTTTTAAATGTGCATCTTTACTTAGCAGAGTATTTCTCAACTGTAGATCTCATCTGCTTTATTCCATCACCGTTGATCTTCAAGTTTCATTAACCATATTCGCCTCTCCTTATCTCCTGCGCATCTTTATCTAGCGGATCTGTTTTAACTCGTAGATCTTCACCTTAATCATTCTATACCATTGGATTATGTTCCAAATCGACCATTATGTGCCATTTTTATAATAGAATCAAACTATTAAACTTATCCAAGTTCATGTATCATTTTATTACTCCTCTATCATATTTTTCCTCAGTTGTTCAAAATAGAGGTGCTAACAACTGGCTCCAGCTGGGGATGGTATCCTCCCTATGAGGTATCAAAGAATTTGTAGACCAGGTTCTTATATTTAATCTTTATGTCCAAACTTCCAAACTTTTTACTATTTATCTGATATATTTCTATTAAAGAAAAATGGCTTACCTCCTGAATCTTAGGGCCTTTACTCCGGGCTTCAAAAAATATTCGGCTCACTATTTGTACTACTTTCAAGAAATCAAATATTTACAAACTATGGTACAACTTTACCTTCTACCTTAGGACAGGTAATGCTTCAAAAATCTTCCATTGACAGGGTTACTCTCCAAAGAAACCCTATTTAGATATTCCAAAAGAAATGCATTTTCCCCTCTGTGAGCTGCAATAACGTAAGGACCCACTCACATGTGATCAAATTTTTCATGTTTATCTTCTTTAGGAGCGTCCCATTTTAACACTAGGTCATCAATCTGGAATTGTTCTTCTTTCACCCTTCTATCAAAAGTATTTTTCATTTTTTCCTGGTGTGTTTGCACTTTATCATAAGCCTTATTCTTTTGCTCTTTTAACTCAATGATTTGGTTTATTCTTCTTTACATGTGGTTTGGCTCTTCTTGCTGCTCTTGAAAATACCTCATAATCGGAACACCCAATGATGCTAGAAAAACAACTTCAATTCCATATACTAATTGGAAAGGAGACATCCCAATCACTCTTTTAGTACTAATCCTGTTGGCCCATAAAGCATATTTGAGTTTGGTATGCCAAGATCTCTTATTATCTTCTAACAACTTCTTGATAATCCTTACCAGGCTCTTATTTGAAGACTTGGCCAACCCATTTCCCTGTGGATAATAAGCAGTTGAATGATTTAAGCTGATATGATATTTATGACAGAAATTAATCATCCTTTTGGATTTGAAGGCTACTGCATTATTAGTCACTATTCTCCCGGGGCACCCAAACCTAGCCAGTATGTTTTCTTCAAGAAAGTCCATAATTACGGTCTTAGTGGCTCTCCTAGTAGGAATTGCTTCGATCCATTTTGTGAAATAATCTGTGGCTGTTAAGATCCATTTATGCTGTCCTGGAATTCGGGTTTATTTTTCCAATGAAATGCAAACCCCACTACTGAAAATGAGCTTCTACTGTTATTGGATTAATAGGAAGGGGAATTACCTTTCTTTTACCATAAAAAATATGGCATTGATGACATTTGCTAGTTTCTTTATACACATTTGAAAACAATGTTGGGCAGTAATAACCTGCTCTCAAGATTTTATTTGCCGTCATCTTCTAGGAATGATGTCCCCCACAATCTCCTTTATGAAATTATTTTATTGTATGCTGGGCTTCATTTTCTAAAAGGCAATTGAGTACTTCACCGATATTGCCTTTGATTTACTCAATCCTGCTGGTGCTTGTAAATTTTGAATAACATGAACAATATCAAAGTACCATGGAGATGCAACAAAGTCAATCATTACTTCCACCTTTGTATCCAACTGATGAGACTGACTAGATAAGAAATTGAGCTGTAAAGACTCATAGTTTGACTCTGTCATCATTTTCGCCAATCCTTGTTCTTTAACCAACTTGGTAGGTTTAATCTCTATGTCATACTTCAGCAATGTCGCTATCCATTTCGCCCTTCTTCCTTCTGTTCGGGTACACAGGGTACTCCCAAAAGACTGGACACCTTCAGCAACCGCCTCACATAAATAGATCATAGATCAACACACCGATGTTTGTCACGTGGTTAAAACCCTCGAGAGGGAAACAGTCCACAACCTTAGCCAAATAGCTACTTGGAGCAATTTATTATGCAAAAGAAAGAAAGTTACATGAGTTTCTCATAATCGATCAATTAGCCAAGGACCCTCTATGCTCTTTAAATAGAGATCATAGACCAATCAGGTGTTAAGCCGCAGATCAATGGTAGGTATGATCTAAGAGAAGTTGAACCGTTGGATCACTTTATGTCTAGAACATATCGTGACCGTCAGATTAGAATATTTACAAATGCATACTAAAGAAACACACTTTTACCTAACGGATATATTACATAAGTTGATCTTAACTAACTCCTAAGCGTCTAAATATCCTAACATCCCCTCTTAAGAACAACTTGGGATAGGATTGAAGGATTTACAAAAGTGACACTATTAGGAGAAGGAATGAGGCATTAGAGCCTATTCCCCCTTAAGGACACATTCCTGAACTCCTAACATAGACCAAAGTTTAGAAAACTTCGCGTCTGTAATAGACTTGGTGAAGATGTCTGCAACTTGATCATTTGTAGGGCAATAGAGAACTTCAATAACACTATCATGAACAAGATTTCTGATGAAGTGCGTGTGTAGCTCAATGTGTTTGTTGTGCTGATGTAGAACTGGATCTTTGGCAAGCTTGATGCCACTTTGATTATTGCACCAAAGTGGAGTAGGCTACTGCTACTCGAATCCAAACTCTGAAAGGATCTGTCGAAGCCATAAAGCTTCTTGACTGGCATTAACTGCGGCTCGATATTCTACTTCTGCTGAAGAAATAGAAAGAGCTTGTTGTTTTTTACAAGCCCAAGTGACAGGTCTAGATCCCAGACTGAAAACATAACCTGTAGTAGACTTTTGATCATCAGGATCGGCGGCCCAATTTGAATGAGTGAAACCAACCAACAAAGGTTCCCCCCCTATAATGTAATGAATCCCAAACTGAATTGTACCTCGAATATATTGAAGTATTCTTTTTGCTGCTTTCCAGTGACTTTCATGAGGAGTTTGCATATAACAGGCAACACGACCAACGATAAAGGAAAGGTCAGCACGAGAATGAGTCAAGTATAAAAGACTACCAACAAGCTGACGATACAAGGTGGCATCTACTTTAGGGGAAGTACAAGTGGCAGAAAGTTTGACTCCATACTGTAAGGGAGAAGGGGTTGGTTTACAATCTTCCATGTGGAAACGGCGAAGAAGGTCACAAGCATACTTAGACTGGGAAAGAAAGATTTCTTCTTTGGTTTGCAAGATGTGGAGACCAAGAAAATAATACAAATGTCCTAAGTCTGACATTTCAAAATTTTGCTTAAGACTGGATTTCACATGGGTTATAAGTTTAGGGTCACTACCAGTAAGGATAAAATCATCAACATAAATAAAAAGTATGATGAGATGGTTTCCTACTTTCTTGGTATAGACATTGGGGTCAGAATGATATCTAGAAAAACCAGTGTCAAGGAGAAAGCTATCCATTTTGGCATACCAAGCTCTAGGAGCTTGCTTAAGGCCATATAATGATTTCTTAAGGAGACAAACAAGGCTAGAGTTATTCTGAACATATCCAGGAGGTTGTTCCATGTAAATTTCCTCATGTAAATCACCATGTAAGAAGGTAGACGTGACATCCATTTGATGGACTTCCCAGTTATGTAAGGCTGCAAGGGAAAGAACAAGGCGGATGGAGTTCATTTTTGCTATAGGGGCAAAGGTTTCATTGTAGCCAATCCCTTCAACTTGGAAAAAACCTTTGACAACTAACCTTGCCTTAAGTCTTTCAACACTTCCATTTGATGCATACTTAGTTCTGTATACCCATTTATATCTGACAAGTTTTTTTCCTTTTGGAAGAGGAACAAGATCCCAAGTATCGTTTGCCATTAATGAACTATATTATTCATCCATAGCTGCATCCCAATTTGGATTTCCTGAAGCTTCTACAAAAGTTTCTGGATCATGATTCTCGGAAACTTGAGCCAAAAGGGAAGAGGCCTGCTAAAACTGAGAACGTTTTCAACATTGATCTCTAGGTTCACTGGCAAGATCACCAGCTGCTTCACATGTTGAACGGACCCATCGAGGAGGCATTGGTGCTGGTGCAATTGGAGGAACATGAGCAGGCGGAGGTGGATTTTCATCTTCACTGTCATCATCAGAAACTAGAGTTGGAAACCTGTCAAGGAAGTTGGAAGAAGAAGAAGAAGAACACACAAATGCCGAATCAGGCTCGCAGGCCAAAGAAGGCACACTCGCCAAGTTAGGCTCGCAGGCCAAGAGATTTTCATCAAATTTAACATCTCTTCTAATGATTATATCATATGAATGGGGCTGAAGACGTCTATAACCTTTTACATCTTCAGAATATCCAACAAATATGCACTTTTCACTTTTAGGTTGCAATGCTTTCAGTTTTTCATCTGAAATGTGAACCCATGCTTCACAACCAAACACACGAAAGCGACTTACATCTGGTTTAATTTTAATCCATGATTCTTTCGGTGTTATACCTTGTAAGACTTTAGTGGGTGTGCGATTAACTATGTAATTTACACAATTTATGGCCTCAGTCCAATATTGAAGACTTAGTCCCTTAGAGTGGATCACACAATTAGCCATTTCTTTTAAAGTGCAGTTCTTCCGTTCAACTACACCATTTTGTTGTGGTGTATATGGAATAGTGTGATGTTGTTGGATTCCTTGTTCAGTGCAAAAAGTAGTGAACTTGTTGTTAACATATTCTCCTTTGTTGTCAGATCTTAACTTAATAATTTGATGACCAGATTATTTTTCAACAAGGGCATTGTAGGCCAAGAACATGTTAAATACTTCGCTTTTAAGTTTTAGGAAGTAAACCCAAGTGCGTCTCGAGTAGTCATCAATGAAAGTTAAAAAATATTTGAAACCAGAAAATAAAGCATATGGAAGAGGGCCACACAAGTCACTATGCACAAGCTCTAAGGGAACCGAGGCGTGCCAAGAGACACGTTTGTCAAAACTATCCTGATGATATTTTCCGAATACACAACTGGAACAAACACCATCCTTGCAAGATACCAGCGGAAGACCAGTCACCATATTGTCTTTACATAGTTGTTGCAATGAGCAATAATTTAAGTGACCAAATCGCTCATGCCAAAGTTTGCTCAAGTTATCACTATGAGCAACAAAAACTGAAGGAAAAGGTGATGACCCAAAGTTGTTAAATTTGTACAACTTGGTAATATCATCAATAGTTCCAGTAGCAAGGACATTTTGAGGATTTTTAAAATCCTTGATTACAACTTGGTGAGGTGTAAACGTCACAGTTTTACCTTCATCTGAATGAGTAATTTGATAGTCTGATAACAAATTGCAGGAAATTTTTGGAACACATAGTACATCATTGAAATGACCATTTTCTACTGGAACTGTTCCAGATCCTACAACACTTAGAGATCTATCATCACCAACAAATATTTGTTTGGTGTTACATTCATGCATAGTAGAAAAGATGGATTTATCCTTAGCCATATGATAAGATGCTCCAGAATCAATGAGCCATTCAATTGAAGTAGAAGAATAAGATGCAGTATAAGAGTAACCAGAAGCACAAAGTGCATGTACATGAGAGTTATATTTTGAAGACGAATCTAGGCTGATGTGGTGCTTCTTCATTGCTACTTCCAAGGCTGCCATCTTCTTGAAAAACTTAGATTCATCATGATTATCTTTCCCACAAAAATTGCAACGACGCTCAGTCTTCTTTTCTTTTTGCTTGGATTCTTTGTCATTGTTTAAAGAAGGAGTTGACTGAGAGGGTTTGGGACCCTTGTTGTTTGGCTTATTATTGAGAAAATTCTGTTTCTTGGGAGGCTTAGACTTTTCTTTCTGTTGGGACAGTAAGGCTTTCCCAGATGTATCTGCATTGTTAATTATTCCAAGATGAATGAGCTTATCTTGCTCTCTAATTAAGGATTCAAGGCTAGGCTCTTGATAGCTAGCTGCAGTCAATGATTATTTCATGGAGTAGAATGTAGATACAAAAACAGAATATGCAGGTCCAAGTTTGGAAAGAATATGATAAATACATTGTTTGTCTTCTTTCTTAATCTTGCATTCTGCACATAAGAATCTAAGAGTTTTATGCTTAGATAAATAGTCTTAAATGTATGAAAAATCATTTGTATTCAAGGAAGCAACTCATTCTCAAGTTGATGACCCCGAATTTCATTGTGATTACCAAACATAGATTCCAACTTTTCCCAAGCTTTATCAGGTTCATCAATTCCAGATATGTGGAATCGCAAATCAGTAGAGATTGACATCCCAATCAATCCATGAGATTCATCACATCTATTTTCCCATTTAATTTTCTTATCATCACCAGTGGGTTCTGTTTCTTTCCCTGAGTTTATCCTGAAAAGTCCCCTACTTCGTAGAACATCCTCCATACAAGATTTCCATGAGAAATAGTTAGAACTTGTAAGTATAATATCACAAGGGGTGGCCATACTGTAAAATAATGGCTGAAAGAACAGAAACTAACTGTCTGGATGGAAAGAGATCGAAAAAATATGCGGTTTTAAAAAAACGGCGCTGAAAACTGATTCTAGATGATGAAGTTATGCTTGATTAAAGAAAATGTTGAAGATGTCCCCAATAGTGACGTGGCAGATATTAACTTGACCAACTAAAACAAAGAACCCCCCTCTTCCCAAGATCAATCTTTGACAATCACTTTACAATAAAGTTGCTTTGAAGTGAATCACTTTTGTAGAATAAGTGAGGTTCACTTTTACAATAATGTTACTTTTAAATAGTGCAGCAATAAATTAAAAGACTTAAGTGACTCACTTTTTATTTTATTTTATTTATGTGAGATGCACTTTTACAATAAAGTAACTTGAAAATAGAAATTGCATGCACTAAAAAGTAGCTTTATAAGACTTGAACTCAAGAGCTATTAAAGGATAAAGAAACTTTGGACCAAGTGAGCTAAGTTTAAAAGGTGCGTAAAAGAATGGAAATATGAATGACATTTTTTTTTTTACTCTTCTCCCTCATTCTCCGTGCTTGCCTTTTTCTTCTGCAAATCACAAAAAAAATGAAAACAAAAACAAAAAAAAACTTTTTCCACACAATGGGGTTAGATCTTGGTTAGCTTACCCAGAAAGTCTACGTTTTCAAGTTTTCTCACTGTTTCTGATTTGCCGTGATCGCACAAGGTGCACGACAAAGAGCATACGTAGCCGAGAAAACAAGAAATAAACTTTCCCTTACTGTTTCTGATTTGTCGCGATCGTGCAAGGTGCATGGCAAAGAGCATACACAGTCAGGGAAGGCAACAGTCTGAGACTAAAACAAAAAAGATCTAATAATAAAATTGATAAGATATGAGATATTTCAAAAAAACAAATCCGTCACTATAACATTATACCTTCAGATTTGCCAAAATGGGTGTTTCTGGAACAAACGGAAACAGTTTGCGGTGAAACAAAAACTATTTCCCAATGAAAATGGTGCTCCGAACGCAATGGAATAGTTCCCATAGGCCAAAAATGCGTAAAAAATCCAGAACCAGAAACCCTTTCAAAGTTTTGGCAACAGCGGTTCCAGATCTTGAACAAAATTGAAAGCGACTCTTCATAAAATCTCTGATACCATGTTTGGGTACACATGGTACTCACAAAAGACTGAACACCTTCAACAACCGTTTCACACAAATAGATCACAGATCAACACACCGATGTTTGCCACGTGGTTAAAACCTTCGAGAGGGAAACAGTCCATGACCCCAGCCAAATAGCTACTTAGAGCAATTTATTATGCAAAAGAAAGAAAGTTACATGAGCTTCTCATAATCGATCAATTAGCCAAGGACCCTCTATGCTCTTTAAATAGAGGTCATAGACCAATCGGGTGTTAAGCCACAGATCAATGGTAGGTATGATCTAAGAGAAGTTGAACCGTCGGATCACTCTATGTCTAAAACATATCGCGACCGTTAGATTAGAATATTTACAAATGCATACTAAAGAAACACACTTTTACCTAACGGATATATTACACAAGTTGATCTTAACTAACTCCTAAGTGTCTAAATATCCTAACACCTTCTGGGTCAGGTTGTGTGAGAATCCTTTTTACCGCAGCGGTTGGAACATGAGCAATTACATGTGAGTGAAGAATATACACCCTGAAATCTTTCAATGCTTTAACTAAAGCATATGTTTGCTTCTCCATGATATCATATTTCAATTCTCCATCCCTCAACATCTTGCTGAAAAATGCTATGGGTTGCTCCATGTTCTCATCATTCTTCTGTAACAAAACTGCAACAATAGTATGTTCTGAAGCATAAGAAAAGACTAAAAAATATTTAGTGAAATCTGGACTCACCAACACTGGAGCCTCAGAAATAGCTTGTTTTATTTCCTTAAAAGACCTCCTGGCTTCCGCTGTCCATTTTATCTCATGACCCTTTTTCAACATATTTGTAATATTCATTAATATTTCAGCAAAACTGGGCACAAATCTTCTTAAAAAATTTACCTGTCCCAAGAATGATTGTATTTCTTTTTTACTCCTTGGTTCTCCTACCTTCAAAATTGCGCTAATTCTATCAGGATCAATCTTTATTCCATCTTTAGAGATTATGTGACCAAACAATTTTCCTTCTTCCAGCGCAAAATTTGATTTCTTTGGATTCAATAATATGCCAAATTTCCTGCACTTCATGAATTTTTTTCGAAATGATGAATATGCTCTCTATTAGACCTTGAATAAACTGTGATGTCATCCATGTAAATTACCACAAATTTGCCAATTTATCCCGCAAAAGCAATATCCATGGCACGCTGAAAAGTAGCCCCTGCATTTATCAAACCAAAATAAATTTTTGCATATATAAAAGTGCCGCATGGTGTAGTAAAGGCAGTCTTCTCTTGATCTTTAGGAAGCACCTTAATCTAATTGTAACCAAAAAAACCATCCATCATTGAAATCCTTTCTACTCCAACCACTTTCTGCAATATATGGTCCATCTTCGGCAAAGGATAATTATCTTTCATAGAGACCTTGTTCAAATTTCTGAAGTCCATGCAAAGTCTTATTTCTCCATTCTTCTTTCTAACAGGAACTAAATTAGCAACCCATCTTGAGAATCTTAAAGTCACGATAATCTTGGCATCAAATAACTTTTTAATTTCCTTCTCAATTACTGGTAGCAGCTTTGGATTTATTCTTCTAAGCTTTTGTCTGAAAGGTTTTTCTCCAGGCTTGATGGGAATAGTGTGTTGTATTATTGAAGTGTCATATTCCTTAAGGTCTTCATAACTCCAGGAAAATACATCTGTATACATTTTCATCAAGTTCACATATTCTTCTTTTTCTTTCACAGGAAATTTTTTAGACAGTTTCACAATCTTTGGATTCTCTTTAGTACCAGTATTCTTATCTTCAACAACATTATCAGCAGGCTTTACTTTAGGGTTTTTCGAACATCATTATGATCAAAAAGTTTTTCTAAAGGAATCAAACCTCTTGGTATAAAATTGTTTTTCAATTGAATGATATCTTTCCCTCCTAACGTTCCCTTCAATTTTTTAGTACCACTCTTTTCTTCTTCGCTTTCTTCAGCATCTTGGAAATTCTCACAGCTATCGTTTTCAGCATCAATATGAGTATTTACAAATTCTCCTGACAATTCTAAAAACCTTTTTATCTGCATATCATCCTTAAACACCTGCCAATATTTAGAATTATCAGGTATAGATGGTCTGTTCACAATATCTACTTGATACTCCTTGTGACCTGCACTTGGGGTTTTGAATTTTCTAGCAGCCACTGCCAACGAATCAGCTATCGTATTCTCGTATCTGAGAACCACCTTAATTGTATGTTATGTAAAGAAGTTACCAATCATATCCCACACTTCATTTCTATAAGCTCTCATCCGGGGATGTTTGGTTTGATAACTATCATTCACCTTATTTATCACTAGTGCTGAATCCCCCAAAACTCTTATCCTCTGTGCTCTCGGATCTTTTAATGCTTGTAATCCAAGTAACAAAGCTTCATATTCAGCTACATTATTTGTGCATTCAAATGTTAGCTTATATGATAAATCTTTAAAATCTCTGATAGACGAAATTATGTACACACCAGAACCAATGCCAACCTTTGCTACAGATCCATCAAAATACATAGTCCACAAACCTTCTCTTTTTTGTTTCTCTTCCAAAGAATTTTGTTCTATCAATCCTTCTTTTTTATTTTCTTCGGATTTCATTTGCAATGTAGACTCCAAATCACACGGGACAGTATCATTAAAGAAAATAGAAGAACCCAAATCAGTATCGACAACATATATATGATGAATCATTAATGAAAATAGAAGAACCCAAATCAGTATCGACAACATATATATGATGAATTTCAGGTTTATCTTGACTACTCACTACATAAGGAGTTATTTTCTCACTATACAGCCTCCTACTCCCATCTTGGACGGGAATAGTGGCATATGACATATCCATTTGTAAACTGCCTTTCAACTTTGAAGTCCAAGACCTTGATAACAACACTCCAAATTTGGTGGAATATCTGCCACTACCACATCCATTACTATTGTCTTAGATGGCAATTTATTCAAAGTTACTACCATATCTTTAATTAAACCAAGACATTTCACCCTCCTGGAATCAAAAGAATATAAATCTTTATAACATCTTGTGACTTCCAGTCCCAAACTTTCAACTAATATCTTTGGCATTAGATTATGTGATGGACTTGAATCTAACATCGCATTATGAACCACCATATCATGCACATTCAAACTCAAATAAAAAGGAGGAACTTATTCATTATCTATACTTTCAACTTTTGGACCAAATGAAATAGCAGGATTGTCATCTGTCAACTCCAAAATGTCAGACTGAAATTCTCCTTGACTTTTAACTATCTTTGTTATGGTATCTCTGTATTCATTATTTCTCAACAACTCATTAAAAGGAACATAGATTTTCAGCTTGAAAATTTCATTCTGCAAATTAAAATTAGAATTAACTTTTTCTACTTCTATTGGTGCTACTTGTTTCATTCCTTTTGTTTTTTGTATTTCGTTCTCATCTTCTTTATTTACAACAGACTCTTTTTGTATTTTCTTTCCTTTTTCTGTATTTAATGAACTAGTGGAAGACTGAATTGGATTTAGCCTCCTTTATTTATAACAACTTCTCTATTTCTCAATCTAATCTTCTTCTGTACATCATCCATAGCATGCAAATAACCCCTTTGATACTATTCTGACTCCCTTTCAAATTCTTCATTTCCATCTTCATGTGCAAACATGCTATGTTCTTCTTCAATAAGATATATCTCTGAATCTAATTCCCCAAACAGATGAATTTCATTCTCAGCAGGATATTCTTTATCAACAACATAATTCTCAGGGAATGGTGGTCGAATCTGCTGCTCTTCTTGATTCCTTCGATTTCTCATATCTCTTTGCCTATTTTGTGGAGGCATAGGAGGGTTTGGTCTTCTGAAATTTAGATTTCTAATTTGAGGATCAGCTTGTTCTCTATTGAATGATCTATTGTCCACAGTCAATCTATCCATCAACTTCTCCATTGTCTTTAACATCATTTCAAATTTAATATTAGTAGCAGAAGAAGAAGTAGAGGGCATATTTTCTTCTTTTTTCCTCCTATCAATGTCTCTGTATTTCATTTTTCCACTCGCCATCATATTTGCTTCCACTTCTAAAGCATCTGTAAACATAGCAGGAAGACTTGTTGATTTTCTTTCCCTTAACGAAAATGCAAAATCATTGTCAAAAGCTCCAGCATAATGAAGTTTAGAAGCAGTTGCAGAAGGTTTTATATCTTCTAGAATGGAATTATAAACTCTCATAAACCTGCTTCAAAATTCATGAACAGATTCAAAACCTCCCTTCTTGAGACTATTATATTAGGACAAAAGCTGCAAAGGACTTTGTTTGTCATCCAACCTTTCTAAAAATGCATTCAGGAAAGCTTGGAAAGTCAATATAGATCCGGCTGGAAAATATTTAAACCATTTCTTTGCTTCTCCTGATAAACTTTGAGCAAACAACCGCATTTTTACATCTGCATAATCGATTTCCTCCAAGTCAATAAAATCTTCAAATTTAGCCACATGTTGTTTTGCAGTTATGTCTCCTTCTCCATTGAACAGAGAAATTCTTTGGGAATAATTTTGGGGAAGGTCATGCAAAACAGTAGGTAAACGCAAAGGAGCAAATCTAGCTGCCATTGGCCTAGGTGGATTTAGAGGTATTGAGGAGTTTTGAGTATTTTGAACAACAAGTGTTTCTTCAACTTTTGCAAACTGTTGTAGATCTCTCCAAAGGGAATCAAGTAAAAAATATTCTAATCTACGGGAATTGAATTCAGTGTTTTTAAGATCAGATTCAGATTTAGATTTCAGCAAACCCTTTCCAATATTAACTTCCCATTCTTGATAAAAAATACTATGAGAATCTCGAGAAGATGATGCACCAAACAGAGAAATATCTATTTTTTCTTTATCTTTTTTTTTAAACAATTTTTTTGGATCTTCTAACTCCTTAAAATTTCAGTATCAGAATTACCTCGTGTATGCATTTTCGAAGCTAGAATGACTTCTGGAATTTTGAAATACTCTTAAACTGGAATCGCCAGGGAAAATTTACAACCTTCTTCACTGACAAAAATTCTTGTTTGCCCACATAAATCTTTTCTTGATTTTTATAACTCTGTTGTTCTTCCCAGGGCTAATTTGCACTTTCGTCTCCAACAACGGTGCCAATTTGTGAACACTCAGAATGTACCCAAGTTGTAAAAGGTAAAACCCAAAGGTAACAACAAAAACCACTTTTGAAAGAAACTGGATTTTCTTTCCAGAGAGGGATCTCTCAAATATAAATTTAACAGGGCTAGATATTGGAATCAATACTTTAAAATTATGCAGATGGTTGAAACAACACATATAACCATTGGGAAATGGATTCAAATAGATAAAGATAACACAAAGCTTTCATCCATGGGATTTCAACAAAAGGCAAGATAACCATCCAATTACAATCATTCATTGATTTCAGGCGAATGAGAAAGAAACATGAACAATCCATCAATATAGAGCATCATAAGATGAATTCCATATTAACTTTAGCATAAATATTTATGAAATATCTGAAACAATAGCTAGAGGATAACAAGCATGAATTATGAACTATTCAACACTACGCTTCAGATATAAAGAAAACAAAATGGAATGTAGGCACTTAGAAGACAATCACATAGAAAGGAAAGGCACAGACTATAACATAAATGACACAGGAATCTCTGATGATTAACCAGCATTCGGCTTTGTTATTTCAAAATTATATGTCCTCAAAAGACACATCAATCAAACATATGGATTCCAACCCCCAATACATCAAGTAAATTCAAATATATACACAAATAACTTCTTCCCAAGAAGATCAATAACTGAATAATCTATTAATCAAAGTTTTTTGTAACTATATCCCTAACAACTAGGAATAAACTACATGCTTCGATTCTGGTAACATAACATTTAATTATAATCAACTTGGTAACAACAAGGCTTGAATAAGCAGCTCCATGACACGTAACACCTGTCCTTAAGGATGAAGAATATACTTGGTCTTCCCGAATCTTTCCACGGTCCTCCATTATTCTGCACTTGGCGTGTCATACTCTGTAATTTCTCTGATAGATACTTCCAGATCCACATAGGCCTCATAAGATACAGTGGGAAATCCTCCTCTAACGATCAGAAATTTTTGCAGTATTTCGAAATCTTCTGTTAATTTCTCTACGATGATTTTTCCAGTCAGTGCTTTTACCAGGTCTTCAAACTTGGAATGGTCCATGCGGTTTTGTAATAACAGATTATGATAATTTTCCTGAGAAAATAGCCTTCCCTCGTCGTCCCAAAAAGAAGGGAGGCTGATTTCAAATAACTCCTTAAAAACACGCTTGAAATCATTTATTTGTGAAGACATTGCATTTGATTTATCTTGCATCACCTTTATGAGCTGATGTTTGTTAATAAATTTATTTGACCATAGTACAATAGCTACTCTGTCTTTAATCTCGATCTCTTGCAATTTTTGATATGTTAGAGAATTTAGAAAATTTAAAGCATTTTGAGCTGTGTTTAAGGGCTTCTTCTCCATGGTTTCATTTTCCAATTTTAATCTCTAAGTAGCTAAATTAACCAATGCACTCTGATCATCAATAAAATTTAGATAATGTCTAAACTTAGTAACTTCCACAGATAATGTATCCCAGATTATATGCTTAGCTCCTTGTAGAGGAGATTTTCCTGTATTTCTTTCTTTCAACTCATTAAACTTTTTCTGCAACTAACTT
Organism: Pseudotsuga menziesii; assembly: GCA_001517045.1. Lineage (NCBI taxonomy): Eukaryota > Viridiplantae > Streptophyta > Pinopsida > Pinales > Pinaceae > Pseudotsuga > Pseudotsuga menziesii. Next base: position 474,455 of record LPNX010963285.1, on the reverse strand, counting down.
TTATCATTTAATATTTTATTCTTATTTTCAATCATTCTAGCCAGTTCTGATTTAATCTTCTCATTCTCTTCTTTTAATTCCTTGATTTTCCATATCCTTCAAGCTCACTTGTGACATTGGCACTAACAAATCATCAGCAGAAAATTCACTTAAAGGTTTTTCAATATTTACAAGAGATAGATCTGTATCAGCAAGAGTTTGGCTCATCAGCTCTTCCATGATTTCATTTTCGTGGTTTTGATCTTTTTTCAACTTTGAAATATGGGTCATCAATTCAGTTCTCTCAATTTCCCATTTTCTTTTCTCCTCCTATAATTTCAATGCTTTGCCTTTGTAATCCATCATCTCTTGATAAACCTTATCTTTTTCTTCTTGTAATGCAAATAAATCTGGAGACTGAGCATGTTTTGAATTTGGAATTTTCAGCTTCTTTTTCAATACCTAGATGGTATTGTCTTTTTTTTCCAAAAGATTTTTGGTGGCTTGTGTAGTTCCTGGTTCACTTTCCAAGCTTATAACATCTATTTGCAGCTTCTTAATCTGGATCAAATTTGCTTTATTCTCTACTTTTTCATGTTTCAACTGGACTTCCAATTTATCTACGAGGGATTGCAATTTGTTAATTTTCATAATGGCATTTAATAAATATGAATAAATAATATCTCCCGTTTGCTTGTGGATTTGAATATTGTCGGGAACACTGATTTTATCTAGCCTTAATTCCATCTCAGACACTTTTTTATCACTTACCATAGCGAACTTCAAGGTGTTCATCTCCACATCGAGAGTAGAAATCAGTGATGTATTTTGGTTGAATAGACTTCTAACTCAAGGAAGTAGATTTTTGGTCTCCTCTGATGACTGCATCTGCTTCTCAACATAGCTTGACACGAATTCTGCTCTGGATTTGGAACCTGAACTGGGATCTGCACTACTCTTTGCTTCAAAGGAAAACTGATGCATTTGTATTGACTTCTTTGGGAACAAAACTATTTTCTTTGAATCTTCTGAGACTATTTCTCCTGAAAATTGATCATCCTGAGAATGTTTTTTGATGTTTTTATATGAACTATTTTCATCCACATCCATATCCTCCAGCTCAGAAAGACTTCTCTTATTTAAAATACTAGGATTTTCAGGTGCTTGAACTGCTATAATCAACCCACTGCTCCTACTTTCATTAATTCTTGAACTTTCTACAAAACAAGACAAATTGGATATTTCCTCTAAACCTTCAACAACCTAATGATCGAATGGTTTGTGTTTATTTGATTGCTTCCTTTGAGAAATTATATGATGTGGATCATAATTGATTCTCCATTCTTTCTGGAAATCCATAATTTCTAATAACTTTTCCACAATCATCAAGGGACTTTTGTTTTTGAATATAAATGGACGAACTTTAAGGGGAAATTTAATGTTAGAAGACTTGTTGAATGCTCCAAAATGCTCCTCCTCTGCACATAATCTTTGCCTCATGAATTCAAGTACAAAAATTCTAGGAGTTAGAAAAATAGGTAACCTGGACGGTTCCCCTATGAAACCATACACCCTTAAAACAATAAAATATTTGTATAAGAACCAGTCTCCTACTTTGTCCCCTGAAGATGACTGCATCATGAGTTTCATTTCTTCTAGTACCCTTGGTAACACTTCATGAAATATCAATTTTTACATCTCGGACATAATGGAATTTACAAACTCAAACATATTGATTTGTTTTGGGAGGTTTGGAGAGAAAATAGTGGACAAGAATTGTAATTTTGATACATTTGAACACAACAATATGTTCAACAGGTATGATTGATATTTGAAAAACCTGACCTTTGGAAACTCGGCTAACTCGAGATGGATGACTTCCGCTAAATACTCATCCAGACTGAAATAATGGACTAAACGGGACTCAGGACTAATTGAACTCATTCTCAGTAAAAAAACCTAAGACAAATTCAGTGATATGAATGTCATCATCTAAACCTAAAATTTGACAGACCAAAGACATAAACAATTGCACTTCTTCTTTGAAAATGTGAACTTTATACGGCAGAAAAAGACCCTCTAGCAACCCACATCTAATTTCTGTTTCACAACTTTTGTACATTTCGGCTAAGACAGACTCATTCACAGACTCACAATTGTTAGAGAAACTATCAGGTAAATTAAGTATTTCGCGAATGGCTTTAGCATCAATCTTGCACAGTATTTTAGATGTGGTATGACTCATGATGACTCTTTTAGAAGGTGAATAATTGCTTGCGCACCATTGAACAAAATATGGAAATGGTAAAGTCTGTGCAATGGTGAAATAATACAAAAAAGACTTGCAGAAACTCAAAATGTCATTTCCCTGCAAATTACACTGTCACAACCATTCCTTGGAGACTGATACATTTCCAATTGATAAAATTGGGTCACATACATTTCTGTCTCTATCAACAACAAATTCTTCCCTTTTGTTGGTAATAACTCCCGATTCAATATTATTCCCTTACCAAAGAAAATATTTATACATTACAATGGCGGTTGAGAACCAGCCTTTTCACCTTCCTATCTATTCATATTCCTATTTATTATTTATTTACAATAATCCCGACGGATTATTCTAACAATCCCCCTCTTAATCCGAAGGGGTGTTCGTAAGTCCGAGCATGTTTCTCAATCTTTCAAACTTTTCTCGTCCAAGCGCTTTGGTGAAGATGTCTGCAATTTGATCATTTGTGGAACAATGTCGAAGATGGATTGTCTTTGCCTCTACATGATGTCAAATCAAATGATACTTTGTGTTGATGTGTTTGGTTCGATCATGGAATATAGGATTCTTAGCCAACTTGATTGCAGAAGTATTTT